>JAOWBW010002977.1:0-45537 GCA_026119855.1 Campanula takesimana | reverse complement strand
CCTAAACCAATGGGATGGAATTGGTTTATATAGTAAACTGAGGGGAAGATATGACGGCTGAGATCATCCGGAGCAGGTTGGCCGCCTGACCATGATTTAAGCCGGTGACAAGAGTGCCGCATGGCCAAGGTTGAAGCGTGGCAAGGTTGGCCGCGTGGCCAATTCTGCTGGCTGACTTGATTCTTAAGCTAGGGTTTCTGCATGGTTTTAAGGAAATCATAAGTTACCTATTTTGATAGATTTTTTAATAAATGAGGTATTTCGGGAATCCGGGACAAGTCTTTACAAGGTTTCTAATTCCTATAAAGTCCTTGTATTTTTGTTAAAGCCCTAATAAACTCATTTTCAGGTCGGGTACTAACACTATCCCCTTCCCAGAATTGACAAGTTGGTTGACTCCATTGTTGGACACCAAACTCTGAGCTTCCTAGATGCTTATTCTGGTTACCACCAGGTCAAGATGGCCGAGGACAACATTAAAAAAACCGCCTTTCAGGCAGCAGGTGGTATGTACTGTTACGTAATGATACCTTTCGGCCTCAAGAATGCCGGAGCGACCTATCAGAGGATGGTGAACAAAGTGTTCAAGTCCCAGACCGGCAGAAACATGGAAGCCTATATCGATGACATGGTAATCAAGACCAAGTCAGGAAGTCACGTCCCAGATCTGACATAGACTATAAAGAACTTGAAGGCTAACGACATGAAGCTAAACCCAGCAAATGTGTATTCAGGGTCACGGCAGGCAAATTCCTCGGCTTCATGGTGTCGCAGCGAGGCATTGAGGCAAATCCGGAGAAGGTCCAGGCTCTTGACGACATGAAAGAGCCGACATGTGTGAAGGAAGTTCAAAGGCTAAATGGAAGGGTGGCCGCCCTAGGAAGGTTTATCGCCAAGTCGGCAGAAAATTCACTCCCATTCTTCAAAGCTTTGAAGGGAACTAAGGACTTCGCCTGGACCCCAGAGTGCTCTTCATCGTTCCAACAATTGAAAGATTACTAGGGTTCTCCTCCACTACTCAGCAGTCCAGTCATGGGAGAAACACTCTGTATTCCCTGCAGAAACAGATAGAGCCGTGGCGGCCTTGCTAGTGTGAGAAGAAAATGGAGTCCCAAAGCCAGTTTATTATGTGAGCAAGGCATTATCAGAAACCGAGTCAAGGTACTTTAATGCCGAGAAAATAGCGTACGCCTTGGTGATAGCCGCTAGAAAGTTACGAGCATACTTCTCCGCTCAACCCATCACAGTCTATACCAACGCACCGCTCAGAAAGATACTCCACAAGATAGATAGCTCAGGCCGACTACTCAACTGGTCAATTGAATTGACCGAGTTTGATATCACCTATAAGCTGAGAAAGACACTATTGGCGCAACCTCTAGCAGATTTCCTAGTCGAGACCGCTTTCTCGAGTGAATATACGCTGACAACCAGGAAGAGGAAATTCTCCATGGATAGAGAGCCCCTAGAGGAATTACCAAGTGATTGTTGGATTTTGTACACAGATGGGTCAACGACGCAAGGAAGGAGTGGAGCCGGAGTATACCTAACAAGCCTAGGCGGTGAACATGTGGCCCGTGACTTCATCAGGTTCAAATTCCCAGCTTCAAACAACTAGGCAGAGTATGAGGCCTTGGTCTTGGGGATAGAAAGGGCAAAGTTCTTTGGTGCGAATAAACTGGTGGCCTATAGTGACTCCCAACTCGTAGTGAACCAAGTGAAAGGGGAGTACAACACCGAGAATCACATACTGACAAAGTACAGAGACCTCGTCCTCAATATGACCAAAAACTTAGAGTTTTGGGATATCAGGCAAGTAGGACGAGAGCACAACCAAGAGGCCGACTTCCTATCTAAATTGGCCACGTCATAAGAAACTAATCCCTTGATCATCTATGCCGTCCAACCAGCTTACGAGAGGCTAGAGATCCTAATTCATGACGACGAGGAGAGAACGTGGATTTGTCACGACCCGAAATCTAGGCTCTATTTTATTAGTAATTAAATTATTATTATTTAATTATTTGCTTATTTATTTATTTAAATTATTATTTATTTAAATAATTATGTGTGCAATTTATGTGTTATAATAATTATGCCTAGCATTTTTATTGAGTCGTTTGGGTTAGTGTAGTATTGTTGGGTCTTAATTGTTAGTAGGGAGAGTAAGCATTTGCGTTAGTTGAAGGGGTGGGGCCTAGATGTAACTTTTTGGATAATTTCCCCCTACTTCCCTCACCTCCCTACTCTCCTCCCTCACTCATCTTCCTCCTCCCAGCAACTCCCTCTCTCTCTCCTCCCTTTTGGTAAGTTTCTCATTCTCTACCTTCTCTCTTCATTTCCATCATCTTCTTCTAGTTATTTCTCATTTCTTAAAACGTGAAATGTGTTTAGATCGTCATTAGGATCGCGTAGAATAAAAAAGAATTGAATTCCGTCAACTTTGAGAAAATTCAAGTAAGTTACTTTTCCCCCATTTTGATGCTAAAATGTTCATATCATGTTTAGATAATGCTTGATATGTTATATTTTAAGTTTGGTTGGGTTTTGAATTTGTTTGGAATTTATTTGAGTTTTTGGTTAAAAATGGTGAAATCTTGAATGTGGATTTTGGTCTTGATTTTGGTTGATAAAGGGTGTTGTTAAGGTCCCCTTTTTGGCTAAATGTTGTTTGGGTACCTTAGAAATCTTGTTGGGAGTGTTGATTTTGGGTGTTATGGATTGGTATGAAAATGGTAAGGCAATTTGAAGAACCCAGCTCTGTTTTTCCTCCCAGCCCGCCGACCAGGCGCCCGCCCGCCTTGACCCGAGCGCCCGCCTGCACCCCTTTTTCCAGCGACCCAAACCTTCTGGCCAAGCAGGCGCCCGCCTGCCTATGCCCAGGCGCCCGCCGCCCCCGCATGTTGGGGATTTTGCCCTTTTTGCTTGGTTAAGACTTAAGGCTTAACTAGTTGAGGTTTATTTCTTCTAATTAACTTAAAAATAACACCGTGGAACACTTATTTAAGTGGAATTGATTCTTTTGTGAGTAAATGTGTTATGAAATTTATTTAAGTACCGTTTTGGAATGTTGGGTAGCTTTGATGTGCTGTTTATATTGGTTTACATTTGTGGTGATTTAATTGGATTGGTTCCCTACTTTGGAACCTTAAGTTGTTTATCCATGCTAAATTATTATACTTAGCATTTATTTGGAAGCCCAGCTGGCATATTTGTTGCATCGGGCGATGGGAAAGATTATAATGGCAAAGCCAAGTCCATTATAATGTTGACCATTGTTTTGCCCCCTTCTATACCCCTTTTCCAGATTGGCCTTGGAAAGGATAAGTTAGCTTCCTTTGTGAATGTATCTAGCTACCGGGCATGACTTTGTGTCATGGTCCTTGTCCTTTGTGACACTTTTATGGTTATTGGTTCCGGTACCGGGGGATTTCTCTTCAGCTTTCATGCTAATATGAAGATGTTGATTTGTTGATTATTGAAGCTGCGCAGCGATCCTTTATTTGGATGTATCGGTTTGAAAACCTTGGCTAATATCCTTTGTTATGTGTTTATTTCCGCTGCTATCTGATATATGATAATTGCTATGTGCTATGGGATATTTATTATTGTTTATTGCTTATTGCATCATAGCATGTCATGTAGTTGCATTAGTAACTTATTGAGATTTATCTCACCCCCTTTCTTTTATCTTTGTTTTTCCTTAGCCCCCCCAGGTGCTAAGGATTAGTCTCGCTGATCACGAGAAAGAGGACGTCGAGTGTGGATACATCCTTTTTGGGAAAGTTGTTATAGGTTGGTTTACATTATATAAATGTGTAACCTTTTGGGATAGTTGTACCAAACAATGACGTCATTAAGAATTGTACATTTTTATTTTGTTGGGCATAAACTTGTGGAAGTTTATGATAGTTGTATTTGGTTATTATCAAACTTGGATTTGTAAAACTTTGGATCATCACCTTTTGGTATCAAATGGAATTTTTAACTTCGGTATTTCCCAGTTTTGGTTTTAAGTCGACGTCCAGCTCGCGGTCTCGGGCCCGCAGGGTCCGGGGTCGCGACAGGATTGAAGACTACAAGGACTATATCGAGAAGGGAAAGCTACCAGAAGATGAGTTGGCGGCCAAGATGATAAAGAAGAAGATGGCCAGATACATAGTGTGGAATAATATTTTATACCGGAGGTCGTTCTCCAAGGCCCTCCTAAGATGCGTGTCACCCAAGGAAACAGAAAAACTGCTAGCCGAGGTACATGAGGGAGTTTGCGGAGGACACCCGGGGGCCAGAACTCTTGCTGATAAAGTGATCAAACTCGGTTACTACTGGCCAAACTTAACAGAAGACACCCACTTCTATGTGAAGAAGTGTGACAAGTGCCAATGCTTCTCTGACCTACCTAGAGTACCACCGGTGGAGCAAAGTCTTGTCATACCGACATGGCCATTCGACATGTGGGGAGTCGACATCATTGGGCCGTTCCCCTTCGCTAAAGGGAGAAACAAGTTCGTGATTATAGCAGTCGACTACTTCACCAAGTGGGTAGAGGCTAAGCCCTTGGAAAATATTACAGAGGAGAACGCCATCAACTTCATCCATGACTACATATAGTGTCAGTTCGGCGTCCCTCATTCTATTGTGACCGACAACGGGCTCCAGTTCTCTAACGCTTTTACTGAGGAATTAAACAGACTGGGAGTCAAGCACAAAAATTCATCAGTCAGTCATCCTCAAGGTAATAGGCAAGCCGAAGCAGCAAACAAGTTGATACTGAGAGCCCTAACCAAGAGTCTAGAAGGAATCCAAGGAAAGTGGCTCGATGATCTCCCCCTTGCTCTATGGGCAGTTCGTACAATCACTCGGGGGCCGACTGGGGAGACTCCCTTTACATTAACTTATGGATCTGAAGCTATGGCTCCAGCCGAGATGGCCATACCTACCTTCAGAGTAACCAATTATGATGAGGTCGTCAATGAGTACAACCGACTGCTAGACCTAGACCTGGTTGAGGCAAAAAGGCTGACTGCTCAACTAAGAATGATTAATTACAAGCAAAGGACCAAGGCCTATCATGATAGCAAGGTAAAGAAGAGAGTTTTTGAAGTCGGTGACTGGATGCTCAGAAAGATCGAGTCAACACACTTGAAGGCTCAATAAAACAAGCTCTCTCCGAATTGGGAAGGTCCCTACATTGTTACTCACATCATCTGAGAAGGGACCTATATGCTCAAAACTCCAGAAGGAAAAGAGCTGAAATACCCATGGCATTCGGAGCACATGAGGAAATATTATCAGTAACTCCTCGGCACCCTACCTATCTTTCATTGCTTTATAGTTAGATTTTTTGGTCCCTAGTTTTTAAAAGCTTTACTAGTCTAGATATTTCTAGTTTCATTTTTATCAATAAAATTCCCCTTTTTATCTTTTACATCGTTGATTTCACATCACGAATACAAAAGAACGGTTTAAAGCACTACTTGACAATGCCGAGACCGCCATCTAGAGTCGGGCTAATACGCCTGACTTCCCTTAAAAGCCTAGTTTCAATAACTAGCATGACCACGGCATATAAGACGTACAGGGTCACCTTCTGAGTTCGAGCTAAAACGTCTAAACTCCTGATAGTTTGAACCTAGTTCTGACAACTAGTCCCCTCAAATCTAGGTTAAGTCATCACGTCTAACTCCCAGCACGATTTGAGCCTAGTTCTGACAACTAGTCCCCTCAAATCTGGGTTAAGATCATCACGTCTAACTCCCAGCATGATTTGAGCCTAGTTCTGACAACTAATTCTTTCAAATTTAACAAAACCGAGCCTCTAAAGCTCATCACAGCCTACAACGGTGAAACAACCATGGCCTATAAACACGGCCTAAGCTGGCTATGACATATCTCATCATTTCAGACAGTGTTAGGACATCTCAAACCGAGATGAAGTAATATGAAACAGATGAACTATAGAAAAAGGGTTAATTTACACCTCAAACCGAGGTAGACAAATCCCTAAATAAAAAGCAAAACAAAAAAGTGTTTACGCCCTCCTAGTTACCACTGGGCCCAGGCGTACAAATACTTAAAATAGAAAAATAAATTGTTTCAGCCAAATCGGCTCACTAAAGACAGTTTCAAAGTTTGAGGTTCAACAAACTAATCAATACCAGCATGAGCCTCCTCCTCGGCCTTAGCAATAAGATCGTCAAGATTTCCTTCTTCAACGGGCGGAGGGACCCATGGCGTATTACCGGCTTTGCGTTCTCGGCTCTGAATCAGTCTCAAGCCTTTGTCAGAAAACGGGACTAATGAGTGAGAAGCCCGGGCTTCAACATTGTAAGAATCCTGGACAAAGAGACGAGCCAGCTTATCCAAAGTTATATTAACTTTGGGGTCGATCTAGAGAATACGAGATATATTTGACCAAGCATCAATATAAGTAGAGCCAACTCCGTCCTCAAACGCCCCTTCATTGCTGGACCCTTCTTGAAGGCCTCTACTGCCTGTGTCTCTCGGATTTTCTTCCAGCTGGGCAAGCCTCTCTTCAGTAGCATTCTTCTCCAACACGAGGCCCTCAGCCGTTTGGTGCTCTTTCTCGAAGTCGGCCTTTACCGCGTCAGTTTCCTCCTTAGCCGCTCGAACCACCGACTTAGCCCACCGAACCGTCTCATCAGCCTCTGTCGACTTATTCGCCGCTTTCTTCAGCTCAACTTCAAAGGAGACCTTCTCAGTCTCAAGAGCTTCCACCCTTTTCATCAGCTCAGTATTAGAGGCACGGAGAGGCTCGACCTCATCCTCAAACTTCCTGGCATTACTTATGGTGAGCTGCATCAAAGCATACTCATGCTGAGCTATAGAAGCAAGCTAAAAAGGAAAAACTAAGGCGTCAGAAGCAGCACAATCAAGGTCACAGAACAGTTAATAAAACGCAAAAGTAGCTCACTAATAAGTAAGCCCTTACGGTTCTGGAGTTGTGTGGAGGTCGGCCTGGTGTCTACCAACCTTTGAATAGTTCGCTGGTTCATGGCTCTTTTGATAACGGTCGCGCCGAGTTTGAGGGCAGGACCGGAACGAATGGAATCATCAATATCTGGCATTATCACCACATTTCCAAGGGCGTTAGCCAAGTCATTGATCTCGGCTTCAGTAGAACCTGAGGCCGAAGCAGAGCCGTGGGTTGAAGGAGTTCTCTTAGACGGGAGCTCTAAACCACCTATTGGCCTCTTGCGACCTGTCTGGTCAACTTCCTCCTCAATGTGCTGGCTTTGACTATGGCCTTGTAACAGATCAACGTTCTCTATCACGACCTCCTTTTCAATAACCTCGACCTTATTCTCTTCCCCTCCGGCTTCGACTTGGATGACAAGGGGACCGGTGGGAATGACAACACCTCCTTTGGCCTGCAATGCCTCTTTCCTGGCCGCCATGTCAGTATGACATTTTTCGACACCATGGGTACGTGACAACTGTTTCTTCCTTCTCGCCGCCATTGCAGGGTCAAGTTCTTCTTCATCAATGATCTGAATATCCTCCATTGAAAGATCTGCATAAGAAGAAAAGTTAAAGAGGACATCTAGAAAGACAAGGATGAATCACCCAATCCGGGAACCGATTTCCTCTCTCCACTCCCACTACCGGCGTAACACCTGCTACGGATCCCCTCATCAGACCGGCCTGGACATGGAATCTGAAATTGATCTCGGTCCTGGACCAATCCAGTATAGCAGTAGCAGTAAACTCCTCCAACTTCTCAATCAAAGCAGTGCTCCAATCAGGACGATGAACCACCTTTGGCCTAACTGGATCTCTGTCTGGGCCTAAGAATTCCCAACCCTGACAGCTCTCCACCTTAATGACGTGTCTATTCCAACCTGTCACTTTATTCACGACACTCAAGATAAGCACCATGAGCTTGGGTTTATTGGGATTAGATTTGATGGTTATAGTTCTGGTAGAGGAATTATAGGAGAATTGGAAAAAATGATAAAAAGCAGACATACACGGCTCGAAGCCGAGACCGCGACAGAGAATTATGAAGCCGGTAAGGTACCTAATGGCGTTCGTACCCAGATGGGCCGGCACAATGATCCTTCCATGAATTCATTAATAAAGGGTCAAGGGGAAGCCGGAGGCCGAGCTGAAACTGTTTATAGTAAAAAGGAAGGAAGGCATCATCATAATAGAACTGCTTAACCTCGGCTTCAGACGAGAAGGGTTGGGCTTTGCTATAAAATAATTTGAACTCTCGCCTATCTACTCCAAAGTTCTCGTAAAGATCCTTAATCATCGCGTCCCCACCAATGGGGTGCCTAGGCCCATTTGATCCTGAGGGACCCACCCCATCTCGACCTCTCCTGGAGGCTACGGCTTCCTTACCAAACCGATCAACTATCCTCCCAGAAGCACCTTCCCCGGCCATACCTGCAGCAACCAAGGGGTTAGAATCATCCCGTGACAAGGACGAGATGACCTTCCTCCCCCCCTCCCCGATTCAACTTCTGGAGCTGAGGAAGGGCCCTCAAATCGAGATCGAAAAGCCGATTTGTCTTTAACATAATGAAGAAAAATGTGTTGAACAATGGCATCAAAAGTATTGAGAAGCACAATGCCGTCCGTACTACCACTAAGAGCTCTTGGCTAACAGACCTGATGGGTACCTAACATCATCCCTGGAGGTTTTATTCAGAAATAACAGGTCACCAATTACCATTAAAGATAACATTTTCCATATCCCCTCTGACTTTATATATATCCTATTGTTTCGCTCATAAAATCCGTACATGGCGTCGGGATCAAAACTTGGGGTACCCGACATAAAAAGAAGGAGCAAAACTCACACCTACTCAGATACTACTAAACAATCATGAAAGGGGGAAAAGATTAAAGCTTTGCAGTTCTAGAATCCTAACAATGGCAGAAATTGCAGAAAGGGTGAAAGAGATCGGAACAGTACCTTTGTCGGAAATGAAATCGGAAGAAAAGGGTTTGCCGATGGTGCAAACAAAAACGATCGGAGTAGATTGACAAAACTTGCAACAGAAATCGACATTCTTGAATACTCGCCGGCGATGAATGCACTGTTCTCTTAGGTGAAAATTTGAAAAAGTGAAGTTTCCAGGGTTTTCTGGCGTGTATATAGGTCGGGTCGAAGAGATACGGTTCGGGTTTGACCCGGTTTGAACCCGCGATCCACGGGCCGCACAAACACCCATAACCCATCATGTCCCACATTAAATGGGCCAGGTTTCCAAGATTAATGTCCCATCATTAAAACATGTGCGCCGTTTGAAGTAATTGGGATTAGACAGACGGTCGATGTGACCCAACCGCCATTCGAAATAATGAACAGTTGATCAATGCCAAGCTGACACGTGTAATAGACGAGCCCGACTTCGATAAGAAGACAGCTGGGGCATCTAGGTTGGCATCATGAGAAATAACATACCGGATGGTTAGGTTGACATAGGAGGGTTCAGTATGCGGACGAGACCGACATGATGACAATAGACCAAATTCCCAGTAAACTTTGGGGAACAAGGCGAGGCCGAGACGGAAATTACCAAGTACGAAATACATAGACAAATAGAGCAAGGACAATGGTGGAAGGAAAATAAGACATTATATTGAAGTTAAAAGGGTCCCCCACAACAGGCCGGGGGCCTAGCCTTTACAAAAGCAAAAGAAGAATTACTGAGTCCTAACAAAGATCACGATCTTGTGTTGGATATTATGCCCTAGGCCCTTGAGAAAGGCCTATGCGTTATATCATAGCTTCATTGTTTTAGAGACAACAAACCCGATTATTATATCTTTTGCATGTTTATTATAATGATCATTGTCCCTAGCACTTATGAAGGGCTAGCATGAGTTTGATGGATAATCATACGATGATTATAACGCATAGGATGCGGATTAAACTTGTGGGTACATATTGGAGAACAAGTACTGCATAGACCCGTTATGAGATTTATGTCATGGTCAAATGTCAGAATTAAATCTCATAATAGTTATATCATTTATCCTTAGACCTGAGATTATCATAGTCTTCCACATGATGAACATTATGTTTGACGTACTCAAACGCTACCCCTAACCGGGAAGTTATAAAGGCTATGATTGGCATAATCCGATTCTTGTAGGGAAGAATGATAAGTCAAGACGGAATTTGTCCCTCTCTCAAGAGAGATATCTACTTGGCCACTCGATGAGTGAAATTGATTAAACTATACGGCCGTACCCAAATGAATTGAAGTGTTTAATGTTATTTGCTCATATCAATCTACTCAAGATCGAGAAAGCATTGGACAACATAAGTTGACGTGGACCATGACTTATGTCCAATATGATATCGCGTGACAAAGGGATTGTGATATGTTCTATAAGGTTACTTTGGACTTTCAAAGTTATACTATTTGGGTAGTCGTAATGGCTTGCTAGAGTCCGCTTATGACTTACGGGCTCTGACTGATTCGGACTCGTTGCCAACATAGTATAATCCTATTGGGTCACACACAATAGATCGGATTTGAAAAAGGCTAAAAATGGGGATTTCTGGACTGGCCATCGTACGGCTTCAATGGTGGAGTACGGCTCCAAAGGAGCCGTACGGCTGCTATGTCCGTAACAGACCAGTTTGTTCAGTTTTCTGAACAGAAAAGGAATCCCATCCCAAAAGGAATTAGGTCAAACCCTCATATAAGATATGCAGCCGGGATTGACAGCCTCTAATGGTGATTTTGGATATCACAAACCTTTGTTTTAGAAACAATAAATTATAGAGAGGTAGGATTATTTATTTGATGATTCATGATCATCAATATACAGTAATCAAAGAGCAAAATAATTCCGACTAAGAAATCGTTTCTTCATCAAGCCTTGGGTCTAGCAATCCAAATCAAGAAGGAGTTCTTGATATCCATTCGACGTGTGGATACCGATAGAGGGTGTTTGCGTTATCACCTTAAAGTCCGTGTTCATGGATGCGATCTTCAAGGGTTAGTTTCTTTCATCTTGTATTTAATTTAATCAACATGCGTGGATCCGGGCTCTTGGGTGTTTGATTTTATCTGTTTATTCCACTGTGCATGATGCATCAAAACCCAACAGTGGTATCAGAGCCCCGTTCGTTGTTGATTATTTTAGTATATCATGTTAATATTGTTTAATTCGATTATATAATATCTACATGATAATAAGATGAATATGTGATTTGAGTTTTATATATGAGATATAAAATTTATGAGCATGAATATGGGGATTATGTGATTGTAATATTAATTGGATTCATATGTATAATCGCATGCTTAGATCATCATGTTATAATTAGATTATTTATATTGATGATCTTGACCTAATTTATATGAGGAATAAATTGGTTATTGATTATATGAATTAGATGGGTTAAAATTAGTAATCTGTATTTTCGTGTTTTCTGTAATCTGATTATGTATGAACACGATATTGGGATTGGTCGAATTTATGAAATTCTGGAAATCTGGGAATCTGACCATGGGCATCGTACGGTTTAGTAGAAGCCGCACGCCTCTGTTACAGCCGTACGGCTTTCTTGGTTTTTCTGGATAGTTTTGTTTTGTTTTCTAGATTTTCTGATTGTTCTGTAAATCATTTACAGAATTCGAATCAGGAACTGAATCTGGTTTCAGACGGCTGGTTTTCGAAACCGTGTTTCCTGAAATATGATTTAATCCAGAAAATTGCAGAAATCAGACTTCTGAAGAGTTCAGAATTGTTGTAGTCTATGAAATTGTTGAGACAATGAATGATCCCGAAACAAGTTATTTTTCTATACGAAATTGTGGATGCCTTTTGGCTTAGTATCGGTCGTATACAAAATTACTTGGTTTCTTGATTTTAGTACGGTATTGTGGATGCCTTTTGGCTTAATTTCGAGCGTACGTTTTGTGCTCTTAATACATAGGTGTTCTGCGGAAACAAAATTTTAGAATTTAACCCTATGAGCTAAGTGCAAATAGTTTGCAGGAAAACGAAACTAAATTTGGATTAATTCATTGAATGGACCAAAGGCAGGATTACGCCTTGTTTCTGGGAATGCGAATGAAAGATCCAACCTGTAAATTGTTTACAGGTAATTTAGATTCCGTCCCCATAAAGTTGCTTCATATTTAAATCACAAGATTTAGCTTCTGTCAATTAATTTGATTAGTTGACACTTGTTATGCAAAGACTATATTATATTATGTTTGACATAATTAAATATATAATGCATGTCTCTAAGCAAAAAAACCTTCTTAAAACTTAAGTCATGTGCCAATCCATTATTAAAACACTTGTGAGAACACCGGGTATTTTTATGTGGGCTCTGCCAACGCGAGGTGCATTAATTCTATCAGTGTATGAACAAGATGAGGAATGAGAGTTTCCTATACGTTTAAATGTGGTTTGACTTAATTAGGCTATCAAAAGACAAAGTTTTGGGCCTAAGGCACAAGATGAGATTAAAACATGTCTGACATAAGATGTCTAACAAATTTCATAAAGATCTAAGAATCATATATGATATGATTGACAAAGAGTTGTCTACCTAATTAATTTAATTTTGAGCAGTATCGCCAAAGCGGACTTGAAATTAAACTAAAGTTGAATCTTAGCCTACTTAAATTATATTATACAAGAGTTGTATTTGAAGGTTTATAATTTAGTGGGAGTATTTATGAAATACATTAAATGTCTCTAAATGATAATGGTATGAAATATATGTGTATATTTATTTGCATATTTTGTAGAATGTCTTAAACTATAATTATGATTAATTATTGCAATTGACCCTACTTAAAAAGAATGAGATTAACTTCCTTGACCTAGTCATGAGCTTAAGAATTGTTCTAAAGCAAGAACGGAAGTTATGAATTCTTAATAAATCCTATTCTAAGAAACTCAATGCCTTAAGGGTGGACAAAGACATTGATTAGAAACATGTGGATGATTTTATAGATGTCAACTTTCCTACGACTTGCTATCATATGATCGAAACTTTAGAAGTATCTGAAACATATGAATGCTTATGCGATAAGCAATTATGTAGGAAGTGTTCCTACAAGCAAGAAAGGCAAATAAAGTTTGAGATTGATTAAGAGCCTAACATTCATGTGATGAATGAAAGGTATATTAATAAGTTCTCATGTTTTGAACATGGAGAGACATATTAATTACCTTAGTTGACTTGGTTATCAAGTTAGTTTGGAACTAACAAACAGTTTTGATATTAATTCATAAGAAACATTTGATGTTTAAAATGCTAAGTCTTAATATCAAATGGAAACCTTCTCAAACTATAAAGGTTAATGTGGAAAAGGATATAAAATAAGGGCAAGATAAGAGTTGTCAAGCCTAAGGAAATATTTGGGGCTAAAACCTAAAATCCAAATAATGTAATTGCCACCATTTCAATATGATTAACCATTGGAAGAATTACAATTTAAATTAAAAGATAAAAAGGAAGTGTAGTAGGACTACCACTTCAAGTATTTATGTTTATCTTTCTACGTCCAAGTTCTTGGGTATTGGATACCGGATATGGATCCCACATTTGTATAAATGTGTAAGACTTGAGAAATAGAAAGACTATTTAAAAGGGTAAAGATTAACATATGTGCTGATAATGATGCAAAGGTTGCGACATTATTCATAGGAACTTCCGAAGTGTCTTCACCTAATGGGTTCATATTTGTTTTGAACAAATGTTATGATGTTCCCACCTTAAGTAGAAATATTATTTTGGTTTCTTCATTAGAAGATTATGGATATCTCTTATTTCGAATAAGAAAGTGTTCCATTAAATATGATTTGCTTTATTGTATTGATAATCATATAAATGGGACTTTATATCTTTATCTTGGAAAAACAAAATAATGAGTATAACGTAAATAATGGAAATCTGAATCTAAGGATGTAAGCGTTGAATTCTTAAAAGCATTTATGTCTATATCAAATGAAAAGAAACGCATATCTAAAATTCCATGGGACGGAGTTTTAAATTTGCATGATTTCGAATCATGTGATTTATGTGGACCTTGTAAATTGATTAAGATACGTCTTACTAATAGTAGTAAAAGGAAGCACTCTTTTGGACTAATACATATTGATGTATGTAGTTCATTAAAGTAATAATGCTTGGAAAAGGATTTCAAAATATCATGGCAAAAGTATTATTGTACTCTGATCAGATAAAAGTGATGAATATTTGAGCCTTGGACATTATGAGAATTCTGCAAAAAATTTGCAGAATAAGAAAACAGAATCTGGGAACAACCACCGTACGGCTACAATTTAGCCGCACGCCTAGTAATAAGCCGTACGACTCCTGTTAACAGAAGTTCAGATTGTCTGCAAACTGCTGTTTTTCGCCTCATGATAAGTCAAACTGATCTTTAATTATCCTTCTGGATTTAGTGCTAGAAACAGCTGTGCTTACACTAAATTGAGTTTCATCTAAGGAGGTTCGACTGATGCCATATGGGATATGGAATGAAAGAAAACTTGGTTTGTCTTTCATAAAGATTTGTGATGTGATACTTTTGAGAAAAGTGTTGTCTGGGACAAAATCACACCTAAATCTTATAAATGTAATTTTATGGGATATCTTAATGATATTGATTTTACACCCTTTAAAGAGTACAAATCGTTTGTTACTCTAAATAGCACATTCTAGATAAGTCGTTTATCTCTAAAGAACTAGTGGGAGTAAAATGTATCTCGAAGAATTCGAGACTCAGAAAATGACATGGAACCTAAGATGGAAGTTGAATAATGTTTCACAAAGAGTTGTGGAAATTCGTTCAAGTACACACAAGAAATTTGCATAACTGATAGGATACTATCTATAACAAGAAATATTGATTTCTCATAATAGAAAGTTATAAGGAAGACATCATTGAGCATGATTGACCTATTTCCTATCAAGATGCAAAGTCCGCTCCGGATTTAGATCAATGACTTGGAGTCATAAAGTCTAAAAATGCAATCCATGTATCATAATCAAGTTTCGAACTTGATTGTTTTACCCTAAGGATTAAAAACCATAGGATAGAAAATGAGTTTTCTTGGAGAAAATGGACATGGATCGCAAGGTGCATATTGATAAAGCACGACTAATTGAGTAAAGTTAATTCATAGTCTTGATTATGATGAAACTTTATCACCCATAGTCATGCTTAATGTTATTAGAATTCTAATTGTCATGACTTCATATTTCGAATATGTAATATGACATATGGATGTCAAAACTATATTCCTTAACAGGAACTTACATTAGGATGTGTTTGATACAACCTAAAAGTTTTGATTGATCCATAAAATTCTAATAAAATATGCAAGTTGCAGAAATTCATGAGATGGATTGAAGCAAACTACTTGGAGTGAAATTTCATTTTGATGGAGTATTCAAAGAGTTTGAATTCATCAAAGATTAGACTTGTGATTACAATAAATTTAGTGGGAGCATAATATTATTCCTAGTCATTATATGTGGTTGACATATAATTCATTCTGAAAGAGTTTCTAAATGAAAGACTTGGATAAAGCCACCTATATCATTGGAATTTAGATTTATGGAGATAAATATAAAACGTTGATTGGTTAAAGTCAAAGTACTAATAAAGAGAAGATAGTGAAAAGTTCACTATGCAAGACTCTTGGAGAGGTTACTTGTGAAAGTCTAATGGCATTAATCTTTGCAAGAGTTAGTCTTACTGGAAGACTAATGAGCAAGAGTACATGATTAGGATTCCATATGCTTCGGCAATTGGATCTATCATGTAAGCCATGTAAATGTACTAAGACCGGATGTCTCATATACTTGGAGTATGATGAGATAATACCAATCGGATCCTAGTGAAAGTCACTAGTTAAGAAACACTCTTATGTTCTCTAAAAGGAACTAAAGGATGCGTTCTTGATTTTTGATGAAATAAAAGATGATCTTGTAATAGTAACATAGATGCATTCTTACAAACCAACAAAGATAAATATTGCAGTATAAATACATGTTTACGTCTAATAATGGTGTTAGAAGAGTTCTAAATGGACCATTTCTATTCTACAAAAGGGTTAAGTGTCTAGTGGCATGCGATGCAACTAGAAAATGTTAAGATTAAGATTCTAATTAGTAACTAGAAATTGTTTCTAGTATCACTAATTTAATGTACCTCCATTGTGTCAATAATCGTTATTACACAAGTCAATGGACTAATATCTTATCTAAACATATATTCAAACGTTTTTATCTTACTCGAGAAATCGTCAAAGATGGGAGATGTCAAAATATGCAAAATACCTTATGATAATAATAAGGATAATTATCCTACATAACCTCATTTGCAATTATGATGGAGATCATAACTAAGCTCAATGGGTATTGGATACACGTTGATTGGGCCTAGTGCAAGTGGGAGATTGTTGAATATTATGCCCTAGGCCCTTGAGAAAGGCTTATGCGTTATATCATAGCTTCGTTGTTATAGAGACAACAAACCCGATTATTATATCTTTTGCATGTTTATTATAATGATTATTGTCCCTAGCACTTATGAAGAGCTAGCATGAGTTTGATGGATAATCATATTATGATTATAGCGCATAGGATGCGGATTAAACTTGTGGTACATATTGGAGAACAAGTATTGGATAGACCCGTTATGAGATTTATGTCATGGTCAAATGTCATAATTAAATCTCATAATAGTTATATCATTTATCCTTAGACCTGAGATTATCATTGTCACGACCCGAAATCTAGGCTTTATTTTATTAGTAATTAAATGGTTTTTTTTAATTATTTGCTTATTTATTTATTTAAATTATTATTTATTTAAATAATTATGTGTGCATTTTATGTGTGATAATAATTATGCCTAGCATTTTATTTGGGTCGTTTGGGTTAATGTGGTATTGTTGGGTCTTAATTGTTAGTAGGGAGTAGTATTTGTGTGTAGTGTGAGAGAGGGGGCCTAAGTGTAAGTTTTCAAATAAATTCCCTACTCCCCCTCACCTCCCTACTCTCCTCCCTCACTCTCTCCATCCCTCTCCCAGCAAACTCACCCTCTCTCTCCTCCATTGGTAAGTTTTTCTTCCTCTTCCTTCTCTCCTCATTTTCTCCATCTTCCTCTCATAATCTCTCATTTCTTAAAACGAGAACCTTGTTTAGATCGTCGATAGGATCGCGTAGAACAAAAAAGAATCGAATTCCGTCAACTTTCATTATTTTCAAGTAAGTTACTTTTCCCCCATTTTAATGCTAAAATGTTCATATCATGTTTATATGATGTTTGATGTGTTATATTTGAAGTTTGGATGAGTTTAGAATTTATTTGGAATTTATTTGGATTTTGGGTTAAAAATGGTGAAATCTTGAATGTTGGGTTTGATTCTTGATTTTGGTTGTTAAATGTTGTTGTATGAGTCTTTTTAGACTTATTAGTTGAGTTGGTACATTAGTAAGCTAGTTAGAAGGTTGAAATTTTGGTTGAAATGTGTTTTGGGTAAAAAAATGGAAGAACCCATGTTGTTCTTCCGGATTTCTGGCAATTCCAGAATATTGGGCGACCGCCCAAAATCGTATGGGCGACCGCGCATCTTTCTGAAAGATTTTGTGCTTGGTTGAGGGCCTTTTTGGGCGACCGCACAGTCCCGTTTGGGCGGCCGCACAGATCTCTGAAATTTTACATTTTGTTAATGTGTGTGATTGAAGAATGCGTTTTGGTCTAAGTCTTGGGTGTCCTCCTAGATGACCTTAGTGAACATTGTAGTATACTTTAGTGATAGAATTGAGTCCTTTGTGATCGATTTTGTGTTTGAAATTCATTAATGGTTAATTGGGATTTTGAAGCACCTTTATTGTGTATTGTGGGTTCATTTCATCTTCTTGGTGATTATTTGGCATGATTCCCTACCTTGGAATCCTTTGTTGTTTATCGTGCTAGTATTTTGTTACTTAGCCTTTACGTGAAAGTCCAGCTGGTATTTTGTGTGTGTTTGGGCGATGCGAAACATTACGATGGCACGGCCAAGTCCATTGTGGTGTTGACCATTGTTTTGCCCCCTTATTACCCTCCTCCAGATTGGCCTTGGATGTGAGAAGAGCTAGCTCCTTTGTGTGCATTTTAGCTTTACTTGGAGCATGACTTTGTGGCATGTCTCCCGTCCTTTGTGACACTTCATTTGGTTATTGGTTCCGGTACCGGGGTTTTCTCTTTGGCTTTCATGCTATTATGAAGATGATGATTTGTTGATTATTGAAGCTGCGCAGCGATCCTTTATTTGGATGTTCCGGTTTGGAAAACCTTGGCTATATCCTTTGTTATGTGTTTATTTCCGCTGCTATCTGTTATGTGATAAATGCTACGTGCTATGTGATATTCATTATTGCTTATTGTATATTGCATCATAGCATGTCATGTAGTTGCATTAGTAACTTATTGAGATTTATCTCACCCCCTTTTCTTTTATCTTTGTTTTTCCTTAACCCTCCCAGGTGCTAAGGATTAGTCTCGCTGATCACGAGAAAGAGGACGTCGAGTGTGGATCCATTCTTTTGGGGAAGGTTGTTATAGGTTGGTTTACATTATGTAAATGTGTAACCATTTTGGGGATATTTGTACCAAACATTGACGTCATTAGGATTTGTATATTTATCTTTTGTTGGGCATAAATTTGTGGAAGTTTATGTTAGTTGTAATTGGTTATTTTCAAACTTGGATTTGTAAACATTGGATCATTACCTTTTGGTATCGAATAAAATTTTTAACTTCAGTATTTCGTAGTTTTGGTTTTAGAGTCGACGTCTAGATCGCGGTCTCGGGCCCGCGGGGTCCGGGGTCGCGACAGTTGGTATCAGAGCTATGGCATTAGCTCGAAGTATAAGTCTAGGTGGACTAGTATGACCTAGGTGGGTAGTTGTGTTCGGAGTGAGTAACGGTTGATGTCTTATGCAGGTAATTACTCGCAATGTCTGGAAGAAGAAACAAAGGAGGTACTAGTGGGGCACAGAATCAGAATGACTCAAGGGAAGAAGCACGTGCCATGTTTCAAGGCATGTTCGAGGCGGCCATGAAGGCCATACATGATCAAGGTCCGAGGGTAGAACAAGCACCACCCCGCTATGGATTGGAGCAATTTCTGAAGTTGAAACCGGTTGAATTCAATGGGGAACCCGATGTAAGGAAAGCTGAGTTGTGGATTGAGTCTATGGAGAAGATTTATGATGTATTTGGGTGCACGGATGAGGACAAGGTCCGGTTCGCGGCTTACAAGCTTGTGGGAGCCTCCGAGCATTGGTGGAAAGGCGTTAAAGCTACGTGGGATGATACTCACACGGTGTATGCGTGGGAGTTGTTTGTGCGCAAATTCAAGGAGCATTTCATTCCGGTGGTTGATCAAAACCGAAAGGAGATCGAACAACTCAACCTGGAGCAAGGTGTGTTGTCTATAGCACAATACTCGGCTAAGTTCATAGAGTTAGCCCGATATTGTGACTATTTGGTGAGGACCGAGGAGCAAAAAGATATGAGATTCATTCGGGGATTGAAGACCTCCAGCCGTACTCAACTTATTGCTCAACGGATTGTGACATTCCAAGATGCGGTGGACCGAGCCTATTTGATAGAGCAAGATATTGGGGAACATAAGAGGAAGACCGAGGTGGCCAACCCGAGTAAGCAAGGAGCGCAGAGCAAGTCACAACCAAGGATTGATAATCGAGGTAACTTTGGGGGACAATCTCAGTCCCGAGGGCAACCGATCCCAAGGAACCCGGGTACCACTTCCGGGAACCAAGGGAGCCAAATTAGGAGGCTTTGTTCGTATTGTCAAAAGGAAGGTCATTCTGAAGACCGGTGTTGGAAGAAGCAAGGAAGGTGCACAAAATGTGGACAAATGGGTCACTTTGTAAAAGATTGTCCAAGAGGTAGAGGACAAGCATCCGGGTCAGGAGATGGTAATAATCAGGGTCAGAAAAGGGATGCCGCAGGGAAGCCCAAAGTCCAAGGAAGGGTATTTGCCATGAATCAACAACAAGCTACCGATGATCCATCCGTTATTGGAGGTATTGTTTCTGTGTCTAATGTGAGCGCACGAGCGTTAGTAGATCCAGGATCATCTCATTCATACGTTTCTGTGCAATTTGCTTCCATGCTAAATGCTGCATTCGAGTCTTTACCGTACGTGCTAGAGGTATCGACCCCTATAGGAGAATGCTTGATTTCTGATCGAGTCTTTCGTGCTTGTGACGTGGTTATTTGTGGTCGAGTCCTTTGT
Organism: Campanula takesimana; assembly: GCA_026119855.1. Classification (NCBI taxonomy): domain Eukaryota; kingdom Viridiplantae; phylum Streptophyta; class Magnoliopsida; order Asterales; family Campanulaceae; genus Campanula; species Campanula takesimana. The sequence goes on along the minus strand of JAOWBW010002977.1, from coordinate 25,257 downwards.
GCGGATTTGGTAGTTCTTCCTATCCAAGACTTTGATGTCATTTTGGGTATGGATTGGTTGAGCAAGTTTCATGCTTCTGTTGATTGCCGTAAGAAAACTGTTACTTTTTCTATTCCCGATGTGCCTAAATTTGTGTTTGAGGCTAGTACTCTGAGTAGAAGGGTTCGCTTAATTTCTTATTTGAAAGCGAGAAAATTATTGCATAGTGGTTGTGAGGGGTATTTGGCTAGTGTTCTTGATACTAGGAAAGAATCCCCTAGTTTTGATAGTGTTCGGGTAGTCCGGGAATTTCCTGATGTTTTCTCTTCCGAGTATGAGATGCCTCCCGATCGTGAGATTGAGTTTTGTATAGACCTTTTGCCGGGTACGGCTCCGATTTCAAAAGCACCTTATAGGTTAGCCCCCGCAGAGTTGAAGGAGTTAAAGGTTCAGTTGCAAGAGTTGCTTGATCGAGGGTTTATCCGCCCTAATGTTTCCCCGTGGGGAGCACCAGTTTTGTTCGTGCGGAAGAAAGATGGTTCGTTGAGATTGTGTATAGATTACCGGAAGTTGAATCAGGTTACGGTGAAGAATAAGTATCCTCTACCGCACATCGATGATTTATTTGATCAGCTTCAAGGGTCTGTTGTGTTTTCCAAGCTTGATTTGAGGAGTGGGTACCATCAGTTGAAGGTTCGATCGGAGGATATTCCGAAGACTGCTTTTCGCACTCGTTATGGTCATTATGAATTCTTGGTAATGCCGTTTGGGTTGACCAATGCGCCGGCCGTATTTATGGATTTGATGAACCGGATTTTCCATCCTTATCTTGATTCGTTCGTGGTGGTCTTTATTGATGATATTCTCGTCTATTCTAAGTCTCGAGAGGAGCACGAGCAACACTTGAGAACAGTTTTATCCGTTCTTGCGAGAGAGAAATTATTTGCGAAGTTTATTAAATGCGAATTTTGGCTCGAGAAGGTGTCATTTCTGGGCCATGTGATTTCTAAAGATGGGATTTCTGTGGATCCGTTTAAGATAGAGGCAATAGTGGATTGGAAGAGACCCGAATCAGTGACAGAGATTAGAAGCTTTCTGGGTTTAGCCGGTTATTACCGAAGAATTATTGAGGGATTTTCAAGGATTGCTACTCCGATGACTCAGTTGACCCGGAAGAATGTTCCGTTTGTGTGGACCGAGAAATGTGACAAGAGCTTCGAGGAATTGAAGAAGAGGTTGACTACCGCACCGATCTTGACTTTGCCTAATAGGAGAGATGGCCTAGTGATTTACAGTGATGCTTCGAAAGAGGGTTTGGGTTGTGTTTTGATGCAGAATGGGAAAGTAATTGCGTATGCTTCGAGGAAGTTGACCCCTAGTGAGCAGAATTACCCGACTCATGATATGGAGTTAGCGGCTATTGTCTTTGCGTTGCACAAATGGAAGCACTACCTTTATGGGGCGAAGTTTGAGATTTTTACCGATCACAAGAGTTTGAAATACCTTTTCTCCCAGAAAGAGTTGAACAACCGACAGCGCCGATGGATGGAATTGTTGAAGGATTATGATTGTACGATTTCTTATCACCCGGGAAAGGCGAATGTGGTAGCCGATGCGATTAGTAGAAAATCTTATGTGGCTTCGATGATGGTTCGAGAATGGAAAATGCTTGAGGATGTTCGAGATTGGTCTCCTCGTGAATCGAGACATGGGGCTATTTTTGCGAATATTAGGGTATCTCCGACCCTAATTCAGAGGATAAAAGAGGCTCAGAAAGAAGATCCCGAGTTGGTGAAAATAATGGGTAAATTGAAGGAAAAGAACTTCGAGGATTTTTCATTGAGTTCGAGTGGAGTTTTGACTTTCCGTGGAAGATTGTGTGTTCCGGATGTTGATGGAATTAAACAGAGAGTTCTTGATGAGGGTCACAAATCGAGGTATACTATTCATCCGGGTAGTACGTAGATGTATCAGGATTTGAAGCAACAATTTTGGTGGATTAATATGAAGAGGGAAATAGCCGAGTATGTTTCGAAGTGTCTAACTTGTCAGCAGGTCAAAGCCGAACATCAGAGACCCGCGGGACTACTTCAGCCGTTAGATATTCCCGAGTGGAAATGGGAACATGTGACTATGGATTTCGTTACGGGACTACCTCGTACCCGTAGGAAGTATGACAGTGTTTGGGTAATAGTGGATAGATTGACCAAGAGTGCCCATTTCTTGCCTATTGACATCAGGTATTCGATGGAGAAGCTTGCGACCCTTTATATCGATGAGATCGTTAGATTGCATGGGGTTCCGGTTAGCATTGTGTCAGATCGAGACCTGAGGTTTACTTCTAGATTCTGGAAGGCGTTTCAGGAAGCTTTGGGTACAGATTTGCGTTTTAGTACAGCTTTTCATCCTCAGACCGACGGTCAATCCGAGAGGACTATTTAGATTCTTGAGGATATGTTGCGAGCTTGTGCGATAGACTTCTCCGATTCTTGGGATTCGCACCTACCGTTAGTGGAGTTCTCTTACAACAACAGTTATCAGGCTAGTATCGAGATGGCACCGTATGAGGCCTTGTATGGAAGGAAGTGTAGATCGCCTATTTATTGGGATGAGGTTGGTGAAGCGAAGATCGTATGTATTGATTTGCTTCGGGATTCAGTTGAAAAGGTTAGAGTTATCCGGGATAGATTGAAGACAGCCCAGAGTCGACATAAGAGCTACGCAGACAACCGAAGGCGAGATCTTAGCTTTCAGACCGGTGATTTCGTGTTCTTGAAAGTATCTCCGAAGGTGGGTATCCGAAGGTTCGGGAAGAAGGGTAAATTGGCTCCGAGGTTTATTGGTCCGTTTGAGATTTTGGGAAAGGTTGGACTTCTAGCGTATCGTCTTGCGTTACCGTCATCCTTAGACCGGTTGCACAACGTGTTCCACGTTTCTATGCTTCGGAAGTACGTTCATGATCCATCTCACGTGTTACCGAGGATACCGGAAGATATTGAGCCCGATATGACTTATGAGGAACGACCGGTTCGGATCCTAGATTCTAAAGTCCAAGAGTTGAGGAACAAAAGCATTGCGTTGGTTCGAGTTCTTTGGAGGAATCATAACATCGAGGAGTCGACGTGGGAGCTTCGAGATGAGATCGAGAGGAAATTTCCGTGGCTTTTTGTTTAAGGTAAGTCTCGTTAAAATTCGGGTCGAATTTTCTTTAAGGGGGAGTGAATGTCACGACCCGAAATCTAGACTCTATTTTATTAGTAATTAAATGATTTTTTTTTTAATTATTTGCTTATTTATTTATTTAATTAATTATTATTTATTTAAATAATTATGTGTACATTTTATGTGTGATAATAATTATGCCTAGCATTTTATTTGGGTCGTTTGGGTTAATGTGGTATTGTTGGGTCTTAATTGTTAGTAGGGAGTAGTATTTGTGTGTAGTGTGAGAGAGGGGGCCTAAGTGTAAGTTTTTGAATAAATTCCCTACTCCCCCTCACCTCCCTACTCTCCTCCCTCACTCTCTCCATCCCTCTCCCAGCAAACTCACCCTCTCTCTCCTCCATTGGTAAGTTTTTCTTCCTCTTCCTTCTCTCCTCATTTTCTCCATCTTCCTCTCATAATCTCTCATTTCTTAAAACGAGAACCTTGTTTAGATCGTCGATAGGATCGCGTAGAACCAAAAATAATCGAATTCCGTCAACTTTCATTATTTTCAAGTAAGTTACTTTTCCCCCATTTTAATGCTAAAATGTTCATATCATGTTTATATGATGTTTGATGTGTTATATTTGAAGTTTGGATGAGTTTAGAATTTATTTGGAATTTATTTGGATTTTGGGTTAAAAATGGTGAAATCTTGAATGTTGGGTTTGATTCTTGATTTTGGTTGTTAAATGTTGTTGTATGAGTCTTTTTAGACTTATTAGTTGAGTTGGTACATTAGTAAGCTAGTTAGAAGGTTGAAATTTTGGTTGAAATGTGTTTTGGGTAAAAAAATGGAAGAACCCATGTTGTTCTTCCGGATTTCTGGCAATTCCAGAATATTGGGCGACCGTCCAAAATCGTATGGGCGCCCGCGCATCTTTCTGAAAGCTTTTGTGCTTGGTTGAGGGCCTTGTTGGGCGACCGCACAGTCCTGTTTGGGCGGGCCGCACAGATCTCTGAAATTTTACATTTTGTTAATGTGTGTGATTGAAGAATGCGTTTTGGTCTAAGTCTTGGGTGTCCTCCTAGATGACCTTAGTGAACATTGTAGTACACTTTAGTGATAGAATTGAGTCCTTTGTGATCGAGTTTGTGTTTGAAATTCATTAATGGTTAATTGGGATTTTGAAGCACCTTTATTGTGTATTGTGGGTTCATTTCATCTTCTTGGTGATTATTTGGCATGATTCCCTACCTTGGAATCCTTTGTTGTTTATCGTGCTAGTATTTTGTTACTTAGCCTTTACGTGAAAGTCCAGCTGGTATTTTGTGTGTGTTTGGGCGATGCGAAACATTACGATGGCACGGCCAAGTCCATTGTGGTGTTGACCATTGTTTTGCCCCCTTATTACCCTCCTCCAGATTGGCCTTGGATGTGAGAAGAGCTAGCTCCTTTGTGTGCATTTTAGCTTTACTTGGAGCATGACTTTGTGGCATGTCTCCCGTCCTTTGTGACACTTCATTTGGTTATTGGTTCCGGTACCGGGGTTTTCTCTTCGGCTTTCATGCTATTATGAAGATGATGATTTGTTGATTATAGAAGCTGCGCAGCGATCCTTTATTTGGATGTTCCGGTTTGGAAAACCTTGGCTATATCTTATGTTATGTGTTTATTTCCGCTGCTATCTGTTATGTGATAAATGCTACGTGCTATGTGATATTCATTATTGCTTATTGTATATTGCATCATAGCATGTCATGTAGTTGCATTAGTAACTTATTGAGATTTATCTCACCCCTTTTTCTTTTATCTTTGTTTTTCCTTAACCCCACCCCCCCAAGTGCTAAGGATTAGTCTCGCTGATCACGAGAAAGAGGACGTCGAGTGTGGATCCATTCTTTTGGGGAAGGTTGTTATAGGTTGGTTTACATTATGTAAATGTGTAACCATTTTGGGGATATTTGTACCAAACATTGACGTCCTTAGGATTTGTATATTTATCTTTTGTTGGGCATAAACTTGTGGAAGTTTATGTTAGTTGTAATTGGTTATTTTCAAACTTGGATTTGTAAACATTGGATCATTACCTTTTGGTATCGAATGAAATTTTTAACTTCAGTATTTCGTAGTTTTGGTTTTAGAGTCGACGTCCAGATCGCGGTCTCGGGCCCGCGGGGTCCGGGGTCGCGACAATCATAGTCTTCCACATGATGAACATTATGTTTGACGTACTCAAACGCTACCCCTAACTGGGAAGTTATAAAGGCTACGATTGGCATAATCAGATTCTTGTAGGGAAGAATGATAAGTCAAGATGGAATTTGTCTCTCTCTCAAGAGAGATATCTGCTTGGCCACTCGATGAGTTAGATTGATAAAAGTGTACGGCCGTACCCAAATGAATTGAAGTGTTCAATGTTATTTGCTCATATCAATCTACTCAAGATCGAGAAAGCATTGGACAACATAAGTTGACGTGGACCATGATTTATGTCCAATATGATATCGCGTGACAAAGGGATTGTGATATGTTCTATAAGATTACTTTGGACTTTCAAAGTTATACTATTTGGGTAGTCATAATGGCTTGCTAGAGTCCACTTATGACTTACGGGCTCTGACTGATTCAGACTCGTTGCCAACATAGTATAATCCTATTGGGTCACACACAATAGAGCGGATTTGAAAAAGGCTAAAAATGGGGATTTTTGGACTGGCCACCGTACAGCTACAATGGTGGAGTACGGCTCCAAAGGAGCCGTACGGCTGCTATGTCCGTAACAGACCAGTTTGTTCAGTTTTCTGAACAGAAAAGGAATCCCAATCCCAAAAGGAATTAGGTCAAACCCTCATATAAGATATGCAGCCGAGTTTGACAGCCTCTAACGGTGATTTTGGAAATCACAAACCTTTGTTTTAGAAACAATAAATATATAGAGAGGTAGGATTATTTATTTGATGATTCATGATCATCAATATTCAATAATCAAAGAGAAAAATAATTCTGACGAAGAAATCGTTTCTTCATCAAGCCTTGGGTCTAGCAATCCAGATCAAGAAAGAGTTCTTGATATCCGTTCGACATGTGGATACCGATAGAGGGTGTTTGCGTTAGCTCCTTAAAGTTCGTGTTCATGGATGCGATCTTCAAGGGTTAGTTTCTTTCATCTTGTATTTAATTTAATCAATATGCACGGATCCGGGCTCTTAGGTGTTTGATTTTATCTGTTTATTCCGCTGCGCATAATGCATCAAAACCCAACATCTTGATCTTTCTCTTGATCTTCTTCCTCCCATTCTTCATCCCCTTCATATCCAGGAACATCAACGGTTATGACACCTCTGTCCTATTCATCATCATCTTCGTCTTCATACTCATTGATTCCATCAGAATCGCCATCTTCACAATTTGAGAACTCATTCTCGCTGAAAATAAGATATGGCTCTGAAAATTCTTCGTTGCTGTCGGACGGTGACTCCGCCGCGAAAAATGAACGGTGCTTCGAAGGAAACATAGAATCACTGCTGCTTGATGAACTTGAACTACCTGTTTGATTTTCTGTATCTGAATCCACTTCTTCAGGGAATGCATCATCATATGATCTTTTTGGGGCCATCCTAAAATTTCTCGGAGAAACTTGAAAAAGAAAGAGAGTGTTTTTTGAACAAAATACCAAGGGGCGGATCTTATGTGTACTACCGGAATATGAAGGGGTGAGGAACTATTTACACTGCTCATAATGGGGGAGCAATTAATGAAGGTTTCGTTTTTCAAGAAGAATAATGATTTCACCTGAAATAAATCAAGATGACATCAGGAAATCTAAACTATTAAGGATTTTGGCGGCAATCTGTCTAATCAACATAAATGAAGCTGGTCATTGAACAATATTAGTTCCTACTCGGCATGCCGAGATAGAAACTCGGGGGCCACTGAACGATATAAACTGACTTGGTTAAATGGGATCCATATACTCTGGGCCCACACACTTAAAGGCCTGTATCAAGAGCCCCATTCATCAGAAGCCCATGCTTTAGGGGCCGACATCCCGTAGCTGAGAAGGCAAACCTTGCCTAGGCCGAGGTCTAAAGGGCCTAATCCCTAGTCGGCCTCAGTAACGAGCCGAGCTAGATGACGGGCCGACCTGTATCAGAACGTCATTAACCTCCCACTATCAAAGGGAGTCCACATACAGAGTTCTATTACAACTCTAGCACTAAGAATCCTTATCTAAATAAGGATATCTCTTCTATAAGATAACTTGGATATCATCATCCTTATCAGGAGTCTATCTCCAAGGAATACGAGTCCTAGATCAACACGGGCATTTCTGGCTTACTTGACAAGTCAGGACTCATTCACCCATGCCTATATAAACAGGTTCTCTACACAGGAAACGGGTAATGAACTCTTTTGGCTCAAAACTATAGTCAATTGATTTCTCTTCATTTCATACACAATCCGTATTCTTATTCTCAGGTCGGAGGGCCTTCGCCGGTGAAGCCCCGGCGTAGTTTACGTTTGTTCATTGTGCGCAGATCCGAACGGGGAAGTTCTCATTGCTGGATTTATCCGAACCGCTAGTCGAAGGGCTGATCTAGTACGTTTTTGGCAGCATCATGTTCATTTGTGATAGCGACAAAAAAGTTGTAATATCATTTTGAGACGGACGGAGTATAAATGCTTAATTTTATTATAAATTATTATAAATTCATTGTTATTTAGATAAGGGGCTAATATTTATGGCCCAAAGAATAAAACAAAAATTAAAACTATTTTGACCAATAAATAAATACACATTCTATATCATTAACAATCATTCACGTCCCATAAACCAAAAAAAAAGTCAAAACTAAGGGAAAAGATAAACCCCAAGCAACAGTCGCCGTCTGCTTGTTCCACTTGCCCCACATTCAGCAGCACTTAACACATTAGGTTGGAAATTTTGGACTGAATCAATAAGACCGACCCAAAGCCATTAAGAGGTTGACGCCAACACACTAATACTCCAAGTGCTGACCGAATCAGTAAATTCATCCCATTCAGAGCCCATTAAGAGCAAACAAACACCCCCTTAATGTTGTTGTTTAAAGGAAGTTCACACAGAGGGAAGATCTCCAAGGTGAAGAAGGGTTGAAGTTGAAAGATAAAATGCATAAAACAATCAAAAATAATCCACAGCAGAATGGAACATGAAAAATGTGTTTCATTAATTTTAATGTTAAAAACAGAAATAGATACACCTGTGACACAGTTTTAGCCGGTAAAAATAGAAAATCTGCAGATCATCCTCTACGGAAAAGGAGAAACAAATATTTACAGATCATCCTCTATGGAAATGAATATGTGTTGCAATTTCAATGTTAAAAGGAGAAACTACTCAAATAATTTCTCTACTATTTTCTTTTTCTGGGATTAGTCCATGTACCTAAATTTTAAAATAAATCATCCCTCTACCACTCAAACTAAATGCAATTGGTCCCTCCATCCAATTCCGTTAAATTTATGTAGTTAAATCATGTCATGTGTATCTCAAATGATATTTAGTAAGGGGAAAGCGGTCATCACAATAAATATAATACAACGACTAGTAAAACTAGTACTTTTTAGGTACCCTATGTTTGTACCAATTTCTCTGTGGTTAAATCATGTCATGTTGTTTATGTTTGTTCTTTTAATGCGTTATTCATCATTTGTATACCAAACAGTTTCCACAATTTCAAAATCTTCTACCTAGATGCAATCAATCTAGAAGATCAGCATGTCTGCCCTAACTTTACGGTGGCAATAGACATGTATTGTTGTGTTGAATTTACTTATTGTTCATCAATGAGAGCAATATTCAGTGTTACAAGAAGGGAGATATAAACACATAGCAATTGGCGTTTACACTTGGCGTTTGAATTTCATATTATTCAAATAGTCCTTGTACATTTCTGTTGTGATGACCATTTTACCATCCTAAATGTCACTTGATTTGCATATACTATCATTTAACCTTCAAAACTAACGAATTGGATAGAGGGACCAATTGCATTTAATTCGAGTGGTACAAGGATGATTTATTTTTAATTTGAGGGACTAATCTCATAAAACACATATAGTAGAGGGACTATTTGAATAGTTTGTCCATGTTAAAATGTGTTTCAATTTCAAAACATGCTTGTTTATGAGTATTTATGATACAATTAACCCATCATCCAATACGGAAAAGTAGTAAAAAGAAAATCCGCAGATCATCCTCTATGGAATGAATGATAACACCATTTTGCAATACAATTAGGTTCTTAATGATATGACAATGCCTGATTACAGCAAAGAAATCATTCATAATATTTACACGGCCCATTCATATTTTCTGATTGTAAAAGCCTGATTCTTAGCTATATTTTAGGATCTTTATTTATGTTATACTTGTATATAAACACTATTATCTGATCAATACAATGTAGTGAAAGTTATTCTCACAAATCTTTATGGTATCAAAGAAAATCTTTATTGTATCAGAGCCTGGTTCTTAGCTGGTGCTGAACTATTATTCATACACCATGTCTAGTGAATCTACAAGCCAAGAAAAGGAGACTTTGGCATTCATTGGGAAAATGAAAAATATCGCAATTGATACCAAATCTCCATTCTACTTGCACCCTTCAGATCACCCAGGCTTAGTGTTGGTCACACAAATACTAAGCGAATCTGGTGAAAATTATTTTACATGGAGGAGAAGTTTCTTGAATGCCCTTCAATCCAAAAACAAGAATGATTTTGTGGTGGAACGAAACAAAAACCCGTTGTCTATTCCGGGAACTTCGAACCATGGATCCAATGCAATGTCATGGTCAAATCATGACTTTTCAATGTCATTTGTAAGGAATTGCAGGGTGCTACTCAATCTGAAACAACAAAGGAGATTTGGTCTGATTTTGAAGAGAGATTCACTCAAGGTATCGCACCCCGGGTTTATGAGTTGAGGCGTACCATTGCACTATTGCAGCAAGAGAAATCACCAACATCGACATACTATGGCAAGATGAAAAGTGTGTGGAGCGAGTTGCAAAATCTCAGACCTACCCCTACTTGCACCTACGGAGGTGGACACAAGATGGAAGAGATGTGGGAAGAAGAAAAGGTGTTTGATTTCTTAATAGGCTTGGGAGATGCATATGCCACAATTCGATCTCAGATATTAAGCATTGAACCATTACCCAGCCTTGGCAGAGTTGTTAGTACCCGATCTGAAAATGAGTTAATTAGGGCATTCCCAAATATATAAAGACTGTATAGGAATTTGAAACCTTGCAATGACTTATCCGGATTCCAAAATATAGCTCATTATCTTAGAATATCCTAGATTTAACCAAAATAGGGTTTATAAATCAGATCAAACCCTAGCTTGAAAATCACGTCAGCCAGGAAGGATGGCCACGCGGCCACTATTACCTCCTCAGATCTCTCCACTAGTTTCCTATATAAAGGGCCCCCTAGCCTCATAATTTAGGATCAGTATCATATCCCGATTCCAAAGTTCCACTAATCGTTTCTTACAGCTCTCAAGCCTCACAAGTGACGAATTTACTTCCAAATCAAGCCTTTCAAGCATCCAAGAACATCCTCAAAGTTCCTAAGAATATCCAAGATTAGTTCTTGCCAACATAGGTAAGTTTTCCAACCTTTTTAGTGATATTTTTGCCATGTTCTTAATGTAGATCCATAATATTCATGTTCTTAACATGTTTATTCATATGTTCTTCATAATATTCATATGTTCATAATATGTTCTTCACATGTTCTCCATGGACTTAGATTAAAACCTTATTTATGCTAGATTTAGGGTTTCGATCATCATGATTAATATGTTAGCTCATAGACGATGATGATCTAGGGTTCATCAACCCGAACATGATCTAGGAACTACTTCTAAACCCTAATCTTTAGTAAATACTCCCCATTCAATATGCATGATCCCCTTTCTTCTGCCTATTCTGAATTCTTCTCGAACTACGCTGACTTGAGCTTCTCGCATTGAGAAGAACGTAGGCAATCTTCGGATCCGGTCTCAAAACACTGCACACAATCTACACCCCATCATGATAGAAAGTCCGATCATTCGGGCGATAGGTGTGATAACGCTTATATCTTAATATTCTTCTCTTATCATAATTTGACCCCCAAACCCATTTACATGAAATAATAGGTTTTTCTCAATGTTTTGGCTAATTAAAACGGCGTGGCGACTCTCATATTTTTATAATGCAATTATGAATACATCCTTTTATTAAATAATTATCACATGAAACATCCCGCGCGTCGCTGCATCGGAAAGGGGTATTCACAAGAGTATACGCCTTGGTAGACCAAGATGAAAAACAATGAAGTGTAGATATTGCTCGAGTGCCCATTATTGGAGCCACCACACTATTAGCCAAATCAACTAATTTATCTGAACAGCAAGGAGATGGAACATAGGGGTGTAAACGGTTCAGTTCGGTTCGGTTTGGAGGTTTTTAGAGACAAAACTGCTAGTCATCGGTTTGGTATTTTTCCAAACCGAACTGAACCACGAAAACCTCCAAACTGAACTGAACCAAACTGCATGGTTCGGTTCAAACCGCGGTTCAAACCACAGTCCAAACCGCCGTTCAAACCGCAGTCCAAACCGCAGTCCAAACCGATGGTCCAAACCGATGCCAAACCAAAGTCTAGACCGAGGTCCAATTGATTTAGTCTGTGGTGCTACCTCATATTTATATCCACTTCCCACTTTCCCTTTCTTTCATTTTCGATGTGGGAATATATCCTCCTCCTCTTCATTGTAGCGAGCTTGCTAGTGATCTCACTGTTGACCAAGAGTTTGACCATGAGGTGCTCCCTTCCGAAACCTTACCTAAAGTTCAAGTTCACTCAGACAAAGGGGTGCCTAATTCCATGGAAGTTCAAGTTCACTCAGACAAAGTGCAGCAACCTTTATTGAATCTTTGCCCAAAAAAAGAGGGAGACGGAAGAATGAAAATTTGTCAGATTCAAAGACTTTTGAAACTCCCATCTTACCTGAAGTTAAAGTTCCTTCAGACAAAGGGATACTTAATTCGGTTGAAATGGCAGGAAATTCTCTGTTGAAGCAACCTTTAGCAAATAGTACTGTACCCAAGAAAAGAGGGAGATTCTTCTAACCTGGCTAAACTTGATTCAGCGTTGCGAGAGGTGCAGGTAATGGGCCCATGTACTATCCAAACTATTCCTAAGATCAAGCATAATGGAGTTAAAGAACCTGCTTCATTCCAGCTTAATTTTGAAGCACCGGGTAATAGTTATGGAGAGAGAGAGAAAGAATTGGAGGATGTTGTCTGGTTAGAGATGGGAGTGGGTATACAGAGAGAACAAAAAATTGGGTAATGGAATTTGTGGAGAGAGAACTGGGTTGATTAATTGTAAAGGATGAGATTAAGAACAAAGATAAAGACAGTGTTAATACAATTTTCTCACATTGAGAAGGAAAGAAAGGGGGAGAGTGAGGAGATGCATATACAATAGTCAATCTATGGTTCGTTCAAACGGTTTAGACCGCGGTTCGGTCTCGCGGTTCAGATCGTGGTTCGGTCTCGCGGTTCAGACCTCGGTTTGGTTTAGAACGGTTTGGTTCGGTTCGGTTTGGTTGGTTTGGAGGGGTCAGACCGAACCGAACCACGTGGTTTGTGAATTTTTCAAACCGAACTAAACCATTCATGTTCAAAAACCGAACCAAACCGCATAGTTTGGTTCGGTTCGGTTCCGAACCGCGGTTCAGACCGAACCGCTGACACCCCTAATGGAACATATTGAAAAGGTGGCCAATCTCATTGTACTCATTGCAATCGGAATAACCATTCAAGGGAAACTTGCTTTGAATTGATTGGTTATCCCCCTGGATAAAGAAGACAACAATTAAAGGGTGGTGGTGATAAGCAGCGGACACGGAAAAATCAAGGCATTTTTTCTCCAATTGCTGCTACTGTTGACACAACAAATCATAGTAGTTCTTCCATGAACTAGCGGGTAACCCGTGCTCTGCACGAGAAACCAATACTATGTCTTAAAAAATATTTTAACTATAGTTAACCAATATAGTAATCATCATTTTAACTAATACTATTAATAAAAAAATTAATCTATATGATTACTATTATTATAATAACTATTATAATTAATTAATACAATTGGATAATAGTTAATATATATATTATAGCAATGATTAGTCTATATAATAATAATTATTAATATAATTCTTATAATAAATAATATTATTAATAGTAATAGTTAATTGATATAGTAACTATTATGATTAATTAATATTAAAAATTAATAATCTAACTTATATAATAACTATTATAATTAACTAACACTAATAATATTAATAGTTAATGTATGTAGCCTATATAGTTAACCAATACTATTAATAGTAAAAAATAACTTATAAAGTAACTATTATGGTTAACTAATACTATTAATATTAATAATTAACTATATAGTAACTATTATAGTTAACTAATACTATTAATAGTAACAGTTAACTAATATAGTAATTATTATAGTTAACTAATACTATTAATAGTAATATTTAACTTGTATTGTAACTAATATTGTTAACTAATACTATTAACAGTAATAGTTAACTAATATAGTTAACTATAATAGTAACTATTATAGTTAACTAATACTATTAATAGTAATATTTAACTTGTATTGTAACTAATATTGTTAACTAATACTATTAATAGTAATAGTTAACTAATATAGTTAACTATAATAGTAAATATTACTAATAAGAGTAATAGTTAACTATAATGGTTAACTATTATAGTTAACTATTACTAATAATAGTAATAGTTACTATAATAGTTAACTATTTAGTTACCCTTTTTAGTAACTATTATTATTAGCTAATAGTATTAGCTAATGTAAAGAAAATGAAAAGTCCATTATTTATTAGTATGTTGTTGATGTGGTTTCTCCAAATGCAAGCTTTCTCCATTGTTTGTCCACATGTCAATACCATAGCTCTTTTGGCCAACTTTAATATATATATATATATAGATTTGCAGCTTCCAGGTTTCACACCAGTGCAGATACAACAGCTCGTGGAGCTATTAGGACGCCAATCCACTAATGAACCAGATGTTAATATGGCAGCATAAAATTCTTCCGGTAAGGCAAATGCATGGATTATTGACACCGGAGCCACAAGCCATATAACATACACAGTCAATTCTATGAGACATATTTAATTGAATCCAACAATTTCTCCTGTTCAAATTACAAATGGGAATTGCATACCCATTAAAGCGTAGGGTCGAGTCAGAATAGGCAAAACACATGAAACTTGACAAAGTTTTGGGCGTTCCTAACTTTTGTTTTAATCTTCTTTCACTGAGCAAATTGACAAGAGATCTCAATTTTCTTCTAATTTTTGGATCTGATTTTTGTGTCATACAGGACTTACATATGGCATCAACGTCTGGGACACCTACCACTGAGCCGGGTTTCATTGATTTCAAGTATATCTACTTCAACTCGTTCTTCCAAGGATTTTCTCGGTGATGCTTGTTGTATGGCTAAACAAACCAGATTGCCGTTTCCTATTCACATTAATAAATCATTGCATGATTTTGATTTGGTCCATTGTGATATTTGGGGTGCATATTGTACTCAATCTCATTCAGGCTCGCATTATTTCCTCACGATAGTTGATGATCGCAGCCAAGCCACATGGGTATTCCTTATGAAATATAAATCTGAAACTAAGCAATACCTTCTTTTATTATTTAATTAGGTATAAACACAATTTCAGACCAAGATCAAAGTATTTCGCATGGACAATGGCCTTGAGTTTAATCACATTGATTTACTTGGCCATTACTTTGGACATGGAATGGAACGACAAACGAGTTTTGCCAATACGACACAACAGAATGGGTGTAGAGCGAAAACATAGACATTTGCTGGAATTGGCTCGGGCCTTAAGGTTTCAAGCAAATCTTCCTGTAGTGTGTACTAACCACAGCATATTTAATCAATCACATGCCCCTGTCCGTACTTCAAAATAAGACACCGTATGAAGTTTATTTTGGCAAAGCACCCGATTATGATCACTTAAGAGTCTTTAGTTGCCTTTTTTATAGCCATGTCGACAAACACCGTGATAAATTTTCCCCTCATAGTAAGCGAGGTATATTTGTTGGTAATCTGCATGGGGAAAAAGGGCTATAGAGTTTATGATATAGATATAGAGAGGAAGAATGACTGGAAAGATAATATTATTATTGATATGTGTGAATATATATACAAGCTAACCCTAGCTATTCTTGGTACATGATAATAACAAATAAATAAAAGATTACAATCATATCTAGGCTATATAATAAACGGATATACATGGAAGGTAAATATTGGGATTGATTTCTATTGAGACGTATCATTATCACGCCCCTGCAAGACGGACGATGGGACGAGATACCGATCTTGGACATAAGTTCTTGAAAACGGGCACGGGCAAGTGGCTTTGTTAAACCATCAGAAAGTTGGTCTTTTCCAGATATGTAGGAGACATGTCGAGTTTATTGTTGAACATATTCCCGAACAAAGTGATAGTCCAGTCCAAGGTGTTTCATCCGCGAATGAATCTTCGGGTTAGAAGCTACATAGGAAGCTCCCATATTATCTGTGTAGATGACCGGAGGAGGGAAGACAAACAAGTTCACGAAGAAGATTCATAACCCATAGTACTTCCGCAGTTGTAGCAGCAACTGCACGATACTCGGCTTCAGTGGACGAGAGAGCAAGTGTTCGTTGTTTAAGAGAGATCCAAGAGATGGGATTTTTTCCAAGGTAAAAACACATATCTAGTGGTAGAGATGTAGTCATCTTTGTCACCAGCACAGTCAGCATCGGTGAATGCATGAAGAAAGGAGGGAGAGTCACAACGAAGCAGTAGGCCAAGGGACTGAGTACCATCAAGGTAATGAAGCACACGCTTCAAGGCAGACCAATGCTTAACAGTAGGTTTATGCATGTATTGAGATAACCTGTTTATAGCAAATGAAACATCAAAGCTTGTAAGTGAAAGGTATTGGAGGCTCCCTACAAGAGCTCAGTACTCAGTGGGATTAGGAAGGGCCTGCCCTGAGGAAGAAGTAAGGGGAAAATGTGTAGCCAGTGGGGTAGGTACAGTCGACATGAGTGCACGGGTGAGAATGTCTTGTATATATTTTTGTTGGCTAAGAATGATGCCATTAGGATGGGGAATGACCTCGACACCAAGGAAATATGAGAGAGAGCCCAGATCTTTGAGCGAGAAGCGAGAAGCGAAGGTGGTGATAAAGGAATTGACAAGAGTGGAGTTATTGCCGGTAAAGATTATATCATCAACGTAGACTAAGAGAAAGATAGAGTCACGAAGAATGAATAAGGAAGAATCAGAGACACAATTAACGAACCCAAGACTAACAAGATAGTGCTTAAGCTCATTATACCAAGCATGAGGAGCTTGTTTTAAACCATATAATGCTTGACAGAGTTTGCAAACATGAGTAGGGTGAGAAGGGTCAATGAAACCAGGAGGTTGAACCATGAAGACATCTTCAGAAAGAGACCCTTGGAGGAAGGCGTTGTTGATGTCAACTTGACGGAGAGACCAACCATTTACTGTGGCAAGAGAGAGAATAGTACGTACAATAGTAGGTTTGACAACCGGCCCGAATGATTCAGAGTAGTCAAGGTCGGAATTTTGATGAAAGCCTTTGGCTATGAGGTAGGCCTTATGGCGATCAACAGAACCATCAGGAAGGAATTTGGTTCGAAAGACCCATTTACAACCAATAAGATTTTGAGACGGAGAGGAAGGAACGAGATCCCAGGTGTGATTTTTAACAAGGGCATCGTACTCATTTTGCATGGCATTATGCCAAACTAGGCTTTTTAAGGCTTGAGTTACTGTAGAGGGTTCATAAATATCAGGAGGGAGAGAGATATGGAGGTTCATTTTGGTGAGAGATTTGCGAATATGTTTTTGTAGTTGAGCGAGTGGACGAGAGGGAGGAGGAGGAGGGGTGGGGTAATTGACGAGGGGGCAGGACAGGGCAGAATAGGAGAAGATGGGTCCGGAGTGGGAAAGAGTTGGGCCAAAGATGATGGTGCTGGACTGTGAGGAGAGGAATTGGGAGGGTGGTTCTCGGGTGGAGTAGGATGAGGTGAAGAAGTACTAGAAAGAATGGGTAAATGAAGTTGACACCATTCGTCTGGAGACTCGGGTGAAGTAGGGGGGAGAGATATTGGCAAATGGAAAAGTATGTTCAATGAACTTGACATGTCAGGAAGTATAAATTTTTTGGGATGAAGGATCTAGACAGTAATACGCACTTTGGGTGGAGGAATTACCGACAAACACATATGGAGTGGAACGAGGGTTAAGTTTATTGTTGGTGTACGGACGGAGCCATTGGTAGCAAAGACAACCAAAGCTCTTGAGTTTTAGATAGTTTGGTTGGCGATTGTGTAGTTTAAAGAAGGGTGATTGAAGGTCATGTGAAGGGGTAGGCATGCGATTTATGAGGTAGGAGGCTGTGGCAAAGGCAAGTGGCCAGTGATTACGATGCATGGAAGAGTGAGTTAAAAGAGAGAGACCCGTCTCAATGATATGTCGATGACGGCATTCAAAGTACCCATTGTGCTTGGGAGTATGAGGAGGGGATGTGAGATGAGATATTCCATGAGAGTCAAGAGTGGGACGGAGACCAATATATTCTCCGCCATTGTCACTAAAAATGGTGATGATGGGACGATGGAAATACTTTTCGACTAGTAATTTGAAACGAGAGAAGATAGTGGTTGCATCATTTTTATGTTTAAGTGGATAGAACCAAATGTACTTGAAATAATGGTCAACAAATATAATGTAGTATTTGAAAACCATCATAAGAAGTGATAGGAGAAGTCCGTACATCACTATAAGTGGACCATGAGATTGAATAGAATTGGCATAAAATGGTAATTTTGTGACTCTTAATACAATCACAAGAGTTGCAATTAAATGAAGAAGACATAGGAATTTGTAAATTAAAATGAGAGCTAACATGACTCAAAATAGAAGACGACGGATGACCTAATCTATGGTGCCAAGTTGAAGTGTTGGATAAGCCGACGGAATGAATGGCAGAAGATGGAGATTGCCACTCGTAGATGCCAGCCTTACTTGGACCTTGGAGAAGAGTGATCCCCGGGCAAAGATCCTTCACAACATAAGACGATGGTAAGAATGTGATAGAAGCATTGTTATCACTACATAATTTAGATATAGAAATGATGTTGTGAGAAATTGAAGGAACATGCAAAATATTTTTGAGATGGAAAGTAGATAAAGAAGAGGAGAGGGAAGTAGAACCAGTGTTGGAGATGGAGATTCCAGAACCATCACCAATCAAGAGTTCTTCGGTGCCATCATAGGGAGCATGTAAGGCAAGGTTGTTGAGATCATTTATAGCGTGGTGAGTGGCACCACTGTCCAACAGCCAAGATTTCTGAGGTGGTGCAGCAACAATGGCAGTATAAGTTTGGGGATTATGGTTAGGGAATCTGTTATGGTTTGGGCGTGGCAATGGATTAGGGTTAGGGGATGGAGGGGTGATATGAGGAAATTGTGTCCGAAAGACAGGAGATTTGGTAAGGTAATAACCTTGATTTCGACACCATTGGCATCGACCTTTGAAGACAGGGGTTTGGCGAGGGTAGGAAGAGGGCGGAGCAGTTGTTGGAGTAGTGAGGAGTCCAGTGTTGGAAGAGAGATTTGAGGAGTTGCGAGGTTGTGGCTTAGCCGCATAATTGACAGTAGCAGGAAAGGGAGCAATGGTCTTGGATTTATGCCACGATTGATGAGGTTTTCATGCAATTCATCAAATGTGATGGGAGTATCACGGCTATGGACATCATTGATTACACTGTCAAAGTCTGAGTCATTCAGTTGATCGAGAACGCGATCAACAATGTCATCGGCATCAAGAGGGCGACCAAGCGAGGCAAGTTGATCAGTGCAAGTCTTAAGTTCTTGCCTGTCTTCAGAAACAGAACAAGGACCCTTTGTGATGCTACGAAGGTGATCCTTGATCTGTTTAATGTGACATTTGGAGGGGTTTGCGTAGGTTTTAGCGAGAGTTTGCCAGGCGGCAAGATTGGTGGAACATTAGGAGATTAGAGGGACAATAGGGGCAAAAAGGGTGCCGGCAAGTGCTCCGAGAAGGAGCTTATCGTGGCGGAACCAGGTTATATAGGCTGGATTTGAGGTTATGGTGGTGGTCTGAGATTGGGCGACGGAAGCATCAGGTGCACCCGAGGCAGGGGTAGAAGCAGTGGTTGTGGTAACAGTGATGTCTTTGGGAGGGCGGGATGAGTTCCATCAATGAACTTATATAGGTCATGACCGATTAGGGTTGCCTCGGTCTGGGTTTTCCATGAAATATAGTTGGTCAGGGTTAGTTTAAGGGTGTGAGTGAGAGAGATGATGATTAGGGGCTTAGAAGGTTCAGCCGAATTGTCAAGGAGGGAGAAGTCAGGGGATGCCATGGATGCCGAGAGAAAAGAAAAAAAAAATTGGTTCGTAAGCTCTATACCATATAGAGAAGAAGAATGACTGGAAAGATAATATTATTATTGATATGTGTGATATATATACAAGCTAACCCTAACTATTCTTGGTACATGATACTAACAAATAGATAAAAGATTACAATCATATCTAGGCTATACAATAAACATATACATGGACGGTAAATATTGGATTGATTTCTATTGAGACTTATAGTTATCACTAGAAATTCGGGTTATTCACACATCTCGTGACGTCAAATTTGTTGAGCAAATTTTCCCATTTTCTAATAGTGACGGAGAAGTTAGTCAATCACAAGTTAAGCCCAAGAATTTTGAACCACAAAGTCAAGATAGCTCCGTACCTCCGGCATTCATTCTCTTACTTAGATGAGCCACCCCACACTAATATTGTCCCTGACTCAGCTACAATGAACCAACCAGGGAATAATGATCAAGTGTAACCCATTGTTACACATTCTGGCCATACACCTGACGCTCCACCAAATGATGGGTGCTCTTCTTTTGAGTCACAATCTGGAGCAGCAAATCAGACAAAAATCAATCACATAAGATCATGTTATAAATTCTCTACTTCATCAGTGGCTGCTCATCAGCGTCCCTCACGAATTGGACATGTGCCTATGAATTTATCTGGCTACAACTACACCTTGCCTCCCTCCTTGCATCAAAAATTTGACTCATCTCATTCACCTGCTCCTTCGACCAACTCGACGGTACATCCTATATCCCACAATCTATCGTATTCAAAATGTTCTAGAACTTACAATATTTTTCTAGCTTCCATCTCCTCTGTCGATGAGCACAAATCTTTTTCTCAGGCCATCAAGCATGCGTATTGGCGGGATGCCATGACAAAAGAGATCTCGGACTTAGAGGAGAATCAAACTTGGTACCTTACCATGCTACCTCCCGGCAAGCGAGCTATTGATTCAAAGTAGGTTTATAAAGTAAAATTTAATCCTGATGGTACTATTGAACGATATAAAGCTCGTCTTGTAGCTAAAGGGTACACACAAATAGAAAGCGTTGATTTTCACGAGACGCTTGCACCGGTTGGTAAACTAGTAATAGTATGATTGCTCCATGCTGTTGCTTCAATCCGTAATTGGGATCTACATCAGTTAGATGTGAACAGTGCCTTCCTTTACGGCGATCTCAACGAAGAAGTCTTCATGCGATGTCCTCAAGGATTTACTAAAAAGGGGGAGCAACGGGTTTGTCGCTTGCAAAAGTCCCTTTACGGCCTTTGACAAGCCTCTCGAAATTGGTATAAAAGATCACTCAGTCAGTCTCTGCTGGAAGTTGGTTTTCAATAATCCAATTCTGATCATTACCTTTTCACATTCCATCGCGTTGATTCGTTTGTGGCTGTCCTTATTTATGTAGACGATGTAATCATTACAGGAACAGATAAACACAAAATTGCATGGCTCAAGGAGCACTTGGAGGAAAAATTCCACATCAATGATCTTGGAAAATTAAAGTATTTCTTGGGACTTGAAGTTGCGCGTTCAACAAAAGGGTTCGCAATAAGCAACGCAAGTATACTCTCGACATTTTAGCTGCATGTGGCCTTACTAGTTGTAAGCCATCTTCTACTCCTATGGATTCCAATCATCAACTCAGTCTCACATCTGGTGACCTCCGCGAGCCAAGCCGATATCGACTACTGGTTGGACGTCTTCTTTATATTACAATCACTAGTCCTGACATCAGTTTTGTCGTACACATTTTGAGCCAGTCTATGCATACACCTCGTCAACCTCATTACAAAGCTGCTTTGCGAGTTTTTGATATAAAAAAGGGAATCCAGGACAAGGTATTTTATTTCCTTCTGATAGTTCCTTACATTTGCGGGGTTATTGTCGCGCCCCAGACCCGTGGTCCTACTTGGCCCCACGCTCGGGACACGATCAGAAGACATCATAAAACATTTTAGGAAATTTTTTATAAATATACTTTCATAAAGTTTAACAAAATCCACACTTGAAGTTCAAAGACTTCCACTGACTTTCAAACAAACTTTTCAAACAACTTTCACAAACGAAAGTATTTAGCCCGAAGGCTTACAAACTTTTATACAATTGTACAAACACCGACATTATCCAAAATATAGGTGTTACAAGATGATGAAAGTCAAGGAACTCTACCCAAAAGGTTATACATCTATGTAATGTAACCTTGACAAAATTCATATCCCAAACTCTTACCACCACGACCTCCTCCCGTGCAATTATCCTATTCCCTGGACTCACCTTTATCTAAAACAGTAAACAAATAAGGGGTGAGAATGAATCTCAGTAAGCTACTAAAATGCAACTACGTTACATGCTGATATTGTAATAACCGGCCTTTTGGCCCATTATTATTATTATTTTGCTTTTATATTAAATTTTGTGATCGGGTTCATTAAGTAGTTAATGAATTGGGCTAATAAGAGGGGCCCAATCTAGTCAACCTTAGGAAACCATTTTGGAAGGGGAAAGGAAAACCCTAAGTATTTAAACCCTCTTTAAACCCTCTCCCTATTATTTTGTGTCAAACAAAAACCCTAAGAAAAAGAGAGAGAGGAGGCGGAGAGGGAGAGAGAACCGAGAGAGGGAGAAGAAGGAGAAAGAAGGAGAAAGAGAGGAGGAAGAAGAAGATCAACCTTTTTTCCCTTCGAAGGTAATTCCTCGTACTCTAAGCTTTAATTCTTGGGATGGGTATCACCTAGGAATTTTGAATCAAACTTAGAACCCTAACCCTAAAGTGATAAAACTAGGGTTTAAGGTTAATCTTTGAAAACCTTTTTAACGAAGAAAGTTGGGAATAGTATGGACATGCACGGCGGCGGCGGCGGCGGCTGGCGGCTGTCGGCGTGTGGGTGTCCGTGCGTGTGTGTGAGTGTGTGTGTTCATGCAAGTGTGTTTGTGTGTGTGCAAGTGTGTGCAGTGTGTGTGTGCCGTGTGTGTTTGTATGTGTGTGTTGTGTGTGTGTATCAAAATTAGGGTTTGGGAATTAGGGTTTTGTGTGTGTGTTTTCAAGGTGTTTTCTGTGCGTGTAAAGTCAATGCTGGAATAGTAAAGTCAATGCTGGGAATAGTAAAGTCAATGCTGGGAATAGTAAAGTCAATGCTGGAATAGTAAATTCAATGCTGGAAGTAGACTTTTACGTAAACCTAAATATATGTTGGGAAAGTTATGAAGGGTAAGATAAACCCTAAACTAAAGTAAGAACCTTAAGAAGGAGTTTAAGAAATAAACTCAAAAGGTTGAAGTTAGAAAAGGAATTTGGGGACGGGGATAAATATTGTTCTTGTCCTAAAAATAGTATCTTTGCATGATTGTAGATTGTACGCAAGAACCCGCTAGAAGTCAACGCTAGCAAGGTAAGGGATTACGTTCTTAAGTATCTTGAATTCTTTATTCATTGGAACTCTATAATTCTTTCATGAATGCTATATGGTCCATAGCACTTGAACTCCACGTTAATGAACGTCTTTTGTATATCTTACCTATGACATGTTTTAGTCGTAGGGAATCTTAGAATATTTGAAATTGCATGTGCTCTCGATTAGGGAACACTATTTTGGAAAGTATGCTATATCTAATTGCAACAGGTGTAGCTGCATAGTCCCTGAAAAGGACTAACTAGTCCCTGAAAAGGACTAATGTGGAAACTGTCCTAGGAAATGGACTAATGGAAATAAGTCTAGTTAACTACTTGTAACTTAGACTTTGTGGAACTCTAGATTATCATGATAACTCTAAATAGGGAGCACCCTGAAAAGGTGTAAGGTCTCTTATTCACTTAACACCCTGAAAAGGTGTGACACCCTGAAAAGGTGTTTGGAACTTGGAATTGACGGAATGGAAATAGGACCACCAATCTTTGAGTAATTAACTGTATTCGTTATATGCAGTTACTATTTGAAATGATATCCGATCTTTGAATTATCAATTGAGTCTGTTCTTTCGGTCACTTCTCCTTAGCTATCAGAGAAGTCCGTATGAACTTACTGAGCATTGTTTCGCTCACCTTTCTCTAATAATCTTTTTCAGGTAACGACTTAAAGAAGTAGACGGATCGCTAGATGAAGCTGTCTGTGTCAGTTATATTAAGACTTTATGGTTTATTTTGTTTAGCAGTGTTTGTACTGGCTTGAAGACTTAGTATTTAATTTTGCTTCCGCATTTATGGTTGAATTGATGGTTGAGACTAGCCGTTGGGATATTTAAGTTGGATTTTGTAGACAACTGTTGGTATTTCCATGATTTATGGATTTGTTTACTTTATGAAAATATGGGTCGTTACAGTTGGTATCAGAGCTAAGGTTTTAGAACTTAAGGGATAGGGAAACTCTGATATTGAATAGGCTTGATTGAGCATTCTAGAAATACTAGGATTGCTTAAGGTGGAATTTTCTATTTTAGGAACTTTCTATTTTAGAAACTTTCTATTTTGGGAAACTTTCTAAATTGGGAACCTTCTATTTTGAGAAAGAATCTGGAATCAATTTAGGGATCCTAAGAAATACTTATGAATGAGCCTTAAGTAATACAGTGATGCATTGTGTTGGTGCTTAAAAGATATTTTGGTAATCATTTATATCATTAAGATTATGGTCACTAATTGTGGTAATGTCATGGTTGTAGGTCATGAACGGAGTTGATAAGAACTTGAAGATGAACTCGTTAGGCAAGAACGTGACCAAAGTGGTTAAGAGGTACTCTCTTCGGATAAGGAAGTTGAATAAGACTCTGAAGAAGGAACAAGCTAAGGGAAGGATTACCTTGAATAAGTGGCTACTTGCAGAAAAAGCACTAAGAGACACTAGCAAGGAATTAAAGGAAAGAAAGGAAGAACTAATGGGATTTAGAGAGTGGGCTGATATATTATGTGATGATGTGCGAAGCTACTACTTTGCATTGAAAGAGGTAGACCCACAAATGGCAACAACTTTGATGGAAGAGAGTAGAAAGAGGGCAGGAAAGCTAATTGGGAAACGTGTGGTAATCAAGGAAGAAGCCGAGAAAATGGAGGTTAACATGGAGGGCAATGAAGCTGCCCCAATGCTTGTTGAGGATGATGAAGAGATAGTGGAGGTACCTGTTCGTAGGCCTAGAGGAAGGCCCAGAGGTTCGAAGAAGGCACCCAAGGTCCCTAGTGGAAGACCTAGGGGAAGACCAAGGAAAAATGCGAACCTTTGAAGAAAAAAGTAGAAGTTGGATATTCTTTTATTTCTTTCATAGTATTAGTAAGTAGTTATAGTTAGAAGTTTAGTGTGGAATTTTTCTTTCTTAACTTTGGATTTTGGAAGTTTCATTTAATAAAAGTATTGAAGTTATTCATTAGTATTGACCTTTGTTATCCGTTATGTCTAATTATGGAATGTGATCTAGTATAACAAGAAGTGTAGTCGAGAAAAGACCTTAAATTAGAAAGTATGGCTCATGAAAACGGCACGTGGAATTAGTTTTGGTCTAGTGGAATGACTGAAACAAAACTGTGAATGA
>JAOWBW010002976.1:0-45608 GCA_026119855.1 Campanula takesimana | reverse complement strand
ACTCTAAAATAATGGAGATAAAATTTTCCTTTTGTACCCAAAAGAGTATAACACAAAGTTTTGGGAAAACAATTTAACAACGACAATGTACTAGTGTAAGACCCATAAGCTCACACTACAAAATAATAAAATATACAAATCTTAGTGACGTCAAAGTGTGGTACAACTATCCCAAAAGAGTTACACATTTATATAATGTAAACCCACCAATATACACTTGCCCCAAAAGCTCAACCCTCGCGACGTCCTGTCTCGTGATCAGCGAGTCTAATCCTTTCCACCTGGGGGGGGGGGTTAAGGAAAAACAAAGACAAAGGAAAAGGGGGTGAGATAAATCTCAATAAGTTACTAATGCAACTACATGACATGCTATGATGCAATAAACAATAAACAATAATAAATATCACATAGCACATAGCAATTATCATATATCAGATAGCAGCGGAAATAAACACATAACAAAGGATATAGCCAAGGTTTCCAACTGATAGAACCAAATAAAGTCGCTGCGCAGCTTCAATAATCAACAATCAACGTCTTCATAGCAGCATGAAAGCTTGAAGAGAAATCCCCCGGTACGGAACCAATAACAAAGTAATATGCCACAAAGAGCGGGAGCCATGCCACAAAGTCATGCTCCAAACGTCTCAACCAAGGCCGATCTGGAAGAGGAAAATAAGGACAAAAAAATGGTCGACACCATAATGGACTTGGTCGGTGCCATCACAATATCTCACATCGCCCGACACAACCACAAATACCAGCTGGGCTTTCAAATAAATGCTAAGTAATAAATACTAGCTTAATTAAATAACTTAGGGTTCCAAAGTAGGAAACCAAACAAAGTGATCACCAATAAGATGAAATGAACCAACGATACACCAGTAAGGTGTTCCAATAATCTCAACCATGATAACACAATTCCCATCTCACGTTCAATCACAAAGGATCCAGTTAGCTCAAGAACACAACCAAAACTACTCACTCATCTCGAAGAGCTCAAGGAGAGCTTTAAAACGATAATTTATACGCCTAAAACGGAGTCCGGATGAACAAGATATGGTGCTCGAAAGATTGGACAAAAGGGAAATAAATTTCACAACAGGGGAGAGGGTGCGCGCGCCTCCTTGATCAGAGGAAAAATCAATTTTGGAGGAGGAGAGGGTGCGCGCGCCTCCTATAGGAGGGTGCGCGCGCCTCCAAGAAACAGAAGGTCTTTTGTTCAAGAGGGGCATAAGGGTGCGCGCGCCTCCTAAGGGAGGGTGCGCGCGCCTCCTTGCCCGGAAAGGCAAATTCCGGCCAAAAATCTGGGTTTCTACCATTAACAACCCCAAATCCAAAACCAACCCAATCTTCACAATTTCTAACACTACCAAGATGTGAACTAAGTTACCTACACCATTTTGAACCAAAAGGACTCCAACAACATCATCTAAGGAACCTCAATCAAGGGTGATTCAAATACCAAAATTTCACAAAATGAACAAAAATGTAAATCATCACAAAATCAACAAAAAAAGCAATAAATGGAAATCATAGTATCATCTAAGCATAGGATGAACATTTTTAACATCAATGGGGGGAAAAGTAACTTACCCGGATTTTCTCAAAGTTGATGGATTTCAAATATTTTTGGCTTCCTACGATCCTATCGACGATCTAAACAAGTTTCATGTTTTAAGAAATGAGCAATAACAAGAGGAAGAAGAAGAAAATGAAGAGAGAAGGTAGAGAAGAAAACTTACCCAAATTCCATGGAAAGAGAGAGAGATATGCTGGGAGTGAGGGAGAAGGTGAGGGTGAAAGAGTAGGGAGGTGAGGGAGAAGAGAGGGAGTAGGGAGGGATTATTTTGAAATGTTACATTTAGGGCCCCTCCCCTACACTACCCAATATAAACAACTCCCCACTAATAATTAAGACCCAACAATACTACACTAACCCAAATGACCCAAATAAAATGCTAGGCATAATATTATGAAACATAAATGCACACATAAATATGTAATTAGATAATAATTTAAATAAATAAATAAATAAATAAGCAAATAAATAATTTATTACTAATAAAATAGAGCCTAGTTTTCGGGTCGTGACATAAGGGCTAGGTGGATATCTGTCATCCTTTCCTAGGGGAACGGGCGTGACTCTTGGCGAGTTCAGAGGCGGGACATGGTCAACTTGGCTCTATGGAGAGGGTTGACTTACAAGGTAAAGGCGTGACTCTTGGGGTCAGAGGCGGGACATGGTCAACTTGGCTCTATGGAGAGGGTTGACTTACAAGGTAAAGGCGTGACTCTCGGGGTTAGAGGCGGGACATGGTCAACTTGGCTCTATAGAGAAGTTTGACTTACAAGGCAAAGGCGTGACTCTCGGGGTCAGAGGCGGGACATGGTCAACTTGGCTCTATGGAGAGGGTTGACTTACAAGGCAAAGGCGTGACTTTCGGGGTCAGAGGCGGGACATGGTCAAACTTGGCTCTATGGAGAGGGTTGACTTACAAGGCAATGGCATGACTCTCGGGGTCAGAGGTGGGACATGGTCAACTTGGCTCTATGAGAGGTTGACTTACAAGGCAAAGGCGTGACTCTCGGGGTCATAGGCGGGACATGGTCAACTTGGCTCAATGGAGAGGGTTGATTTACAAGGCAAAGGCGTGACTCTCGGGGTCAGAGGCGGGACATGGTCAACTTGGCTCTATGGAGAGGGTTAACTTACAAGGCAAATGTGTGACTCTCGGGTCAGAGGCGGGACATAGTCAACTTGGCTCTATAAAGAGGGTTGACTTACAAGGCAATGGCGTGACTCTCGGGGTCATAGGCGGGACATGGTCAACTTGGCTCTATGGAGAGGGTTGACTTACAAGGTAAAGGCATGACTTTCAGGGTCAGAGGCGGGACATGGTCAATTTGGCTCTATAGAGAGGGTTGACTTACAAGGAAAAGGCGTGAGAGGCGGGATATGGTCAACTTGGCTCTATAGAGAGGGTTGACTGACAAGGATGGTCTTACATCATGCCGAGGACAAGGACCTCAACCTATAATGACTATTCTGAGTCAAGGTTTGACTTGAGTCAACTCTACCCTTGGGGATTTTGACGGGAAAGCTGGTCTTTCATCCCACCAAGGATGGTCGGGACAAGGTTTTCTAAACCTAAGAGTTTACTGGGCTTAAGTCAAGGACGGCCTAAGACTTTACTGGGCTTATGTCGAGGATGGCCTAAGATTTTACTGGGCTTATGTCGAGGACGGCCTAATGTTCGCTAGGGCAACATTTTAATAGTTCTTACTGGGCTTATGTCGAGGACGGCCTAAGACTTTACTGGGCTTATGTCAAGGACGGCCTAAGCTTTTACTGGGCTTATGTCGAGGATGGCCTAATGTTCGCTAGGGCAACATTTTTCATAGTTCTTACTGGGCTTATGTCGAGGACGGCCTAAGGCTTTACTAGGCTTATGTCAAGGACGGCCTAAGATTTTACTGGGCTTATGTCGAGGACGGCCTAAGATTTTACTGGGCTTATGTCAAGGACGGCCTAATGTTTGCTAGGGCATGGAATCTTGCTCATACTAGGCAAAAACATGCTTATAAACGGCCGGGAGCTTTTAGGCAAAGACGGGCTTACAAACGGCCGGGAACTTTCAGGCAAAGACGGGCTTACAAATGGACGGGCAAAGAGTCAAAGGGCTTACATCGCATGGGGACCTCCTAAGTATGTTCACTTAGGGGACGACGTTCTACTGGGCTTATGTCAAGGACGGCCTAAAATGTTCGCTAAGGAAACATTTGGGGACCACCTAAGTATGTTCACTTAGGGGACAAAGTTCTACTGGGCTTATGTCAAGGATGGCCTAAAATGTTCGCTAAGGCAACATTTGGGAACCACCTAAGTATGTTTACTTAGGGGACAAAGTTCTACTGGGCGTATGTCAAGGACGGCCTAGCAAAGGCTTGAACCTAAAATGACCACTCTGGGTCAAGGCTTAGCTTTGGGTCAACTCCACCTTTGGGGAGTTTGACGCGAAAACTGGTCTTACGTCTCACTAAGGATGGCCGGGACAAGGGTCTCAACCTATAATGACCATTCTGGGTCAAGGTTTGACTTGGGTCTATACGGATCCCACCCCCGTGCGTAAAACGCGATGAGTTATGGGGCGAAAGGCCAAACGCGGTTAACATGCCAAAAAATAACGGAGTCGCCACTTTTGTTAATTATTTAACCCAACAAAAGAAAAGGTTAGAGATTCCATTAGTTCGGAGGTCAGGTTACGCCTTGGGAAGAGTTTCACGTCACCCAAGTCGCCTCGGATAGGACCGAGTCTCCCTAATGTTAGTTAAAGAAAGTGCATGTGTGTGTGTGTGTTTTCAAAATGGGAGAAACTGACTGTTTTGATAAAACCAGTTAATTATTTAACAGAAAAGGTTTATTTTGCAAACTTTCTGGTCAGGAAAGGAAGAAACTGGAAAATGCCCTCCCCGGCCAAAGTAGCCGTACGGATGGGGAGGGCTCTCCAGGGAATTTTTACAGTTTATCAGAAAACAGTCCAGTTTCAGTCAAAACAGAGTATCTTTGCTGAAACTGGACTGGAATGTTGATTTCCAGTTTATGATTAATCAACAAAACCTTGAGAAGTTCATTCCTATGCACTTTGATCATCAAAGGAACCCCAAAAACAAAGATTTGGGTGTGATCAAAGGCAATCATTGGAGAAATTTATGAAAAGTTGATGAACATGGCATTTAAACCAAAATGACCATTTTGGTGGATAAAGATTGAAACTTTACCACCAAAATGGACTTATTGTACAAGATTAAACCTTTAGGGACACAAATATAACATAAAGATCAAATCTTTATGTCCCATACTTGGTGATTTATGGCTAGATCATGGTTGGGTTGATAAGGATTGGAACTTTATCCCCCAATCATGACTCTTATGGCCAAATAAAAACAAAATCAACATGAAAATGTAACAAACCATGATCATCTTTAGGTTTTACCCCATAATCACACACTAGGTGTGAAGGGAACCTTGAATCACCTCATGATTTGGATCATATACATATATAATCATAATATATGTAGCTTGAAAGGCCAAGACTTGTATAATATATAGATATAGTGCTTGAAAATGGACAAGACTTGCAAGAAATGTAAAGTGCTTGAAATGGACAATACTTTGCAAGAACAAGAAGAAATAATACAAGATAAACAAGTAATATTAACAAAGATAAAAGAGTTTGAGATGAATAACAAGATGGGGAGAAGGAGGCTTCACCTATGATGGTTATGCCTATCTTCCTCTCCTTTCACTCAAATATGTGTATCACTTACTTTCTGCTCTCAAACTGGCAGAGTAACATCTCTCAAAACATTTCTCCCCCCCCCTGAAATGATCACCATGGGGTTCAATTTATAGAGGCTGAGGGTGCCCAACATAGCCGTACGGCTAGGGACCTCATGTGCCCAAACCATCCGTACGACTCAACTTGGCGAGCTTCTGGATTTTTCTAAGTTTAATTCCAGTTCAGTCCTGGAATATCAGGTTTATCCTAGTGAGGTCCTGGCTCATTGGTTTATCCCTAAATGGTACCAAGAATTCCTCTAAAGTAGGTCAGCTTCAGATTGGGGTACTTACAGAGCCCCTCGGCAACGTTGCTTTTGAAGAAAGCGGGGTTGTCGATAAAACAAGCATCCCAATCTGATGGGAGGACGGCTTGGCCGATTTAGGTGAGAGATTTCAAGGCTACTCAAACCTATAAGCATCCAATTTTGATGGGAGGACGGCATAGCCGATTTGGGTGAGAGATTCTAAGGCTACACAAACCTATAAACATCCCAATCCGACGGGAGGACGGCATAGCCGATTTGGGTGAGAGATTCTAAGGCTACTCAAACCTATAAACATCCCAATCCGATGGGAGGACGGTTTGACCGATTTGGGTGAGAGGGCTTAAGGCTACTCAAACATATAAGCATCCCAATCCGATGGGAGGACGGCTTGGCCGATTTGGGTGAGAGGGTTTAAGGCTACTCAAACCTATAGGCATCCCAATCCGGTGGGAGGACGGCTTGGCTGATTTGGGTAAGAGGGTTTAAGGCTACTCAAACCTATAAGCATCCCAATCCAATGGGAGGACGGCTTGGCTGATTTGGGCGAGAGGGTTTAAGGCTACTCAAACCTATAGGCATCCCAATCCGATGGGAGGACGGCTTGGCTGATTTGGGTGAGAGGGTTTAAGGCTTCTCAAACCTATAAGCATCCCAATCCGATGGGGAGGACGGCTTGGCCGATTTGGGTGAGAGGGTTTAAGGCTACTCAAACCTATAGGCATCCCAATCCGATGGGAGGACGGCTTGGCCGATTTGGGTGAGAGGGTTTAAGGCTACTCAAACCTATAGGCATCCCAATCCGATGGGAGGACGGCTTGGCCGATTTGGGTGAGAGGGGTTAAGGCTACTCAAACCTATAGGCATCCCAATCCGATGGGAGGACGGCTTGACGATTTGGGTGAGAGGGTTTAAGGCTACTCAAACCTATAGGCCTTAGGTGGATATCCATTCATACTTTCCTAAACAGGCATAGCTCAAAGTCCAGGCTTGGTCAACTTGGCCCTATTCGGAGGGGGTTGACTAAAGGGGGCTGGCATGGCTCAGAGGCTAGACTTGATTGACTTGGATCTATCGGAGAGGGTCGACTCAGGAATAGGCATGGCTCAGAGGCTCAAATAATGGGCATGGCTAAGAGGCTAGACTCGATCGACTTGGCTCTATCGGAGAGGGTCGACTCAAGGAATACGCATGGCTCAGAGGCTCAAATAATGGGCATGGCTCAGAGGCTGGACTCGATCGACTTGGCTCTATCGGATAGGGTCGACTCGAGGGTAACTAGTCTTACATCCGACTAAGTACTGCCGGGACACATGGTCAATTTGCTCAACTTTTCTCATGGCGGAGGTTCGACTCGAGGGTAACTGGTCTTACATCGACTAAGGACTGCCGGGACACATGGTCAATTTGGTCAACTTTTCTCATGGCGGAGGGTCGACTACACAAACTGGTCAACTTATCTCATGACAGAGGGTCGACTACGAAAACTGGTCAACTTATCTCATGGCGGAGGGTCGACTACATAAAATGGTCTCACGTCATTACAGACTACCGAGGCAATAACATCTTAACTTTCATCCTGGACTTACGAGGTACAGCCGGGACTTTCACGATTTCACTTTCTACCCTGGACTTACGAAGTACAGCCGGGTCAACAAATCCAATGGTCTTACGTCATGCCGGACGGCCAAGGACGAATCTCACAGAGCCTAATGGACTTATGTCATTCCGGACTGCCAAAGGACGAATCTCGCAGATCCTAATGGTCTTACGTCACGCCGGACGGCCAAAGGACGAATGTCACAAAACCTAATGGTCATACATCACACCGGACGGCCAAAGGACACAATCTCACAAAACCTAATGGTCTAACATCACGCCGGACGGACAAAGGGCACAATCTCACAAAACCTAATGGTCTTACATCACGCCAGACGGCCAAATGACACAATCTCACAAAACCTAATGGTCTTACATCACGCCGGACGGCCAAAGGGCAAATCTCACAAAACCTAATGGTCTTACGTCACGCCGGATGGCCAAAGGACACAATCTCACAAAACCTAATGGTCTTACGTCATGCCGGATGGCCAAAGGGCACAATCTCACAAAACCTAATGGTCTTACGTCACGCCGGACGGCCAAAGGACAATTTTTCATATTTTTAACTGGACTTACGAAGAACGGCCACGTTAACTTCCCAAATTCAAACTCTTAACTTGGACTTATGAAGCGAGCCGGGTTAGATTCGCATTCTTAACCTGGACTTACGAAGCGCGGCCGGGTTATATTCGCATTCTTAACCTGGACTTACGAAGCGCGGCCGGGTTAATTTCAACAAAGCTTGTCTTACGTCCATCTAGGGACTGCCAGGGTATGGTCAACTTGGATCTATGGGAGAGGGTTGACTAAATGGTTGGACTTACGAAGGACTGCTGGCACAATGATAGGTTTTCTCTAACCTGACCACTCTCGGGGACAAAGGTTTCCTAAACTAATATGACTATACTGGTCTTACGTCCTACCAAGGACTGCCGTTACAAAATAGGTTTTCTCTAACCTGACCACTCTCGGGAGAAAGGTTTTTCTTAACCTAACATGACTATACTGGTCTTACGTCCTACCAAGGACTGCCGTCACAATGATAGGTTTTCTCTAACCTTCCCACTCTCGGGGACAAAGGTTTTCTTAACCTAACATGACTATACTGGTCTCTACGTCCTACCAAGGACTGCCATCATAATGATAGGTTTTCTCTAAACCTGACCACTCTCGGGGACAAAGGTTTTCTTAACCTAACATGACTATAACTGGTCTTACGTCTTACCAAGGATGCCATCACAATGATAGGTTTTCTCTAACCTGACCACTCTCGGGACAAAGGTTTTCTTAACCTAACATGACTATACTGGTCTTACGTCCTACCAAGGACTGCCGTCACAAACATTGTTTCACAAAACACTCCCTCAAATGCCAATGCAATTTGAAAGGGAAAAACATATCTCTTCACAAACACTCCCTCAAATGCACGATGCAATTTGAAAGGGAAAAAACATATCAAAACACAAAACACTCCCTCAAATGCCGATGCAATTTGAAAGGGAAAAACATATCTTAACACCAAACACTCCCTCAAATGGCCAATGCAATTTGAAAGGGAAAAACACATATTTTCACAAAACACACCCTCAAGTGCCCGACGTGACTTGAAAAGGGAAAAAACACACATTTTCACAAAACACACCCTCAAGTGCTCGACGCGACTTAAAAGGGGGACAAAACATTCATTTTTCAAAAGTATGGCGCTAAAAGGGCAAATTTTAAAAGTGCTCATTCCTCAAGGCAAATCTTTTAACGAAGCATGCCACTCAAATTTTTATTTCAACTTAACCGCGAGGTTTGTTACGCATAAAGTCCTTTGGAGCTTTGTCCATTTCTTAGGAGCGATCGCGAGTGGAGAACCCTTTTGTCATCGATGTTGGGGTAGTCCCATGTCCTGGTAATCATCAATGTTGGGGTAGCCCCATGTCCTTGTTGGGCGTCGGTGGCGTCATAGCCCCATGTTTCCGGCGGCGTAGCCTAATGTCATCGTTTGACGGTTAGGAACCCATCCCTTTTTCATGACGCACCCTTTCTTTTGCCTAGGCCGCCCTTATGGTTTTTCAACCTAGTGGGCTACCTTTTTGCGTTTTTTATGGCACACCATGTTTTTGCCTAGGCCGCCCTTATGGGTTTCAACCTAGCGGGCTACTTTTTTGTGCCTTTCTTTTTATTTTTCTCTCTCTTTCATGAGTGATCCAACCGACTCAATGGGACGGAGACTTAATGTTGGGTTTCGTGCAATCATGCGCAGCGGAAGATAGACATGAATAAAACCCAATAGCCTAGATCCGCTATGAACAATAATTCATAATAACAAGATGAAAGAAACTAACCCTTGTATATCATTATGTAAAACTTGGATTAAGAGTTAAGACAAATGCCCTCTACCGGTGATCCACACAACGAACAGATTTCAAGACGCCTTCTTGAACTTGACTGCTAGGTCTTCGGATTGATCAACGATGTTGAAGAACGATTCTTCAAAGCTCCTAATTATTATTGTGACTTGATAATTGAGATTAATCAATCACAATAACCCAAGATATAATATGTGATTTCTTTTCAAGAAAGACTTTGGAATTGATCAAATCAACTAACTAGGGAACAATTCCCGTCAGTCTGTATTTATATTCAAGAGGTTTCAGAAACCCTTTAGGAATTAGGTTTTCTTGTTCAACAAGAGTTTTCCTAAAACTAATTCTGCCGGCAAAACCATCCGTACGGACTGTTTCTGGAAGCATCCAGATTCAGCGTACGGATCCTTTACGCAGGACCCGTTTACTTCGTTTTTCGCTCCTTTTAATTATCCGTTCTGCTTGTGTGACCAATAGGATTATACTAAGTTGGCAACGAGTCCAAACCAGCAACCTCGTAAATCATAAGCGGACTCTAGCAAGCCATTATGACTACCCAATTAGTATAACTTTGAACTCCAAAGTTTCCTAAAATAAAACATAACACAATCTCTTTGTTACACGATGTCCATTGAACGTAAGCCATGGTTAATGGTCAACTTACATTTTTTCAATGCTTTCTCGATCCCGAATGTATTGATAATACAAATCTTATTTGAGCACGGCCATGCATTTCATCAATACCATTTATCGAGTGGCCAAAGCTTGACATCTCTCTTGACGAGGAACAAATCCCATCTTGGCGTATTACTCTTCCATACATGATTCCGATTATGCCAATCATATTCTTTATAGCTATCCGGTTAGGGATAACGTTTGAATATGTCAAACGTAATGTTCATCATATGGAAGACTGTAATAACCTCAGGTCTAAAGATTCCAGTGATATAACTATATGAGACTTAATTATGACATTGTGACTATGACATAAATCTCATAGGGGTCAGTCCAGTATTTGCTCTCCAACAAATACCCATAAGTCTAATTGTATCCCATACACCATAATCATCATATGATTATCTATTAAACTTATACTAATAATTAATCATAATTATCAGGGACGGGATTATTATAATAAACATGCAAAAGACATAATAATCAAACGTTCAATATCTTTATAAATAATAACATTTGTTTACAAACAACATGCCTAGGGAATAACACCAACACTTAATATGTCCTTTTGGGGGAAACATGCAAGGGCCTTTATTTCGGCGGGAGAGAGTCCCTTTATATTGGTGAACAATGTATCACGAAACGTGAGGAAGCCCTTGCTTGACAGAATACAAGTGTTTAGCTCTTTCCTAAGATGTAGAGAAGAAGACTTGTCGAGACATTTGAAATCATCCTTAGTCAATATCATCAAAATGATTGCTTGAAACGGACCATGTTCATTATTAAGTCAGGGTTATAACAAGCAATTAGCCTTGACATGTATAAATGCTGTGATCAATTGAGATTAAGATTCGATCAATGGCAAGATCAAAATGTGTTTAGGAGAGATGGGTCATTATCTGGGAAATTGGTCATTGATGGGACCAAGGGAAGAGAACCGGGTCATTTTGGGAGGACCGAGGTTTGATGGATTCATTTCATGCTATGACCGGACCCGAAGGTTGCCTATGTTCTCCTCAGTTTGAGGAGCTCAGGTCGCCGTAGTTCGGCCATGAGGCCGTCTTTTGCTGAAGTTGGCTTTCTTTTGTTGTTGTCTCGGAGGACGTTGTTGCTCACTTTGCTTTGGGTGAACTCCTTGAGATGGACCTCTTGGGGTGAACCCTCTTTGGTGTTTACTCCTTTTGAGGCAAACTTTGTTTTCACCATTTCCTTCCCTTCTTTCCATACATTCATTTCCTTTCCCTCTTCTCATTTTTTTTTTTTGAGGGAGGAGGTAAACATTAACCCCAGCTTGCTATCTTGGGCATTGGCTTTCCTGCAGCCCTTTATCGATTCTAGCTTTGATTTTGACGATCCGGGAAGCCCTTTCTTGGTTGCGCACGTGCGATCACGGTTGAATCTTGGTGGTTGAGCAACAACATCCTCACCTTTTCACTGTCTCGGGATGCCTTTGATGTGCATCAGGAATTTGTCTCAGAAAGGTGTATCGGGTTGTGTATCGGGGAAGTGTATGAGGGAAGACTTGCCATTAATGGTTTCTTCATGCCAATTGATCACAACATTTATCCACATCAAGATTAATTGTTTGCATTTAGCATTTTTCATTTGTGTTAGGTCCATTCGTCCTTAATGAGTCGTCATTGACTAGTATGCTTAGAAGTCAATTCATCATTTTAGGGACGTAGCAATCAATTGATCATAACAAGCAAGGCAATTTCAAGAGTAAATGTATATTGCAAATAATGTCTCAAGTCTAGAGAGAAGAGAATGAAATGACTCTTTGAGATAACTTTGTACATACATGTCCAAGTACGGACATTTACAAAAATAAAAAGACACAGTCCGGGACGGACTTTGATGAAAGTCTAGATCCTACGAGGCTGGAAGACTCATCACTTTTTTTTTTTTTTTTTTTTTTTTGTGGAATGGGTTCCTATAAAGTGCGATGGTCCATTTTCTTCCTCAATTGTTGGAGGGGTTGTCGGCGGCACATTCCATGTCTTCCACGGGAACTCGGGCTCCGTGTCATGGGAAAGATGTCGCGAGGCTTCCATTTGGCTTGGCATTGCAATTACCAAGTTCGTCTTTGGCCATCTCATTTTGGCGACTCCTTTCGAGGTGCGTAACCTCATGCATGGCATTCGGCGAGGGTATGGTTCTCCATTTGATGTACCCACCCTTGGGCTTTCGAAGCATGGCCTCTCCTTGTGGGCGGTGTCCCAACTTGTTTTGATCTTCTTGTTCATGGTGGGCGCCAATTCGGATGTGGGCTCCTTGTCTATGTTTCAGTGGACAAGACCACAAAGGACTTTAGCATTTTAAACCTCAAGGTGAAATTATAACCACGATTTGAGAGGAATGCCTCATTAGCAGATTAGCCTTTAGAAAGGAGTTGACCTTTTATTTAAGAAACTCGATCTCCATTTTTTTTTGAATGAGGATTGACACACACATTTTTTATTTGAGCAAACGACTCACACATTTTTTTATGTAAACTTTTGACAATGTAGTAATGATAATAATAATTTCATTAAGAAAATTGACAATGGATTCAAAAGGGTCACCACATAGCACTAACCGGGGAGTCAAGATTCTAACTAGACCTAACAGACATCTTAACTGACTTTCCCTAAAGGCTATTACACATTCTAACAGTGGACTTTGACCTTCCTGAGGGAGGTCGGTGGAAGGGGTTTTGAGATTTTTCTCTCTGTTACGGTGACCACAACACCATCAATTTCCTAACCGGGGCATTTAGCCCTGCAGACATTTTCCGTGCCATTGACCCTCTGGCTTTGCTGAATTTGTCAACCTTCCCGAACTGGCTCTCCTGCTTTGGGTTGATGACTCCGTCAACCACGGTGTCCTTTCTCTTTGGGCGGATACCCACTCCATTCGTTGATCCTTAGAGAAGTCACAGGATTAGATCTCTCAATCCCAAGCACGTTGACACTCGGGCTGTTGGCTGTGGCGGAGGCATGAGGGGGTTCAAGATTTCCTTCCCCAATCAAACCCAGAGTGATACGTTTCACAGCAGGGCACTCGTCGGTATTGTGTCCATGGTAACTATGGAAGGCACACTTCTTGTTAACATCGAGATACTTTTCAGGGTTTTTGGGTTGGAAGTTGACAAGAGGCTTTGCGAGGCCTTTCTTAACCAATCTCTCAAATACCTTGCTTATAGGCATTCTGAAATCCTCAAACCTTATGAAACGGGGTCTGGATTGGCGTTTGGCTCTTATTCCATTGTTGGTCGGAGCGCGGCGGGGATGAGAATCATTACTATTCAATGAAAAGGGGTGCTCATTGTGTAACGACCCGAAAACTAGGCTCTATTTTATTAGTAATAAATAATTATTATTTATTTATTTGCTTATTTATCTATTTAAATTATTATTTAATTAAATAATTATGTGTGCATTTTATGTTTCATAATATTTTATGTCTAGCATTTTAATTGATCATTTGTGCTAGTGTTGAAATTATTGGGTCTTAGTTGATAGTGGGGAAATGGATTTAATTGTTCCTAGTTGGGTAGTAGAGGGGCCTAAGTGAACTATTCTAATTTATCTTACTTACTCCCTCCATCACCTCTCTCCTCCCTCATTTCTCCCTCACTTCTCCCTCTCTCCAGCACACACTTTTCTCTCTCCCTCCTCCATTTGTGAAGGTAAGTTTTTTTCTCTCCCTTCTCTCTTCCTTTTAGCCATCCTCCTCTCATTATTTCTCATTTCTTAAAACATGAAACTTGTTTAGATCGTCGTTGGGATCGTAGAGGGCTAAAAATATTCGAGTTCGGCAACTTTGAGAAATTCAAGTAAGTTGCTTTTCCCCCATTTTGATGCTAAAATGATCATATCATTGTTTATATAATGCTTAAATT
This sequence comes from Campanula takesimana, assembly GCA_026119855.1. Taxonomy (NCBI): domain Eukaryota; kingdom Viridiplantae; phylum Streptophyta; class Magnoliopsida; order Asterales; family Campanulaceae; genus Campanula; species Campanula takesimana. The sequence goes on along the minus strand of JAOWBW010002976.1, from coordinate 31,487 downwards.
CTTACATTTGATGTTTGATTGAGTTTGAGATTTATTTGGAATTTATTTGCATTTTATCCATTTTGAGAAATTTTGATGTTTGAATCAATTCTTGATTTGGGGTTGTTAAATGTTGTTATATGAGTTCTTTTAGACCTATAAGTTGTACTAGTACATCATTATGCTAGTAAGAGTGTTTGATTTTGGTTTAGTATTGGTTTGGGTTGAAAAATGAGAGAACCCAGTTCATCCCTACCGATTTCCGGCAGTTCAAAGGGTTGGGCGACCGCCCAAAAATGGCTGGGCGACCACACATCTATCTGAAAGGTTTTGTTCTTGTTTGATGACTTTTTGGGCGACCGCACAGACCCTAGTGGGCGGCCGCACAGTACATCTGAAGGTTGTCATTTGTTATGTTGTGTGATTGAAGAATGCGTTTTGGTCTAAGTCTTGGGTGTCCTTCTAGTCGACCTTAGTGAACATTGTAGTACACTCTAGTGATAGAATTTGGTTCTTTTGTGATTAAGTTTGTGCTGTGAAATTTAGTTTTATGTTCTTTAATAATTTTGGGGTTATTTGGGTTTTAGAGGCACATGAATTGAGTTTTCTTGTCTTTTTAAATGTTAGGATAGAAGTATATATAGTACTCCTAAGATTTAGAACGAAATGAGTGAAATTCGGAGCTAAAACAGGGATTTTTCATAATGTCCGGCCGAACACTTTATAAAAAATTGTCCGTTTTACGTTCAATCTTCCGGAGGCAATAACTTCTTCGTCCCGGACTCCGTTTTGGACGTGTAAACTATCTTGGAAAGCTATTTTCGAGTATACACAATGGTTCTATTGGCCGCATGTTCTAGATCATAATGGTTGTCTTATTATTGAGGTTTAAGATCAAGGTGTAGTCTCGGTCTAGGTTCCGTAGTACTATTCTAGTTGACTTAGTTGGGCACCGTGGAACACTTAGTAATTAAAATTGGTTTCTTTGTAAACAATGGTGTTATGTAATTTGATCAAGTATTGTTTGGTAACGTTTGGGCATCTTATGATGTGTTCGTGATTTTCCAATCGAATTGATTTTCGAGTAAGACTTGGTCTAGGTTTTAGGCGATGTACTATAGTACCTAGAGGGTTGTTATTGAACACCAAAGTGTAGGGTTTAGTCCGGTCGTGATAATGTTCTAATAAGAGTAACCTTTTAAATTCGTTTAGGGTGTTTAGATTGGTTCGTTATGAACGGAGGTAAGCGTGAATTGGCAATTGGGTACCTACGGTTTGATTAACTTAAGGTGTATTCATTCTGATTTCCTACTTTGGAATTCCAGGAGTGATGAGATGGTTGAGTTCATAGTCCTAGTATATCTTTATGAGTAAATATTGAGGGTTATTTTGGTAATAGTCATTGTACTATTTGTGAGCGACCGTTTGGGTTGTGCTCTTTATGAGTAACTTGTGAGTACCATCTTTAGAATGTGTTCGGTATGGTTCCTTATCATGGAATCATCATGTTTTAATGGTCAATGTTGTTGGGCTCTCTCTGTGAGCAATCTCGTTTATCGTATTGGACTCTTTTATGAGAAACTTCTTGTGTTCGTTGTGGTGAACTCTTCATGAGTAATCGTTTGCATCTTTATGGTGATTAATTGGTGTGGTTCCCTACTTTGGAATCAGTGGTTGTTTATTGTGCTAGTATTTTATTACTTATCCTTTATTTGAAAGCCCAGCTGGCATTTGTGTCTGTTTCGGGCTATGCGAAGATTATAATGGCATGAGCTGAGTCCATTATAATTCTTGACCATTATTTTGCCCCATTATTACCCTCTTCCAGATTGGCCTTGGATGTGAGAAGAGCTAGCTCCTTTGTGTGCATTTTAGCTTTGCTTGGAGCATGACTTTGTGGCATGTCTCACGTCCCTTGTGACACTTCATTGGTTATTTGTTCTGGTACCGGGGGTATTCTCTTCAGCTTTTATGCTACTATGAAGATGGCTTGATGGTTGATTGATTGATTGGTCGGTTCTGACCGGGTTTCTCTTTAGTTGTCATACTGCTATTGTTGATTGGTTGATCAGTTGAAGCTGCGCAGCGATTGTTCTATCAGTTTGGTGAAACCTTGGCTCAGTATCCTTTGTTACGTGTTTATTTCAGTCTTATGTGCTGCATGATGAGTTAGTCGTTATTTCCAACTGGTATGGGACAGTTGGCGATAGAGAGCTTTCTCATTTGTTGTTATGTGATTTACTTGCTCAGTTATATAATTGATTTGCATGATATTATGCCATGTAGATGCATTTAGTAACTTACTGAGATTTTATCTCACCCCGTTTCTTGTTTCAAATTTTTTTTCCTTAACCCCCCCCCCCCAGGAAGCAAGTGGTAGCGTTGTTAGTCCATTATAGCGGAAAATCTTCTGAGCAGGTGATCTCCTTTGGGATAGTTGCTCTTTGGAGCCTTTATGTATTTTATTTGTGGGTTCGTAGTCATCATTGTTTTGTATATTCGGTTGTACTTTGGGTATTTTTGTTAATAGTTGTTCTTGCTTCCGCGTTTGTTTCTAGTCTCTGAGTTCTAATCTCGTTGAGGTATTGTTGTTGGTATTGGATTTTTTTTTTTTTTGTAGAATTCACGCGCCCGGTTTGGCATTTAGTATTTTGAGATGTTAATTATGTAAATTTTTTATTTATGGATATTTGAGATTTCTGGGGCGTGACAGTTGGTATCAGAGCAATGGTTTTAGATCTTGAAGGAGAATAAGAACTCTGATATTGAATAGGTTCAATACTTGGGTGTTATGATTTGAGTGGTTTAGAACTATGTTTTCTTGAAAGAATGATGTTAAGTAGAAGTTGGTGAGTTATAAGTCGTGATATTGACGTCGAGTGTTCCTTCTCTTGTGGTATATCAAGTATAGGATTGGTGTCAATAGTGTTGGTTCCATTGGGGTTAGTTGGTTTGAGAATAGAAAGTACGAGTCTTTGAGGACTTAGGAGTTATATTTTGTAGAGTGTATAATGTTTCGTGCGATGTACGCATGTTAGTCCTCATTCCGTGAATTATGTGAAGAGTATTCTCGATATGAGACTTCAGGATTGTTACTGGTATACATAAGAAACCCGGGAGAATTATGAGCGATAGCACTCTATAAGATATAAGTTGATTAGTTGTGTCACCTATTCGGGTTATTGATGTGATAAGTGGTGTGGTTTAGCTTTCTATGTGTCTCGTATCTTTGGGTTGCCACTGATTGGTGGTGAGTATTTTTGGATATTTTCGGAGAGTTCAAATAGGCCATTATGATGAATTAGTACTTGTTATCTTATATTGGTGAATTAGTAAATTCCTGAAGTGGATCAGTGGTTTAATCAGAGTTTGATTGATAAGTGGCTATTGTTAGTCAAAGGTCGAATATGAGGAAATAGCGAAGGCAAATTCTAATATTGGGTTTGTTTATTATGAATTCTTGGTTATATCATTTAGATGGATAAATGGCATAGTGTTATCAAATATTATTATTTTTAAATCATAATTTGATTGTGGGAGTGAATGACTTAATGTTATATTGACACACACCAAGTTGTAGGTGAGAATTAATACCCATTTGGGATTTTATTTAAAATTTCTTAGAAGAAGCAAGGGTTCACAAGTTTTAGCATGAGTTAGAGGATTTATTGTTTGTAATGGGGTTCTTCAGGTTTTAATTGATCTCTGCAAGTGTAGACAAATATGTAAAATGAGATACACGTATTTTGGATTTCTTGGCTTTAGTAAGAACCGATAAGTGTGAAATCAGCTTTCGATTGTTAATATAAAGATTGATGATAATTTCAGTATTTATATTGTTTTGTGGATTTAGCTAGTATCACTGTTATCTTGCAAGGTATAACCAGTGTTATGTTTTCTTGGAGATAAGTCAGGTTTTCCATTTTTGTGAAAAGTGATCAACCCGTTATCGATAATGATGTTTCCAAAGGGAGATGGAGGTATGTAACGATTTTGAGTGATAAAGTATTTGTATATGTTTCGAGAGTTAGCACCTAATAAATAGAACTATCTATACTTGGAATTGATGGTGATTTTATTGATATTGCCTCAGCGGACTATATATTTTATTCTATTTTGGGACCAAGTTGAAACGTTATAATAGCAGACTACCAAGAGTTAATGGATATAATTCCTTAGAAAGCTAAGTGTGAGGTAATGTAAGTAGTTTGAGAAATTCATGATTTTGGCTGTATTATGTTTTATCTCATAAGGAAAGTGAGTGTGGTAGTGGAATCCATTCGATCGGATAGTTGATAACAGTAAATTTTGAGTATATCATTGAGTCATTGGGTGACAGTAATTGTTAACTCTATTCCTTCTCTTATTTGTTCGGGTAGTAGCGTGATTATGGATGATGTCTAGATCGTCAATGCGTACGGGTGAACGGAAAAGTAAAACTTATGGATGTTAATGATTTAAGGGTTGATGGGAGCGTGATGCTAATTAGGATCAAATCAGCTGTGTCTCAGAATTGGTGAACAAGTGATAGTTTTGAGAATGTGAAATTCGGATGAAAGAGGAAGTTAACTTTAGGATGTTGATATGAATATGCTTGAGATATGTATGTGTTCAATATGTGTGGGTTATTTGAGTCATGGAATTGATGTCTGAAATCTTTAATAGGTACTTGATTTGAGTTTATGAGTGCTTTATGCGAGTTGATACCTTGTCGCCTCATTATGACCGCGCATTGTGATTTTGATGAGTGAATTCGCGGGGCGAATTCTTTTAAGGAGGGTAGATTGTAACGACCCGAAAACTAGGCTCTATTTTATTAGTAATAAATAATTATTATTTATTTATTTGCTTATTTATCTATTTAAATTATTATTTAATTAATAATTATGTGTGCATTTTTGTTTCATAATATTTATGTCTAGCATTTTAATTGATCTTTGTGCTAGTGTGGAAATTATTGGGTCTTAGTTGATAGTGGGAAATGGATTTAATTGTTCCTAGTTGGGTAGTAGAGGGGCCTAAGTGAACTATTCTAATTTATCTTACTTACTCCCTCCATCACCTCTCTCCTCCCTCATTTCTCCCTCACTTCTCCCTCTCTCCAGCACACATTTTCTCTCTCCCTCCTCCATTTGTGAAGGTAAGTTTTCTTCCTTCCCTTCTCTCTTCTTTTAGCCATCCTCCTCTCATTATTTCTCATTTCTTAAAACATGAAACTTGTTTAGATCGTCGTTGGGATCGTAGAGGGCTAAAAATATTCGAGTCTTCCGGCAACTTTGAGAAAAATTCAAGTAAGTTGCTTTCCCCCCATTTTGATGCTAAAATGATCATATCATGTTTATATAATGCTTAAAGCTTACATTTGATGTTTGATTGAGTTTGAGATTTATTTGGAATTTATTTGCATTTTGTCCATTTTGAGAAATTTTGATGTTTGAATCAATTCTTGATTTGGGGTTGTTAAATGTTGTTTATATGAGTCTTTTAGACCTATAAGTTGTACTAGTACATCATTATGCTAGTAAGAGTGTTGGATTTTGGTTTAGTTTTGGTTTGGGTGAAAAATGGGAGAACCCAGTTCATCCCTACCGATTTCCGGCAGTTCAGAGGGTTGGGCGACCGCCCAAAAATGGATGGCGGCCGCACATCTATCTGAAAGGTTTTGTTCTTGTTTGATGGCTTTTTGGGCGACCGCACAGACCCTAGTGGGCGGCGCACAGTACATCTGAAGGTTGTCATTTGTTATGTTGTGTGATTGAAGAATGCGTTTTGGTCTAAGTCTTGGGTGTCCTTCTAGTCGACCTTAGTGAACATTGTAGTACACTCTAGTGATAGAATTGGGTCCTTTGTGATTAAGTGCTGTGAAATTTAGTTTTATGTTCTTTAATAATTCTGGGGTTATTTGGATTTTAGAGGCACATGAATTGAGTTTTCTTGTCTTTAAATGTTAGGATAGAAGTATATATAGGTACTCCTAAGATTTAGAACGAAAGGAGTGAAATTCGGAGCTAAAACAGGGATTTTTCATAATGTCCGGCCGAACACTTTATAAAAATTGTCCGTTTTACGTTCAATCTTCCGGAGACCAATAACTTCTTCGTCCGGACTCCGTTTTAGACGTGTAAACTATCGTTGGAAAGCTATTTTTGAGTAATACGCAATGGTTCTATTGGCCGCATGGTTCCAGATCAGAATGGTTGTCTTATTGTTGAGGTTTAAGATCAAGGTGTAGTCTCGGTCTAGGTTCCGTAGTACTATTCTAGTTGACTTAGTTGGGCACCGTGGAACACTTTAGTAATTAAAATTGGTTCCTTTGTAAACAATGGTGTTATGTAATTTGATCAAGTATTGTTTGGTAACGTTTGGGCATCTTATGATGTGTTCGTGATTGTTCCAATCGAATTGATTTTCGAGTAAGACTTGGTCTAGGTTTTAGGCGATGTCCTATAGTACCTAGAGGGTTGTTATTGAACACCAAAGTGTAGGGTTTAGTCCGGTCGTGATCATGTTCTAATAAGAGTAACCTTTTAGATTCGTTTGGGGTGTTTAGAATTGGTTCGTTATGAACGGAGGTAAAGCGTGAATTGGCAATTGGGTACCTACGGTTTGATTAACCTTAAGGTGTATTCATTCTGATTTCCTACTTTGGAATTCCAGGAGTGATGAGATGGTTGAGTTCATAGTCCTAGTATATCTTTATGAGTAAATGTTGAGGGTCATTTTGGTAATAGTCATTGTACTATTTGTGAGCGACCGTTTGGGTTGTGCTCTTTATGAGTAACTTGTGAGTACCATCTTTAGAATGTGTTCGGTATGGTTCCTTATCGTGGAATCATCATGTTTTAATGGTCAATGTTGTTGGGCTCTCTCTGTGAGCAATCTCGTTTATCGTATTGGACTCTTTTATGAGAAACTTCTTGTGTTCGTTGTGGTGAACTCTTCATGAGTAATCGTTTGCATCTTTATGGTGATTAATTGGTGTGGTTCCCTACTTTGGAATCAGTGGTTGTTTATTGTGCTAGTATTTTATTACTTATCCTTTATTTGAAAGCCCAGCTGGCATTTGTGTCTGTTTCGGGCTATGCGAAAGATTATAATGGCAATGAGCTGAGTCCATTATAATTCTTGACCATTGTTTTGCCCCATTATTACCCTCCTCCAGATTGGCCTTGGATGTGAGAAGAGCTAGCTCCTTTGTGTGCATTTTAGCTTTCCTTGGAGCATGACTTTGTGGCATGTCTCACGTCCCTTGTGACACTTCATTGGTTATTTGTTCCGGTACCGGGGGTATTCTCTTCAGCTTTTATGCTACTATGAAGATGGCTTGATGGGTTGATTGATTGATTGGTCGGTTCTGACCGGGGTTCTCTTTAGTTGTCATACTGCTATTGTTGATTGGTTGATCAGTTGAAGCTGCGCAGAGATTGTTCTATCAGTTTGGTGAAACCTTGGCTCAGTATCCTTTGTTACGTGTTTATTTCAGTCTTATGTGCTGCATGATGAGTTAGTTGTTATTTCAGACTGGTATGGGACAGTTGGCGATAGAGAGCTTTCTCATTTGTTGTTATGTGATTTACTTGCTCAGTTATATAATTGATTTGCATGATATTATGCCATGTAGATGCATTTAGTAACTTACTGAGATTTTATCTCACCCCGTTTCTTGTTTCAAATTTTTTTTCCTTAACCCCCCCCAGGAAAGCAAGTGGTAGCGTTGTTAGATCCATTATAGCGGAAATCTTCTGAGCAGGTTGATCTCCTTTGGGATAGTTGCTCTTTGGAGCCTTTATGTATTTTATTGTGGGTTCGTAGTCATTCATTGTTTTGTATATTCGGTTGTACTTTGGGTATTTTTGTTAATAGTTGTTCTTGCTTCCGCGTTTGTTTCTAGTCTCTGAGTTCTAATCTCGTTGAGGTATTGTTTGTTGGTATTGGATTATTTTTTTTTTTTGTAGAATTCACGCGCCCGGTTTGGCATTTAGTAATTTTGGAGATGTTAATTATGTAAATTTTTTATTTATGGATATTTGAGATTTCTGGGGCGTGACAGTTGGTATCAGGGCAATGGTTTTAGATCTTGAAGGAGAATAAGAACTCTGATATTGAATAGGTTTCAATACTTGGGTGTTATGATTTTGAGTGGTTTAGAAACTATGTTTTCTTGAAAGAATGAGGTTAAGGTAGAAGTTGGTTGAGTTATAAGTCGTGATATTGACGTCGAGTGTTCCTTCTCTTGTGGTATATCAAGTATAGGATTGGTGTCTATAGTGTTGGTTCCATTGGGGTTAGTTGGTTTGAGAATAGAAAGTGCGAGTCTTTGAGGACTTAGGAGTTATATTTTGTAGAGTGTATAATGTTTCGTGCGATGTACGCATGTTAGTCCTCATTCCGTGAATTATGTGAAGAGTATTCTCGGATATGAGACTTCAGGATTGTTACTGGTATACATAAGAAACCCGGGAGAATTATGAGCGATAGCACTCTATAAGCTATAAGTTGATTTAGTTGTGTCACCTATTCGGGTTATTGATGTGATAAGTGGTGTGGTTTAGCTTTCTATGTGTCTCGTATCTTTGGGTTGCCACTGATTGGTGGTGAGTATTTTTGGATATTTTCGGAGAGTTCAAATAGGCCATTATGATGAATTAGTACTTGTTATCTTATATTGGTGAATTAGTAAATTCCTGAAGTGGATCAGTGGTTTAATCAGAGTTTGATTGATAAGTGGCTATTGTTAGTCAAAGGCGAATATGAGGAAATAGCGAAGGCAAATTCTATATATTGGGTTTTTTATTATGAATTCTTGGTTATATCATTTAGATGGATAAATGGCATAGTGTTATCAAATATTATTATTTTTAAATCATAATTTGATTGTGGGAGTGAATGACTTAATGTTATATTGACACACACCAAGTTGTAGGCTGAGAATTAATACCCATTTGGATTTTATTTAAAATTTCTTAGAAGAAGCAAGGGTTCACAAGTTTTAGCATGAGTTAGAGGATTTTTGTTTTGGTAATGGGGTTCTTCAGGTTTTAATGACTCTGCAAGTGTAGACAAATATGTAAAATGAGATACACGTATTTTGGATTTCTTGGCTTTAGTAAGAACCGATAAGTGTGAAATCAGCTTTCGATTGTTAATATAAAGATTGATGATAATTTCAGTATTTATATTTTTTTTGTGGATTTAGCTAGTATCACTGTTATCTTGCAAGGTATAACCAGTGTTATGTTTTTCTTGGAGATAAGCCAGGTTTTCCATTTTTGTGAAAAGTGATCAACCCGTTATCGATAATTATGTTTCCAAAGGGAGATGGAGGTATGTAACGATTTTGAGTGATAAAGTATTTGTATATGTTTCGAGGGTTAGCCACTAATAAATAGAACTATCTATTACTTGGAATTGATGGTGATTTTATTGATATTGCCTCAGCGGACTATATATTTTATTCTATTTTGGGACCAAGTTGAAACGTTATAATAGCAGACTACCAAGAGTTAATGGATATAATTCCTTAGAAAGCTAAGTGTGAGGTAATGTAAGTAGTTTGAGAAATTCATGATTTTGGCTGTATTATGTTTTATCTCATAAGGAAAGTGAGTGTGGTAGTGGAATCCCATTCGATCGGATAGTTGATAACAGTAAATTTTGAGTATATCATTGAGTCATTGGGTGACAGTAATTGTTAACTCTATTCCTTCTCTTATTTGTTCGGGTAGTAGCATGATTATGGGATGATGTCTAGATCGTCAATGCGTACGGGTGAACCGGAAAAGTAAAACTTATGGATGTTAATGATTTAAGGGTTGATGGTGAGCGTGATGCTAATTAGGATCAAATCAGCTGTGTCTCAGAATTGGTGAACAAGTGATAGTTTTGAGAATGTGAAATTCGGGATGAAAGAGGAAGTTAACTTTAGGATGTTGATATGAATATGCTTGAGATATGTATGTGTTCAATATGTGTGGGTTTATTTGAGTCATGGAATTGATGTCTGAAATCTTTAATAGGTACTTGATTTGAGTTTATGAGTGCTTTATGCGAGTTGATACCTTGTCGCCTCATTATGACCGCGCATTGTGATTTTGATGAGTGAATTCGCGGGCGAATTCTTTTTAAGGAGGGTAGATTGTAACGACCCGAAAACTAGGCTCTATTTTATTAGTAATAAATAATTATTATTTATTTATTTGCTTATTTATCTATTTAAATTATTATTTAATTAAATAATTATGTTTCATAATATTTTATGTTTCATAATATTTTATGTCTAGCATTTTAATTGATCATTTGTGCTAGTGTGGAAATTATTGGGTCTTAGTTGATAGTGGGGAAATGGATTTAATTGTTCCTAGTTGGGTAGTAGAGGGGCCTAAGTGAACTATTCTAATTTATCTTACTTACTCCCTCCATCACCTCTCTCCTCCCTCATTTCTCCCTCACTTCTCCCTCTCTCCAGCACACACTTTTCTCTCTCCCTCCTCCATTTGTGAAGGTAAGTTTTTTCCTCTCCCTTCTCTCTTCCTTTTAGCCATCCTCCTCTCATTATTTCTCATTTCTTAAAACATGAAACTTGTTTAGATCGTCGTTGGGATCGTAGAGGGCTAAAAATATTCGAGTTCCGGCAACTTTGAGAAAATTCAAGTAAGTTGCTTTTCCCCCATTTTGATGCTAAAATGATCATATCATGTTTATATAATGCTTAAATTGTTACATTTGATGTTTGATTGAGTTTGAGATTTATTTGGAATTTATTTGCATTTTGTCCACTTTGAGAAATTTTGATGTTTGAATCAATTCTTGATTTGGGGTTGTTAAATGTTGTTATATGAGTTCTTTTAGACCTATAAGTTGTACTAGTACATCATTATGCTAGTAAGAGTGTTGGATTTTGGTTTAGTTTTGGTTTGGGTTGAAAAATGGGAGAACCCAGTTCATCCCTACCGATTTCCGGCAGTTCAGAGGGTTGGGCGACCGCCCAAAAATGGATGGGCGACCGCACATCGATCTGAAAGGTTTTGTTCTTGTTTGATGGCTTTTTGGGCGACCGCACAGACCCTAGTGGGCGGCCGCACAGTACATCTGAAGGTTGTCATTTGTTATGTTGTGTGATTGAAGAATGCGTTTTGGTCTAAGTCTTGGGTGTCCTTCTAGTCGACCTTAGTGAACATTGTAGTACACTCTAGTGATAGAATTGGGTCCTTTGTGATTAAGTTTGTGCTGTGAAATTTAGTTTTATGTTCTTTAATAATTCTGGGGTTATTTGGGTTTTAGAGGCACATGAATTGAGTTTTCTTGTCTTTAAATGTTAGGATAGAAGTATATATAGGTACTCCTAAGATTTAGAACGAAAGGAGTGAAATTCGGAGCTAAAACAGGGATTTTTCATAATGTCCGGCCGAACACTTTATAAAAATTGTCCGTTTTACGTTCAATCTTCCGGAGGCCATAACTTCTTCGTCCGGACTCCGTTTTGGACGTGTAAACTATCGTTGGAAAGCTATTTTCGAGTAATACGCAATGGTTCTATTGGCCGCATGGTTTCAGATCAGAATGGTTGTCTTATTGTTGAGGTTTAAGATCAAGGTGTAGTCTCGGTCTAGGTTCCGTAGTACTATTCTAGTTGACTTAGTTGGGCACCGTGGAACAGTTTAGTAATTAAAATTGGTTCCTTTGTAAACAATGGTGTTATGTAATTTGATCAAGTATTGTTTGGTAACATTTGGGCATCTTATGATGTGTTCGTGATTGTTCCAATCGAATTGATTTTCGAGTAAGACTTGGTCTAGGTTTTAGGCGATGTCCTATAGTACCTAGAGGGTTGTTATTGAACACCAAAGTGTAGGGTTTAGTCCGGTCGTGATCATGTTCTAATAAGAGTAACCTTTTAGATTCGTTTGGGGTGTTTAGAATTGGTTCGTTATGAACGGAGGTAAAGCGTGAATTGGCAATTGGGTACCTACGGTTTGATTAACCTTAAGGTGTATTCATTCTGATTTCCTACTTTGGAATTCTAGGAGTGATGAGATGGTTGAGTTCATAGTCCTAGTATATCTTTATGAGTAAATGTTGAGGGTCATTTTGGTAATAGTCATTGTACTATTTGTGAGCGACCGTTTGGGTTGTGCTCTTTATGAGTAACTTGTGAGTACCATCTTTAGAATGTGTTCGGTATGGTTCCTTATCATGGAATCATCATATTTTAATGGTCAATGTTGTTGGGCTCTCTCTGTGAGCAATCTCGTTTATCGTATTGGACTCTTTTATGAGAAACTTCTTGTGTTCGTTGTGGTGAACTCTTCATGAGTAATCGTTTGCATCTTTATGGTGATTAATTGGTGTGGTTCCCTACTTTGGAATCAGTGGTTGTTTATTGTGCTAGTATTTTATTACTTATCCTTTATTTGAAAGCCCAGCTGGCATTTGTGTCTGTTTCGGGTGATGCGAAAGATTATAATGGCAATGAGCTGAGTCCATTATAATTCTTGACCATTGTTTTACCCCATTATTACCCTCCTCCAGATTGGCCTTAGATGTGAGAAGAGCTAGATCCTTTGTGTGCATTTTAGCTTTGCTTGGAGCATGACTTTGTGGCATGTCTCCCGTCCCTTGTGACACTTCATTGGTTATTTGTTCCGGTACCGGGGGTATTCTCTTCAGCTTTTATGCTACTATGAAGATGGCTTGATGGGTTGATTGATTGATTGGTCGGTTCTGACCGGGGTTCTCTTCAGTTGTCATACTGCTATTGTTGATTGGTTGATCAGTTGAAGCTGCGCAGCAATTGTTCTATCAGTTTGGTGAAACCTTGGCTCAGTATCCTTTGTTACGTGTTTATTTCAGTCTTATGTGCTGCATGATGAGTTAGTCGTTATTTCCAACTGGTATGGGACAGTTGGCGATAGGGAGCTTTCTCATTTGTTGTTATGTGATTTACTTGCTCAGTTATATAATTGATTTGCATGATATTATGCCATGTAGATGCATTTAGTAACTTACTGAGATTTTATCTCACCTTGTTTCTTGTTTCAAATTGTTTTTCCTTAACCCCCCCCCCCAGGAAAGCAAGTGGTAGCGTTGTGAGATCCGTTGTAGCGGAAATCTTCTGAGCAGGTTGATCTCCTTTGGGATAGTTGCTCTTTGTAGCCTTTATGTATTTTATTGTGGGTTCGTAGTCGTTCATTGTTTTGTATATTCGGTTGTACTTTGGGTATTTTTGTTAATAGTTGTTCTTGCTTCCGCTTTTGTTTCTAGTCTCCGAGTTCTAATCTCGTTGAGGTATTGTTTGTTGGTATTGGATTTATTTTTTTTGTAGAATTCACGCGCCCGGTTTGGCATTTAGTAATTTTGGAGATGTTAATTATGTAAATTTTTTATTTATGGATATTTGAGATTTCTGGGGCGTGACACATTAAGTGTCCTTTCATACTGAACTTCCATTTGCTTTCTCCTTCCCAATAGATGATTGAGAGGATCCTGCGGGGGTGGAGGGGTGTAGGCATATCCATAACCCTGGTTGTTCGCAGGAATGTACCTCGGAGGTGCGTAATGAACTTGTGGTCCAAAAGGTCTCGGACAATAGAAATGATACGGGTCACCTCGGAATCCAGTGGTTGGCCAATTATCCACATATGGTGACTGAGTTCTTGGGATTTTATTGGCGACCTCAAACTGAGAGGGAGTATAATTAGGAAGAACTCGTGGGAGTGATGGTCGAGGCATGATCGGTGTGAATGGTGAGACATGGGTGTTTATGGGAGGCAACCCAAAGGGAATCTTAGATCCAGGGTAAGGCGGAGTGTATGGAGCTTGAGTGGGAGGCAAGCTTTGAGTGGTGACGTGTTTAAATGGAGAGTGAGGGGATTTGGTGTTTTCGCAAGGTTGAGGGAGTGGAGTTTGGTTGTGACTTGGAGGTTTGGTGGTTTCGACCCCTTCCTCATGGTCAGAAACCTCAATGAAGGACCCGTCCGTCTGAAATAAAACCTTAACGCCTTTTCGTATCATTGACCCGACAAACCGGCCTTGTGCTTCCTCGTAGTGTTTCCTGGTAATCTCTTCCCGAGCCCTGGAGGCTTCCAAAGCTTAGAGCAACTCTTCTTTGGTTGGTCTGGTCTGACCATTTGCGGCATTGCTTTCCCAACTATTTTCCTCTGAGCCGGTCATTCCGAGGTTCCGGCGTGGAAGGATTGTAGTGGCTGAGGAACCCTCGGACTCAACGTGGAACAGGCGGTGACACGGTGCTCTTTTCTACTTCATTCTCGCTGCAGCAGAGGCAGAATGCAACTTAGGCTCGGGTAATCATTGGGTGGATGCTCATGCTACAAATGGGATACGACCGCTAGGCTTAGACCTATAGGTGAAAGGTGAACGGGATCGAATGGGGATCTCGAATCCATGGTTATAGCCGACTTCTTGGATGGCAACGGGGGATTCATTCAAAGACTTGACCGGCTCCTTAGAAGATAACGGGGATCCTCTGAATGACTTGACTTCCTAGGGGACTACTCCTAGGTATTTGACGAGAATCTCAAAGAAAGGGGGCCTAGGGGGATGACGCCTAGGGGTTTAACGGAGATCTCAACAGGGACCTATGGGACAACACCTAAGGGTTTAACGAACATCTTGGAGGATAACGGGGATCTATCTAAAGACTTAACGAAATGCCTTAACGTAGGTCTTGGGGGATAACGGGGATCCGTCCAAAGACTTAACGAAATGCTGTTTGCTAATGCAAGAATGCGATGCGTCAAAGACAAGAAGCAAGAAAGGAGAAAACGCATGTAATGTGTGATTATTCATTCATTCAAGTTTACTTAAAAATCATTTTTATTCCTACATGGTTGGAAAAGATTTCTCTTCTTTTTCGCAACTAATCTAAATCCTAGATCAGTGTAGGCCATAACTACGCCTATAGACCCCTCGTTTTTCACCTGTCTTGCACACTCCCAAGGGTGGACTGTCCCGGGCAAGGGTCCTATAGGGCAAGCGGCCTCCACCGACCGAAATAAATGAACCTAGGTTCTAGTGCATCATAAGGTTCCCAATATGTGGGCCATTCCAATCATGATTAAACCCCGGTTAAGATCGAGATTCGTCTTAAGGACTTAAGGGACTTCCGGTATAACCTCATCTTTGATGAGGGCTCTCGAATCTTATCCTTGGGCTTGAGGATGATTAGTATGAACCATTCATTAGGGCTTGACAACGCGGTGTCACCCTATCCTTAATACATGACTTAGGTTAATTATGGCTATCATTAACGCACAAGTCAAGGACCGGGTCGAGGATGACCTTGGTCACACTTTCTTTCACAAGGAGTCGTGACTCAGGCATCAACTTGGCCACGATTAACCTTAGACACGCATTAGGGACGTGGTAACGTGAGCTAGACCAAAAACCAACCGGAGTCACGGTATTTGTGTGTCACGGACAAGTGTGGTTGACTCGGCTCGGAAGGGGAGGTGTAATGGACCCGTGCGCGCTAGAAGGGCACAAGAGCGCCAATCAAGCTGCATTGTGGCATCCATCCTGGGTTTAAAGGGAATTTGGAACGTGCAAGGTCAACTGCGCGTAGTGTGAAGCCATTCTATGTTCTCTTTTGAGTTATAATAGAAATTTTTGATTTGTTTTAACATCATGAGCAATGTATAATCAACATATGAATAAGCATGAATAAGCATAATCGAAAAAAATGAGCAAGCAAGAACAAGCTATTTACACAAGCAATCAAGCAAGAATCATATGAACAAACAAAGCCAAAACTTGTACATACAACAAATTGTGCACAACCAAAGTTCCTTTGAAATCAAGACTTCACAGGAAGAACAATCCTTTGAAAACCATTTGTAAAACAAGTTGTGCACAACAAAAGGATTCAGAATTTTTTACAAAATGGGTTATGCACAAGGAGGCTTTAAAAACCCAAATTTATGTCCAAAAGTTTGTGCATGACCAAGCTTCAAAAACCATGTTTTGGCTAGAAAAGAAGAAGGTAATGTGCTCAAACAAAACTGTAAATTTGGAACCTGGACAAGCAGAAGCCAAAGGGACACAGAATGTTCCTGCCCTGCACAAAATTGTTAAATTTTGGAACATTCTGTTCCCTGCCAATATAGCCGTACGGCTATAGAATGCTGGCAATTATTTTTTTGCAGTTTTTCATCTTCTGATCATCAAGCCCCAGTTTGTTGCACATCCAGAATAGTTTCCACTCCAGAAAATTCAAACAGAAACACAGCACACACAAAACAACACAAAAGTTAACGAAAACGGGGGACGGGAGTTTGACCCAAACAAA
Organism: Campanula takesimana; assembly: GCA_026119855.1. Lineage (NCBI taxonomy): Eukaryota > Viridiplantae > Streptophyta > Magnoliopsida > Asterales > Campanulaceae > Campanula > Campanula takesimana. The sequence goes on along the minus strand of JAOWBW010002976.1, from coordinate 15,205 downwards.
AGTGTCCTTAATGCTTCTAAAAAGAAGTTTGCAAACACTTTACTCCCCAACGGGGTCGCCACTGTAAGGATCCCGTCCCCGTGCGTAAAACGCGATGAGTTATGGGGAGAAAGGCCAAACACGGTTAACATGCCAAAAAATAACGGAGTCGCCACTTTTGTTAATTATTTAACCCAACAAAAGAAAAGGTTAGAGATTCCATTAGTTCGTAGGTCAGGTTACGCCTTGGGAAGAGTTTCACGTCACCCAAGTCGCCTCGGATAGGACTGAGTCTCCCTAATGTTAGTTAACGAAAGTGCATGTGTGTGTGTGTGTTTTCAAAATGGGAGAAACTGACTGTTTTGACAAAACCAGTTAATTATTTAATAGAAAAGGTTTATTTTGCAAACTTTCTGGTCAGGAAAGGAAGAAACTGGAAAATGCCATCCCCGGCCAAAGTATCCGTACGGATGGGGAGGGCTCTCCAGGACATTTTTATAGTTTATCAGAAAACAGTCCAGTTTCAGTCAAAACAGAGTATCTTTGCTGAAACTGGACTGGAATGTTGATCCAGTTTATGATTAATCAACAAAACCTTGAGAAGTTCATTCCTATGCACTTTGATCATCAAAGGAACCCTAAAAAAAATATTTAGCTGTGATCAAAGGCAATCATTGGAGAAATTTATGAAAAGTTGATGAACATGGCATTTAAACCAAAATGACCATTTTGGTGGATAAAGATTGAAACTTTACCACCAAAATGGACTTATTGTACAAGATTAAACCTTTAGGGACACAAATATAACATAAAGATCAAATCTTTATGTCCCATACTTGGTGATTTATGGCTAGATCATGGTTGGGGTGATAAGGATTGGAACTTTATCCCCCAATCATGGCTCTTATGGCCAAATAAAACAAAATCAACATGAAAATGTAACAAACCATGATCATCTTTAGGTTTTACCCCATAATCACACACTAGGTGTGAAGGGAACCTTGAATCACCTCATGATTTGGATCATATAGATATATAATCATAATATATATAGCTTGAAAGGCCAAGACTTGTATAATATATAGATATAGTGCTTGAAAATGGACAAGACTTGCAAGCAATGTAAAGTGCTTGAAATGGACAAGACTTTGCAAGAACAAGAAGAAATAATACAAGATAAACAAGTAATATGAACAAAGATAAAAGAGTTTGAGATGAAGAAGAAGATGGGGAGAAGGAGGCTTCACCTATGATGGTTATGCCTATCTTCCTCTCCTTTCACTCAAATATGTGTATCACTCACTTTCTGCTCTCAAACTGGCAGAGTAACAGCTCTCAAAACATTTTCTCCCCCCTGAAATGATCAGCATGGGGTTCAATTTATAGAGGCTGAGGGTGCCCAACATAGCCGTACGGCTAGGGACCTCATATGCCCAAACCATCCGTACGACTCGACTTGGCGAGCTTCTGGATTTTTCTAAGTTTAATTCCAGTTCAGTCCTGGAATATCAGGTTTATCCTAGTGAGGTCCTGGCCCATTGGTTTATCCCTAAATGGTACCAAGAATTCCTCTAAAGTAGGTCAGATTTAGATTGGGGTACTTACAGGGTCAACTCCACCTTTGGGGAGTTTAACGAGAAAACAGGTCTTACGTGCCACTAAGGACGGCCGGGACAAAGTCTTGAACCTAAAATGACCACTCTGGGTCAAGGCTTAGCTTGAGTCACTCTACCTTTGGGGTGTTTGACGGGAAAACAAGTCTTACGTCCTACTAAGGACGGCCGGGACAAGGGTCTCAACCTATAATGACCATTCTGGGTCAAGGTTTGACTTGGGTCAACTCCACCTTTGGGGAGTTTGATGGGAAAACTGGTCTTACGTCCCACTAAGGATGGCCGGGACAAAGTATTTAGCCTATAATGACCACTCTAGTCCGAGGCTTGACTTGGGGGAGAGCCTAAGGACGACCTTTAAGACACATTGTGGACGCAAAAGTCCAAGACTTTGGAAAAATCATTTTGAGGGGAGATCAAAAGCATTTTTGCTTGAAACATTATTTTTGACAAATGATTCCAAATGGGCAAATTTGTAAATGCTTATTTCTAAAATCAAATCTTTTAACAAAGCATTTTAGTCAAAATTTTGATTTTAACTTAACCGTGAGGTTTGTTATGCATAAAGTCCTTTGGATTTTGTCCATTCGTCAAAAGTGGTAGGAAATCCATTTGCCGCTGATGTAGGGACAGTCCCAATGTCTTATTTGTCGCTGATGTTGGGGTAGCCCCATGTCCTTGTTATCGTTGATGTCGGGGTAGCCCCATATCCTTATTGCCGTTGATGTCGGGGTAGCCCCATGTTCTTGTCGTCATTGATGTGGAGGCAGCCCCATGTTCTTATTGTCATCGCTGTGGAGGTAGCCCCAATGTCGTCCTTCGACCTTTGGTGTTGACGTGGACCCTTTGTCGTCTTTCAAACTTTGATGATGTTAGCAACCAATCCATTTTTCATGACGCACCCTTTCTTTTGCCTAGGTCTCCCTTGCGGGTTTTCAATCTAGCGGGCATCTATTTTGCGTCTTTTATGGCACACCCTGTTTTTTGCCTAGGCTGCCCTTACGGGTTTTCAACCTAGCGGGCTACTTTTTTGGTGCCTTTTTTTTTTTTTATGAGTGATCCAGCCGACTCGATAGAACGGGGACTTTAAAGTATTTTTCTTGGAGGAAACATGCAAGGGAATTTTATTTGGGAGAGAGTCCCTTTATGTTGGTGAGCAATATATCATGAAATGGGAGAAAGCCCTTGCTTGACAGAATATGTAACGACCCGAAAACCCGCCTCTATTTTCTTAGAAATAAATATTTAATTATTTATTTATTGCGTATTTATTTAGTTAAATTATTTATTTATTTAAATAATTATGTGTGCATTTTATGTTTCCTGATATTTTCGTGCCTAGCATTTAATTTGTTAATTGTGCTAGTGTAGAGTGTTGGGTCTTAGTTGTTGAGGAGAGTTATAAGGGTTAATGGTAAGTAGTGGTAGGGGCCTAAATGTAACATTTGGAATAATTTAATTACTCCCTCACCTCCTTCCCCTCCCCTCATCTTTCTCGCTCCCAGCTCTCTCTTTCTCTCTCTCTCTCCTCCATTGAAGGTAAGAAAGCTCTCCCCTTCTCTCTTCTTTTTAGTCATCTTCCTTTCTTCTTTTCTTATTTCTCATTTTATGAAAATGCTTAGATCGTTGAGGTGGTCGTTTAGAGCCAAGAAAATCTTGATTTGGAGAACTTTGATTTCGGGCCAAGTAAGTTGATTTTCCCCCATTTGTGCTAAAATTGTTCATCTTTAGCTCATTTGATGATCTAGTTGTGATATATGGCTTCTTGGTTTGATTTAGAATTTATTTGCATTTTATCCATTTTTATGAGATTTTGGTTTGTGATTCATATCTTGGCTTGGATTGTTTAGATAGTGATATATAGGCCATTTATAAGTTTATATGTTGTTCTAGTACATTGGTATACTTACTAGAAGCATTGATTTTGGTTTGGGTTGAAATGGGTAAGAAATTCTTCATGAACCCAGGTGAATTCCGTCTGAAACTCAGGCCGAGCGCCCGCTCGTCCTTGTCCAAGCGCCCGCTCGATTTAGCCACTTTTCCGACCCAGACCTCCTGGCCATATGAGCGCCCGCTCGGTCACCCCCAGGCGCCCGCTCGGTCCCTTTTTCCTGGAAGTCCAATTTTGTTGTTAAGAACGAGGGTGTAATATCCACCTAGTTTATGGCACTATTCCTAGTGAATTATTTAGACATCGTAGAACACTTTAGCGTTTATAAATAGTTCCTTTGTGAATAAATGAGTTGTGACGTGGAATTTCACTAAGTGTTTTTTGGAATGGATGGGACATCTTTATGATGCGTAGATTGATCGGTTCATTTCTATGATGATTATTTGGTAAGATTCTATGCTTGGGTCCAGAATGTTTCCTTCTCTTGTTTTGGGTTAAGGATAAGATAAATCATGGTATAGACTTTGAGTCTTCTTCTTGTTGACTTAATTGGATATCGTAGAAACTATAATAATTGGGAATAGTTCCTTGGTGAGTAAATGTGATATAATATTTACCTAGTTATTATTTGGGGACGTTGGAACATCTGTTGATGTGTTGTTGACTTGGTTTATCTTTTGATGATTAATTGGCATGGTCCGTTGTGAACAATTGTGTTGCGGAATTAGCCTAAGTAGTGTTTGAGAGTGTTGGGCATCTTGTAATGTATTCAGGATTATTTCGATCGGATTGATTTTGGGATCAGACTTGGTCTAGATTCTAAGTGATATCTTATAATACCTAGAGGGTATTAGGGAACACCAAAGTGTTGGGTTTTGTCACGACCCGAAATCTAGGCTCTATTTTATTAGTAATAAATAATTATTATTTATTTATTTGCTTATTTATTTATTTAAATTATTATTTAATTAATAATTTATGTGTGCATTTTATGTGTTATATTAAATTATGCCTAGCATTTTATTTGGGCCATTTGTGCTAGTGTAGAAGAGTTGAGTCTTATTTGTTAGTGGGGAGTTTATTGGCTCCGAGGTTTATTGGCCCGTTTGAGATTTTGGGAAAGGTTGGACTTCTAGCGTATCGACTTGCGTTACCGCCATCTTTAGACCGGTTGCACAACGTCTTCCACGTTTCTATGCTTCGGAAGTATGTTCATGATCCATCTCACGTGTTACCGAGGGTACCGGAGGATATCGAGCCAGATATGACTTACGAGGAACGACCGGTTCGGATTTTAGATGCCAAAGTCCAAGAGTTGAGGAATAAAAGCATTGCGTTGGTTAGAGTCCTTTGGAAGAATCATAATATCGAGGAATCGACTTGGGAGCTTCGTGATGAGATAGAGAGGAAATTTCCGTGGCTTTTTAATTCGGGTAAGTCTCGTTAAAATTCGGGTCGAATTTTCTTTAAGGGGGAGTGAATGTCACGACCCGAAATCTAGGCTCTATTTTATTAGTAATAAATATTATTATTTATTTATTTTCTTATTTATTTATTTAAATTATTATTTATTTAATAATTTTTGTGTGCATTTTATGTGTTATATTAAATTATACCTAGCATTTTATTTGGGCCATTTATGCTAGTGTAGAAGAGTTGAGTCTTATTTGTTAGTGGGGAGTTTATTAGTAAAGGGGGTAGTAGGGGAGGGGTCTTAGTGTAACATTTCAAATAATTCTCCCTACTCCCTCTCTTCTCCCTCACCTCCCTCACCCTATCACCCTCACTCACACTCCACCTCCATCCCTCCCAGCAAATCTCTCTCTCTCTCCATGTTTGTGGGTAAGTTTTTCTTCTCTCCCTTCTCTCTTCATTTTCTTCATCTTCCTCTTGTTATTACTCATTTCTTAAAACATGAAACTTGTTTAGATCGTCGATAGGATCGTAGGAAGCCAAAAATATTTGAAATCCATCAACTTTGAGAAAATCCGGGTAAGTTACTTTTCCCCCCATTGATGCTAAAAATGTTCATTCTATGCTTAGATGATACTATGATTTCCATTTATTGCTTCTTTGGTTGATTTTGTGATGATTTACATTTTTGTTCATTTTGTGAAATTTTGGTATTTGAATCACCCTTGATTGAGGTTCCTTAGATGATGTTGTTGGAGTCCCTTTTGGTTCAAAATGGTGTAGGTACCTTAGTTCACATCTTGGTAGTGTTAGAAATGGTGAAGATTGGGTTGGTTTTGGATTTGGGGTTGTTAATGGTAGAAACCTAGATTTTTGGCCGGAATTTGCCATTCCGGGCAAGGAGGCGCGCGCACCCTCCAATAGGAGGCGCGTGCACCCTTATGCCCCTCTTGAACAAAAGACCTTCTGTTTCTTAGAGGCGCGCGCAACCTCCCCTCCTCCAATCTTGATTTCCCCTTCTGATCTAGGAGGCGCGCGCACCCTCCCATAGGAGGCGCGCGCACCCTCTCCCCTGTTGTGAAATTTATTTCCCTTTTTGTCCAATCTTTCGAGGACCATATCTTGTTCATCCGGACTCCGTTTTAGGCGTATAAATTATCGTTTTAAAGCTCTCCTTAAGCTCTTCGAGATGAGTGAGTAAATTTGGTTGAGTGCTCGAATTAACTGGATCCTTTGTGGTCAAATGTGATATGGGAATTGTGTTATCATTGTGGAAATTATTAGAGCACCTTAATTGGTTATTGTTGATTCATTTCACTTTCTTGGTGACTACTTGGTATGGTTCGCTACTTTGGAACCCTAAATTGTTTAATTAAGCTAGTATTTATTACTTAGCATTTATTTGAAAGCCCAGCTGGTATTTGTGGTTGTGTCGGGCGATGTGAGATATTGTGATGGCACCGGCCAAGTCCATTATGGTGTCGACCATTGTTTTTCCCTTATTTTCCTCTTCCAGATCGGCCTTAGTTGAGACGTTTGGAGCATGACTTTGTGGCATGGCTCCGCTCTTTGTGGCATATTACTTTGTTATTGGTTCCGGTACCGGGAATTTCTCTTCGGCTTTCATGCTATTATGAAGATGTTGATGGTTGATTATTGAAGTTGCGCAGCGACCTTTATTTGGTTTATCAGTTTGGGAAAACCTTGGCTATATCCTTTGTTATGTATTTATTTCCGCTGCTATCTGATATATGATAATTGCTATGTGCTATGTGATATTTATTATTGTTTATTGTTTATTGCATCATAGCATGTCATGTAGTTGCATTAGTAACTTATTGAGATTTATCTCACCCCCTTTTCCTTTGTCTTTGTTTTTCCTTAACCCCCCCAGGTGGAAAGGATTAGACTCGCTGATCACGAGACAGGACGTCACGAGGGTTGAGCTTTTGGGGCAAGTGTATATTGGTGGGTTTACATTATATAAATGTGTAACTCTTTTGGGGATAGTTGTACCACACCTTGACGTCACTAAGATTTGTATATTTTATTATTGTGTAGTGTGAGCTTATGGGTCTTACACTAGTACATTGTCGTTGTTAAATTGTTTTCCCAAAACTTTGTGTTATCCTCTTTTGGTATAAAAGGAAAATTTTATCTCCATTATTTTAGAGTTTATTGTTTAAGTCGACGTCCAGCTCGCGATCTCGGGCCCGCGGGGTCGCGACAGTTGGTATCAGAGCTATGGTTTGGCTCTAAGTATAAGTCTAGGTGGACTAGTATGACCTAGGTGGGTAGTTGTGTTCGGAGTGAGTAACGGTTGATGTCTTATGCAGGTAATTGTTTGAAATGGCTAGAAGGAGAGCAGGCGAAGGCTCTAGTGGAGCACAGAATCAGAATGACTTAAGGGAAGAGAACCGGGCAATGTTCCAAGGAATGTTTGAGGCCGCTATGAAGGCCATTCATGATCAAGGGCCACGAGAAGAGCATGTGGCACCACCGAGATATGGGCTGGAGCAATTTCTGAAATTGAAACCAAGAGAGTTTGATGGTGAGCCCGATGTGAAGAAGGCCGAGCTATGGATTGAGTCTATGGAGAAAATTTATGATGTGTTTGGGTGCACGGACGAGGATAGGGTCCGGTTCGCGGCTTATAAGCTTGTGGGTGCCGCCGAGCATTGGTGGAAAGGAGTTAAGGCTAGTTGGGATGACACTCACACCGTGTATGCATGGGATTTGTTTGTGCGGAAGTTCAAGGAGCATTTCATTCCGGTAGTGGATCAGAACCGAAAGGAGATCGAGCTTCTCAACTTGGAGCAAGGTTTGTTGTCTATAGCTCAGTACTCAGCTAAGTTCATAGAATTAGCCCGGTATTGTGACTATCTTGTGAGAACTGAGGAGCAGAAGGCTATGAGATTCATCCGGGGCTTGAAGACTTCTATTCGTACTCAGCTTATAGCCCAGAGGATTGTGAAATTTCAGGATGCGGTAGACCGTGCATACTTGATTGAGCAAGATATTGGGGAACATAAGAGGAAGACCGAGGTAGCTAACCCGAGCAAGCCGGGAGGGCAAGGCAAGTCACAACCACGGGTTGATAACCTAGGTAACTTTGGGGGACAATCTCAGTCCCGAGGGCAACAAAAACCTAAGGAACCCGGGCACTACTTCCGGGAACCAAGGGAACCAAAATAGGAGGCTTTGTTCCTATTGCCAAAGGAAGGCCATTCAGAGGACCGTTGTTGGAAGAAACAGGGAAGGTGCACCAATTGTGGCCAAATGGGGCATTATGTGAGGGATTGTCCGAGGAATAGAGGTCAACCGTCTGGGGTAGGAGCTGGTACTCCACAGGGACAGAAAAGAGACGCTACGGGAAAGCCCAAGGTCCAAGGGAAAGTGTTTGCAATGAATCAACAACAAGCCACAGATGATCCCACAGTTATTGGAGGTATTATTTCTATATCTAGTGTGAGCGCACGAGCGTTAGTAGATCCAGGATCATCTCATTCTTACATTTCTGTGCAATTTGCTTCTCTGCTAAATGCTGCATCTGAGTCATTGCCTTATGTGCTAGAGGTGTCGACCCCTATAGGAGAATGTTTGGTGACTGATAGAGTCTTTCGTGCTTGTGATGTGGTTATATGTGGTCGTGTCTTATATGCGGACTTGGTAGTCCTTCCTATTCAGGACTTTGATGTTATTTTGGGTATGGATTGGTTGAGCAAGTTTCATGCTTCTGTTGATTGTCGTAGGAAAGTTGTTGCTTTTTCTATTCCCGATGTGCCTAAATTTACTTTTGAGGCTATGCCTATTGGTAGAAATTTTCGTATCATTTCTTATGTGAAAGCGAGAAAATTATTGCACCGTGGTTGTGAGGGGTATTTGGCTAGTGTTCTTGATACTAGGAAAGAATCCCCTAGTTTGGAGAGTGTTCGGGTAGTTAGGGAATTTCCCGATGTTTTTTCTTCTGAGTATGATATGCCTCCCGATCGTGAGATAGAATTTTGTATAGATCTTTTGCCGGGTACGGCTCCGATTTCGAAAGCACCGTATAGGTTGGCTCCCGCAGAGTTGAAGGAGTTAAAGGTTCAGCTGCAAGAGTTGCTCGATCGAGGGTTTATCCGCCCTAGTGTTTCCCCGTGGGGAGCACCGGTTTTGTTTGTGCGGAAGAAAGATGGTTCTTTGAGATTGTGTATCGATTACCGAAAATTGAATCAGGTTACAGTGAAGAACAAGTATCCTCTACCTCACATCGATGATTTGTTTGATCAGCTTCAAGGGTCCGTGGTTTTTCTAAACTTGATTTGAGGAGTGGGTACCATCAGTTGAAGATTCGATCTGAGGATATTCCGAAGACTGCCTTTCGCACCCGTTATGGTCATTATGAGTTCTTGGTTATGCCGTTTGGGTTGACCAATGCGCCTGCAGTGTTTGTGGATCTGATGAACCGGATTTTCCATCCTTATCTTGATTCGTTCGTGGTGGTCTTTATTGATGATATTCTCGTCTACTCTAAATCTAGAGAGGAGCACGAGCAACACTTGAGGACCGTTTTATCCGTTCTTGCGAGGGGGCAGTTGTTTGCGAAGTTTAGTAAATGCGAATTTTGGCTCGAGAAGGTGTCATTTCTGGGTCATGTGATTTCTAAAGACGGGATTTCTGTAGATCCTTCAAAGATAGAAGCCATAGTGGATTGGAAGAGACCCGAGTCAGTGACCGAGATCAGAAGCTTTCTGGGGTTGGCCGGGTATTACAGAAGATTTATAGAAGGGTTTTCGAGGATTCTACCCGATGACTCAGTTGACCCGGAAGAATGTCCCGTTTGAGTGGACCGAGAAATGTGACAAGAGTTTCGAGGAATTGAAGAAGAGGTTGACTACCGCACCGATCTTGACCTTGCCGAATGGGAATGATAATTTAGTAATTTATAGTGATTCTTCGAAAGAGGGTTTGGGTTGTGTTTTGATGCAGAACAGGAAGGTGATTGCCTATGCTTCGAGGAAATTGACCCCTAGTGAACAGAATTATCCTACTCATGATATGGAGTTGGCGGCGATAGTCTTTGCGTTGCACAAATGGAAGCATTACCTTTATGGAGCAAGTTCGAGATTTTCACGGATCACAAGAGTTTTAAAGTATCTTTTCTCGCAGAAGGAACTTAATAACCGACAGCGTCGATGGATGGAATTGTTTGAAGGATTATGATTGTACGATTTCCTATCACCCGGGAAGGCGAATGTGGTCGCCGATGCGATTAGTAGGAAGTCTTATGTGGCTTCGATGATGGTTCGAGAGTGGAAAATGCTTGAGGATGTTCGAGATTGGTCTCCTCGTGAATCGAGACATGGGGCTATTTTTGCGAATATTAGGGTATCTCCGACCCTAATTCAGAGGATAAAGGAAGCTCAGAAAGAAGATCCCGAGTTGGTGAAGATAATGGGTAAATTGAAGGAAAAGAACTTCGAGGATTTTTCTTTGAGTTCGAGTGGAGTTTTGACTTTCCGTGGTCGTTTGTGCGTACCCGATGTTGGTGGAATAAAGAAGCAAGTTTTAGATGAGGGTCACAAATCGAGATATACTATTCATCCGGGTAGTACGAAGATGTACCAGAATCTGAAGCAACATTTTTGGTGGAATAATATGAAAAGGGAAATAGCTGAGTATGTTTCGAAATGTTTAACTTGTCAGCAGGTCAAAGCCGAGCATCAGAGACCAGCGGGACTACTTCAGCCGTTAGAGATTCCCGAGTGGAAATGGGAGCATGTGACTATGGATTTCGTTACGGGACTACCTCGTACCCGTAAGAAGTATGACAGTGTTTGGGTAATAGTGGATAGATTGACCAAGAGTGCCCATTTCTTGCCTATTGACATCAGATATTCGATGGAAAAGCTTGCGACCCTTTACATTGATGAGATTGTGAGATTGCATGGGGTTCCGGTTAGCATTGTGTCAGATCGAGACCCGAGGTTTACTTCTAGATTTTGGAAGGCGTTTCAGGAAGCTTTGGGTACAGATTTGCGATTCAGCACAGCTTTCACCCTCAGACCGACGGTCAATCCGAGAGGACCATTCAGATTTTGGAGGATATGTTGCGAGCTTGTTCGTTAGACTTTTCTGATTCTTGGGATTCGCACCTACTGTTAGTGGAATTTCTTACAACAACAGTTATTAGGCTAGTATCGAGATGGCACCGTATGAGGCCTTGTATGGAAGAAAGTAGATCGCCTATCTGTTGGGATGAAGTCGGTGAAGCGAAGATCGTGGGTATTGATTTGCTTCGGGATTCGGTTGAGAAAGTTAGAGTTATCCGGGATCGATTGAAAACAGCCCAGAGTCGACATAAGAGCTATGCAGATAACCGAAGGCGAGATCTTAGTTTTCAGACCGGTGATTTGGTGTTCTTGAAAGTGTCTCCGAAGGTGGGTATTCGTAGGTTTGGGAAGAAAGGCAAATTGGCTCCGAGGTTTATTGGCCGTTTGAGATTTTGGGAAAGGTTGGACTTCTAGCGTATCGACTTGTGTTACCTCCATCTTTAGACCGTTTGCACAACGTGTTCCACGTTTCTATGCTTCGGAAGTATGTTCATGATCCATCTCACGTGTTACCGAGGGTACCGGAGGATATCGAGCCGGATATGACTTACGAGGAACGACCGGTTCGGATTTTAGATGCCAAAGTCCAAGAGTTGAGGAATAAAAGCATTGCGTTGGTTAGAGTCCTTTGGAAGAATCATAATATCGAGGAATCGACTTGGGAGCTTCGTGATGAGATAGAGAGGAAATTTCTGTGGCTTTTAATTCGGGTAAGTCTCGTTAAAATTCGGGTCGAATTTTCTTTAAGGGGGAGTGAATGTCACGACCCGAAATCTAGCTCTATTTTATTAGTAATAAATAATTATTATTTATTTATTTTCTTATTTATTTATTTAAATTATTATTTATTTAATAATTTTTGTGTGCATTTTATGTGTTATATTAATTATACTAGCATTTTATTTGGGCCATTTATGCTAGTGTAGAAGAGTTGAGTCTTATTTGTTAGTGGGGAGTTTATTAGTAAAGGGGGTAGTAGGGGAGGGGTCTTAGTGTAACATTTCAAATAATTCTCCCTACTCCCTCTCTTCTCCCTCACCTCCCTCCCCTATCACCCTCACTCACACTCCACCTCCATCCCTCCCAGCAAATCTCTCTCTCTCTCCATGTTTGTGGGTAAGTTTTTCTTCTCTCCCTTCTCTCTTCATTTTCTTCATCTTCCTCTTGTTATTACTCATTTCTTAAAACATGAAACTTGTTTAGATCGTCGATAGGATCGTAGGAAGCCAAAAATATTTGAAATCCATCAACTTTGAGAAAATCCGGGTAAGTTACTTTTCCCCCCATTGATGCTAAAAATGTTCATTCTATGCTTAGATGATACTATGATTTCCATTTATTGCTTCTTTGGTTGATTTTGTGATGATTTACATTTTTGTGAAATTTTGTGAAATTTTGGTATTTGAATCACCCTTGATTGAGGTTCCTTAGATGATGTTGTTGGAGTCCCTTTTGGTTCAAAATGGTGTAGGTACCTTAGTTCACATCTTGGTAGTGTTAGAAATGGTGAAGATTGGGTTGGTTTTGGATTTGGGGTTGTTAATGGTAGAAACCCAGATTTTTGGCCGGAATTTGCTATTCCGGGCAAGGAGGCGCGCGCACCCTCCCATAGGATGCGCGTGAACCCTTATGCCCCTCTTGAACAAAAGACCTTCTGTTTCTTAGAGGCGCGCGCAACCTCCCCTCCTCCAATCTTGATTTCCCCTTCTGATCTAGGAGGCGCGCGCACCCTCTCCCCTGTTGTGAAATTTATTTCCCTTTTTGTCCAATCTTTCGAGGACCATATCTTGTTCATCCGGACTCCGTTTTAGGCGTATAAATTACCGTTTTAAAGATCTCCTTAAGCTCTTCGAGATGAGTGAGTAAATTTGGTTGAGTGCTCGAATTAACTGGATCCTTTGTGGTCAAATGTGATATGGGAATTGTGTTATCATTGTGGAAATTATTAGAGCACCTTAATTGGTTATTGTTGATTCATTTCACTTTCTTGGTGACTACTTGGTATGGTTCCCTACTTTGGAACCCTAAATTGTTTAATTAAGCTAGTATTTATTACTTAGCATTTATTTGAAAGCCCAGCTGGTATTTGTGGTTGTGTCGGGTGATGTGAGATATTGTGATGGCACCGGCCAAGTCCATTATGGTGTCGACCATTGTTTTGCCCTTATTTTCCTCTTCCAGATCGGCTTAGTTGAGACGTTTGGAGCATGACTTTGTGGCATGGCTCCGCTCTTTGTGGCATATTACTTTGTTATTGGTTCCGGTACCGGGAATTTCTCTTCGGCTTTCATGCTATTATGAAGATGTTGATGGTTGATTATTGAAGTTGCGCAGCGACCTTTATTTGGTTTATCAGTTTGGGAAAACCTTGGCTATATCCTTTGTTATATATTTATTTCCGCTGCTATCTGATATGATAATTGCTATGTGCTATGTGATATTTATTAGTGTTTATTGTTTATTGCATCATAGCATGTCATGTAGTTGCATTAGTAACTTATTGAGATTTATCTCACCCCCTTTTCCTTTGTCTTTGTTTTTCCTTAACCCCCCAGGTGGAAAAGATTAGACTCGCTGATCACGAGACAGGACGTCGCGAGGGTTGAGCTTTTGGGGCAAGTGTATATTGGTGGGTTTACATTATATAAATGTGTAACTCTTTTGGGGATAGTTGTACCACACCTTGACGTCACTAAGATTTGTATATTTATTATTGTGTAGTGTGAGCTTATGGGTCTTACACTAGTACATTGTCGTTGTTAAATTGTTTTCCAAAACTTTGTGTTATCCTCTTTTGGTATAAAAGGAAATTTTATCTCCATTATTTTAGAGTTTATTGTTTAAGTCGACGTCCAGCTCGCGATCTCGGCCCGCGGGGTCGCGACAGTTGGTATCAGAGCTATGGTTTGGCTCTAAGTATAAGTCTAGGTGGACTAGTATGACCTAGGTGGTAGTTGTGTTCGGAGTGAGTAAACGGTTGATGTCTTATGCAGGTAATTGTTTGAAATGGCTAGAAGGAGAGCAGGCGAAGGCTCTAGTGGAGCACAGAATCAGAATGACTTAAGGGAAGAGAACGGGCAATGTTACAAGGAATGTTTGAGGCCGCTATGAAGGCCATTCATGATCAAGGGCCACGAGAAGAGCATGTGGCACCACCGAGATATGGGCTGGAGCAATTTCTGAAATTGAAACCAAGAGAGTTTGATGGTGAGCCCCGATGTGAAGAAGGCCGAGCTATGGATTGAGTCTATGGAGAAAATTTATGATGTGTTTGGGTGTACGGACGAGGATAGGGTCCGGTTCGCGGCTTATAAGCTTGTGCGTGCCGACGAGCATTGTGGAAAGGAGTTAAGGCTAGTTGGGATGACACTCACAAACCGTGTATGCATGGGATTTGTTGTGCGGAAGTTCAAGGAGCATTTCATTCCGGTAGTGGATCAGAACCGAAAGGAGATCGAGCTTCTCAACTTGGAGCAAGGTTTGTTGTCTATAGCTCAGTACTCAGCTAAGTTCACAGAATTAGCCCGGTATTGTGACTATCTTGTGAGAACTGAGGAGCAGAAGGCTATGAGATTCATCCGGGGCTTGAAGACTTCTATTCGTATTCAGCTTATAGCCCAGAGGATTGTGAAATTTCAGGATGCGGTAGACCGTGCATACTTGATTGAGCAAGATATTGGGGAACATAAGAGGAAGACCGAGGTAGCTACCCGAGCAAGCCGGGAGGGCAAGGCAAGTCACAACCACGGGTTGATAACCTAGGTAACTTTGGGGACAATCTCAGTCCCCGAGGGCAACAAAAACCCAAGGAACCCGGGCACTACTCCGGGAACCAAGGGAACCAAAATAGGAGGCTTTGTTCCTATTGCCAAAAGGAAGGCCATTCAGAGGACCGTTGTTGGAAGAAACAGGAAGGTGCACCAATTGTGGCCAAATGGGGCATTATGTGAGGGATTGTCCGAGGAATAGAGGTCAACCGTCTGGGGTAGGAGCTGGTACTCCACAGGGACAGAAAAGAGACGCTACGGGAAAGCCAAGGTCCAAGGGAAAGTGTTTGCAATGAATCAACAACAAGCCACAGATGATCCCACAGTTATTGGAGGTATTATTTCTATATCTAGTGTGAGCGCACGAGCGTTAGTAGATCCAGGATCATTCATTCTTACATTTCTGTGCAATTTGCTTCTCTGCTAAATGCTGCATCTGAGTCATTG
>JAOWBW010002975.1:0-45610 GCA_026119855.1 Campanula takesimana | reverse complement strand
TAGGTACTCTAGGATATCACCTAAGTGTTGGTAGTGGTGCCCTAGGCACGTTTAATAAACGTTGTAATTGTTATCATTTATTTCATATTAATAAAGAGATGTTTTGATTATTATTGTTGTTCATGTTTACTTATAATAATCTCCGTCCCTAGTACTTGTTAAGCACTAGTATAAAGGCTAAATGATCATGAGATGATCATGTTAGATTTATGGGTACTTGTTTGGAACAAGGTACTGGACATGACCCGCTGTATGAGATTTATGTCATGGTCTATGTCGTACATATATCTCATATTAGTTATGTCATTCGAATCCTTAGATATGAAGTTATTATAGTCTTCCACTTGATGAACATTATGTTTGACATATTCAAACGCTACCTTTAACCGGTAGTTATAAAGGGTATGATTGGCATAATCGGATTCACGTAGGGAAGAATAATAAGCTAAATGGATTTGTCCCTCTTCGGAGAGATGTCAAGCTTTGGCTCTCGTAGAAATGATGTTGATGAAAATGTTTGGGCCGGACTCAAATGAATTGATTAGATCAATGTCATTTGGATTATCAACATATTCGGAATCGAGAAAGTATTGAACAAAACAAGTTGACTTGTTGACCATGACTTGTGTTCAATGACATCGTGGACAAAGGGATTGTGACATGTTCTAAAGGAATGCAAACTTGTATCTAGTTATACTATTTGGTAGGTATGACGGTTTGCTAGAACCTAATCATATCGTATGGTTTCATGTTTGAACCCATTGCCAACTTAGTGTAATCCTAGAGGGTCACACACAATAGAACGAATCTTAAATAAGGACTGTATTGGAATATTGAGTCGAAGGACTTTGGAGGAATTTGGAAATTAGGGAAATCTGGGGAAAGTGTGCGACCGCACAAAAGGGCTTGGGCGACCACACAGTTTGGCTCAGAAAGTACCAGAAACCTTCCAGTTAGATGTGCGATCGCACAGATGTTTTGGGCGACAGCACACCATGTCGGGACTGGTTTCTAATTTGATTTGGAAAAGAATTTTGGACGGGTTTAGACACAAGTTTCCTATTTGGAATAGGTCTAACTTGTATATAAACAGCCAAATTCGGGCCAGAACATATCATAGCTTTTGTGCAAGTCTCCAAAGAGTTTGAGAGAGTTTTATTTTGTTCTAAGACATCCTAGATTGAAGAACAAAATAATACACAAGCTAATATTCCATATAGTTCATATTAATTGTGAAAACGTGTTTCACAATATTGGTCTAGCAACCAAGATCAAGTGTTCTTGATATTCGTTCAAGGTGTGGATACCGCTAGAGGGTGAAGTTTATCATCTTCAAAGTTCGTGTTCTTACTTGTTCGTGATTAAAGCTTCAATTTCTCCACCAAGATTAAAGACCAAATTCAGAGTCATCAAGGGTTAGTTTTCTAGTATTCATATTGCAAGTATTTGATTCAATCATATGAACAGATCTATGGGCTTTGGGTTTCATAAAATTTTAAATGCTATTTTCCGCTGCGCATGTTACTACGAAACTCAAAACAGTGGTATCAGAGCCACGTTCATGTTGATTATTTCAATACTTAGATCATGTTGTGTGTATATAAATTGTTTATGTGCCTAACATGATATGAATATTGGATATTTGATGTTTATGTGTTATATGATTTTATGTGGTTTACTGTTTTACAACTTTAATCGCACTATTGAATCTAACTAAAAATTATGATGGATTCTGAATTGTTTGATTATTAATTTTTGATTGGATCAAAGTTTTAATAATCGGGGAAAACAATTTTGAGACAAATTTTAGAACTTTAAAAATTTTGTCTGATGCTACTGTGCGACCGCATAGAAAATATGGGGCGACCGCACATGTTTGGGCGACCGCATAGATTTTCTTGGGCGGCCGCACAGTTGGTCAGAATCAGAATCAGATTCTGGAATTTTGATGGGGTCCAACCGAATCAGTGACAATACCGGCCAGACCTGCAGATCTGGAGCGGGTTTTGGGCAGTTGGTTTTGGTGTGGATCTTGGGGTTTGATTTTCCTATTTGTTTTGATCTTGTGATTCTAAGATTGGTTCAAGATTTGGATGGCTAATCTACGTTCATCGAGATTGTGTTTCATAAAATTGATCGCAATCAAAGTTTCAAAGATAAAACGAAGTTAGAATTATGAAGAGTTCATAATTTCTAAAATTGAGAAACAAAGTTCTTGATTCAAAGATTGGAGATCCATGTGGAATTGTGGATGCAATTGGCGTACGTTCATCGAGACCATCTATTGCTTAGTTTCGGCCACATGGACTACTTTCTTGGTTTCTTGAATTAGTGCGGAATTGTGGATGCCTGATGGCTTAGTTTCGGCCGCACATCTTGTTGTCTTGATTTGGAAGATGATAACCAAAGTTCAATGAGTCTCATCCTCATAATTATAGAGAAACTAGTGACACATAAATATTATGCTTAAATTAATGGAGATTAATTTAGTGGCTAAACTTGATGCGTAACATGTTTATATTATGTGCTCATAAATGTGTTGTATGCTATATGTGATGAACCTTCAAAGAATGTTTTAAGTTCTTTTTGCCATGCCATGATTAAAACACTTGTTTATACATGGGTGATTTTGATGTGGGTTCGCCTCCGGGAGGTCCATTAATTTTATTCATGTATGAGCAAGATGAGGTTCATTAATTTAATGTGGGCTTGCCTCCGTAAGGTGCATTAAATTGAATGGTTCCTATACGTTTAAAAGTTGGACTTAATTAGGCGTCAAAACAGTTTTGGGCCTAGGCAAAAGATGAGATTAAACATGCTTTTTGAAATTGGATTTCTCAAAGAATCTCATAAAAAGGATCAAAGAATCATATGGGATATGATTGACATGATTGTCTACCTAATTAATTTAGTTTTGAGCGGTCCGCCTCCGTGGACTCAAAAGTTAAATTAAAGTTGGATCTTAGCCCAATTAAATTATATTATACATTAGATGTATATGAAGGTTATATAATTTAGTGGGAGTATTTTTTTTGTTTGAAAAAATACATTATTTATTTCTTTAATGAAACCGGTACTTATTAAATTTTGGAAATTTTGCATATTTGTAGACAATGACTACTAACACTCAATCAATTTCGTTACGATCGATCCTTGAGAAGGATAAGCTCCAAGAGAATGGTACGAATTTTATGGATTGGATCCGTAGCCTAAGAATTGTTCTAAGGCAAGAAGATAAGTTGTACATTCTCGATGGGCCTCTTCCTGCTGAACCAGAACCTACTGCCCCTAGGGCAGAAAGAGACAGTTACAAGAAACATCGTAATGATTCTAGAGATTTAAGCTGTCTCATGCTTGCTACCATGTGCTCAAAAATCCAACAAAGTTTGGAACATTTGGAAGCCTATGAGATAGGCGTGGAGTTAAGAGCATGTTTCAAGAGCAAGCTAGGTAGAGAGGTACAAGACCATTGTTGCATTCACCTCTTGCAAGATGAATGAAGGCAACAAGTGAGTCCTCACATGCTAAAAATGAAAGGTTATGTAAAGCACCTTGAGAAACTTGGCTATCCAATCCCTTTAGAGTTAGCTACGGATCTCATTCTTAATTCATTGCCTAAAAGTTATAATCAGTTTGTGATGAATTATAACATGCATGGAATGGATAAGAATCTCTCCGAGTTGCATGGGATGCTTAAAACTGCGGAGATGAAGATTGCGGAGAAAGGTTCTCCCGTGCTCTTAGTTCATGATGGGAAGAAGGCACGTGCCAAAGGAAAAGGGTAAGAAAGTTGTCAAACCCAAGATAAGCAAGGCAAGTGTTGCCAAGGCTTCTGAGGCAAAACCGATTCACAAAAGATACAATCTGTTTCCATTGTCAAGAGATTGGTTATTGGAAACGTAATTGCAAGGCTTTCTTGGAAGAGCAATAGAAGAAGAAGGGCAGCAAGGCTGCGTCGACTTCAGGTATCTATATGATAGATATTCTCCTTTCTACCACTGATTCTTGGGTATTGGATACCGGATGTGGTTCTCACATTTGTTTAAATGTGCAGGGACTAAAGAATAGGAGACTACTTAAAGAGGGTGAAGTAGACCTACGCGTGGGGAATGGAGCAAGAGTTGCTGCATTAGCCGTAGGGACTTATGAAGTCACTTTACCTTCCAGATTAATTCTTGTTTTGAACAATTTTTATTATGTTCCATATTTAAGTAGAAATATTATTTCAATTTCTTGTTTGGATAATGAAGGTTTTAAGTTTCTTATTGAGAATAAGAAATTTTTATTTATTTAAATGATATGCATTATGGGTCATATGATATTTGTGAGTCGTGTATTCTTGGGAAAATGACTAAGACACCTTTTACCAAGCTAGGTGAAAGGGCAAGCGACTTATTGGTGTTGATACATTCCGATGTATGCGGACCATTAAGAAGCAACGCTAGGGGAGGATTTCAATACTTCATAACCTTCACTGATGATTATAGTAGATTTGGGTATGTTTACCTAATGAAACATAAAAGTGAAGCATTTGAGATATTTAGAATATTTCAAAATAAAGTAGAATTTTTTTTTGGCAAAAGTATTAAGGCACTTCGATCAGATCGGGGTGGAGAATACTTGAGTCATGAATTTGATGATCATCTAAAGAATTGTGGAATAGTTTCACAATTGACTCCACCCGGAATACCACAATGGAATGGTGTGTCCGAGAGGAGAAATCGGAGATGAGTCAAGTTGATCTTCCAATATCCTTTTGGGTTACGCTCTAGAAACCGCTGCATTCACACTAAATGTGTTCCAACTAAATCGGTTCAAAAGACTCCATATGAGATGTGGAGCGGAAAGAAAACTTGTTTATCTTTCATGAAGGTTTGGGGTTGCGAAGCCTTTGTCAAAAGACTTTTCTCTGACAAACTTGCACACAAATCTGATAAATGTTTTCGTGGGATATCCAAAGGAAACTAGAGGATATTACTTTTACAACCGTGAGGACAACAATGTTTTTGTTGCCCGAACTGGTGTCTTTCTAGAGAAAGGGAAAGCGACTTATTGGGGTTGATACATTCCGATGTATGCGGACCATTAAGTAGCAATTCTAGGGGAGGATTTCAATACTTCATAACTTTCACTGATGATTATAGTAGATTTGGGTATGTTTACCTAATGAAACATAAAAGTGAAGCATTTGAGATATTTAGAATATTTCAAAATTAAGTAGAAAAACAATTTGGCAAAAGTATTAAGGCACTTCGATCAGATCGAGGTAGAGAATACTTGAATCATGAATTTGATGATCATCTAAAGAATTGTGGAATAGTTTCACAATTGACTCCACCCGGAACACCACAATGGAATGGTGTGTCCGAGAGGAGAAATCGGACTTTGTTAGACATGGTTCGATCAATGATGAGCCAAGTTGATCTTCCAATATCCTTTTGGGGTTACGCTCTAGAAACCGCTGCATTCACACTAAATCGTGTTCCAACTAAATCGGTTCAAAAGACTCCATATGAGATGTGGAGCGGAAAGAAAACTTGTTTATCTTTCATGAAGGTTTGGGGTTGCGAAGCCTTTGTCAAAAGACATGTCTTTGATAAACTTGCACACAAATCTGATAAATGTTTTCGTGGGATATCCAAAGGAAACTAGAGGATATTACTTTTACAACCGTGAGGACAACAATGTTTTTGTTGCCCGAACTGGTGTTTTTCTAGAGAAAGAGTTTCTCTCCAAAGAAATCAGTGGGAGAAAAATAAATCTTGAAGAGATTCGAGACCCAGAAAATGACATTGAACCAATAGTGGAACAAGAACAAGAACCACAAGGAGTTGTGGAACCTGTTCAAAATACACAAGCAACTCGCAGATCTGGTAGGTTATGATCCGAGCCTGAGAGATATGGATTTCTCGTAACGGATATTAATGAGGTGAAATTCATTGAGAATGATGAACCGACAAACTACCAAGAGGCGATGTCTTCTCCTGATTCGGATAAGTGGCTTGGAGCCATGGAATCTGAATTGCAATCCATGCAAGACAATCAAGTTTGGAACTTGATTGATACGCCCGAAGGTGTAAAAAACCATAGGATTCAAATGGGTCTTCAAGAAGAAGACTGACATGGATGGGAAGGTGCATACTTACAAAGCTAGGCTTGCAGCGAAAGGTTATAGGCAAGTTCATGGTATTGACTATGATGAAACCTTTTCACCCGTAGCAATGATCAAGTCTATAAGAATTCTGCTTGCTATTGCCGCATATCATGACTATGAAATATGGCAAATGGATGTCAAAACCTCTTTCCTAAATGGAAAACTACAAGAGGATGTGTATATCACACAACCAGAAGGTTTTGAACAGAATTCTAAGGTATGCAAATTGCAGAGATCTATCTATGGATTGAAGCAAGCTTCAAGGAGTTGGAATCTCTGTTTTGATGAATCGGTCAAAGAGTTTGGTTTCATCAAGAACGAAGATGAGCCTTGTGTATACAAGAAGATTAGTGGGAGCATAGTGCTATTCCTAATTTTATATTGGATGACATATTACTCATTGGAAACGACATTCCTACACTTCAGTCCGTAAAGACTTGGTTGGGAAAGTGTTTCGCAATGAAAGATATGGGTGAAGCCGCATATATACTTGGCATTAAGATCTATAGATATAGATCAAGGAAGCTACTTAGTTTAAGCCAAAGTACATACATTGACAAGGTCATTAGAAGATTCCGTATGGAAAATTCTAAAAGAGGTGCCTTGCCCGTGTTACATGGAGTTTCTCTAAGCAAGACTCAATGTCCTAAGACAAAAGATGAGCGTGAGAAAATGAATGATGTTCTATATGCTTCGGCAATTAGGTCCATCATGTATGCCATGATTTGTACTAGGTCGGATGTATCTTATGCTTTAAGCATGACAAGTAGATACCAATCCGACCCCGGTAAAAATCACTGGATGGCTGTAAAAGCGATTCTTAAGTACTTGAGAAGAACTAAAGATTCGTTTTTGGTCTATGGAGGAATGGAAGATGATCTCGTGGTAAATGGTTACACGGATGCAAGCTTCCAAACCGACAAAGATGATAGTCGATCACAATCGGGTTTTGTGTTTATGTTAAATGGTGGAGCTGTAAGCTGGAAGAGTTCCAAGCAAAGTACAACCGCTGATTCTACAACGGAAGCTGAGTATATTGCTGCATCAGATGCTGCAAAGGAAGCTGTTTGGATTAAGAAGTTCATTACTGAACTTGAAGTGGTTCCTAGCATTGCTAATCCAATAAACCTTTATTGCGATAATAATGGTGCTATTGCTCAAGCAAAGGAACCAAGAGCACATCAAAAATCCAAACACATACTTAGGCGTTTTCATATCATTCGAGAAATCGTTGATAGAGGAGACGTAAATATATGCAGAGTACCTACGGATGACAATGTTACGGACCCGCTAACAAAGGGACTTCCACAAGCTAAACATGAAGGTCATGTTAGGTCGATGGGTATTAGATACATGGGAAATTGGGCCTAGGAAAGTGGGAATAAACATTGTAATTGTTATCATTTATTTCATATCAATAAAGAGATGTTTTGATTATTATTGTTGTTCATGTTTACTTATAATAATCTCCGTCCCTAGTACTTGTTAGGCACTAGTATAAAGGCTAAATGATCATGAGAGGATCATGTTAGATTTATGGGTACTTGTTTGGAACAAGGTACTGGACATGACCCGCTGTATGAGATTTATGTCATGGTATATGTCGTACATATATCTCATATTAGTTATGTCATTCGAATCCTTAGACATGAAGTTATTATAGTCTTCCACTTGATGAACATTATGTTTGACATAATCAAATGCTACCTTTAACCGGGTAGCTATAAAGGGTATGATTGGCATAATCGGATTCACGTAGGGAAGAATAATAAGCTAAATGGATTTGTCCCTCTTCGGAGAGATGTCAAGCTTTGTCCTCTCGTAGGAATGATGTTGATGAAAATGTTCGGCCGGACTCAAATGAATTGATTAGATCAATGTCATTTGGATTATCAACATATTCGGAATCGAGAAAGTATTGAACAAAACAAGTTGACTTGTTGACCATGACTTGTGTTCAATGACATCGTGGACAAAGGGATAGTGACATGTTCTAAAGGAATGCGAACATGTATCTAGTTATACTATTTGGGTAGGTATGATGGTTTGCTAGAACCTAATCATATCTTATGGTTTCATGTTTGAACCCATTGCCAACTTAGTGTAATCCTAGAGGGTCACACACAATAGAACGAATCTTAAATAAGGACTATATTGGAATATTGAGTCGAAGGACTTTGGAGGAATTTGGAAATTAGGGAAATCTGGGAAAAGTGTGAGACCGTACAAAAGGGCTTGGGCGACCACACAGTATGGCTCAGAAAGTACCAGAAACCTTCCAGATAGATGTGCGACAGCACAGATGTTTTGGGCGACCGCACACCATGTCGGGACTGGTTTCCTAATTTGATTTGGAAAAGAATTTTGGACGGGTTTAGACACAAGTTTCCTATTTGGAGTAGGTCTAACTTGTATATAAACAGCCAAATTCGGGCCAGAACATATCATAGCTTTTGTGAAAGTCTCCAAAGAGTTTGAGAGAGTTTTATTTTGTTCTAAGACATCCTAGATTGAAGAACAAAATAATACACAAGCTAATATTCCATATAGTTCATATTAATTGTGAAAACGTGTTTCACAATATTGGTCTAGCAACCAAGATCAAGTGTTCTTGATATTCGTTCAAGGTATGGATACCGCTAGAGGGTGAAGTTTATTATCTTCAAAGTTCGTGTTCTTACTTGTTCGTGATTAAAGCTTCAATTTCTCCACCAAGATCAAAAACCAAATTCAGAGTCATCAAGGGTTAGTTTTCTAGTATTCATATTGCAAGTATTTGATTCAATCATATGAACAGATCTATGGGCTTTGGGTTTCATAAAATTTTAAATGCTATTTTTCCGCTGCGCATGTTACTACGAAACCCAACACTAAGACCTAGACCAAGATTGAATTCTAAATAACTTGAATTGGAACAACTCAACTTTTTCAGCAATTATGGGCGGTCGCCCACACCAGACTGGGCGGTCGCCCAAAATACTCTGTCCCAGACCAAAACCTCTCAGTTGTTTTGGGCAGTCGCCGGCCCCATTATGGGTGGTCGCCCACAAGCCTGAACTCAGAATTCTCAATTTTTCCTGTAATCCAAATTCATCCGTCCCAAGAGTAGGAGTATAACTTACTAACACTTATACTATTACCAGGAGTGCAACAACCATCCAAAAACATTTCTTTCAAACTTAACTCTTCATTTCTACACAGAAGGTGAATACTTCCTTTGTCCCAAAATTACAAGTATCACAAAAATCATCCAATTCACAAAAATAACAATCACAAGTGTCAAATATAACATATATGACCATTTTAACATTTAAAGGGAATTAGTAACTTACCTATTCCAGGGAAAGTATAAATGAAATATATTTTGATCGGGTAGAAATGGCCTACTCAACGCCCTGATCATTTTAATATAATAAGATTTTTAAACGGAGTAATAATTAATAGGAAGGAAATTAAAATAGGAAAATAACTTACTCCTATCGTCTTCAAATCCTAGGATGGAAATTAGGAAAGTTATTCATGTATGAATGAATCATACGCAGAGAGTGAAAGGGAAGTAGGATAAGCATTGCTTGATCTTTTTAAAATGTTTCATTTAGGCCCCTCCACTTTAAATTTTGAACACATAAACCCATAAACTTTAAATTCCACTTTGGCCGTTAAGGATTCACTAATTCATTTATTCCCCTTTAAACAATAGTACTACTAACAAGTACTATGCAACACATAAAAATATACACTTAATATTAATTTAAAATACCCTAAAATATAAAATAAATAGGGACGGGTTTTTGGGGTCGTTACAATCACTCCCCCTTAAATAAAATTCATCCCGAATTTTAGGGTTACTTACCAAATCAGTTCCCAAGTTGACTCTTCAACATTGTGATTCTTTCATACCATTCTAACAAGCAGAATACTCTTGTTTCTCAACTCTTGAACCTTGGTATCAATCACTCGAACTGGTTGCTCTATATAAGACATATCGGGTTCTAGATCCTCTGGTATCTCTGATAACACATGAGATGGATCATACAAATTTTTGCAAAGCACGAAGATAAGAAATACGTTATGAATTTACCCAAAGAAGATGGCAACTCAAGATAGTACGCAAGATTTCCAACTCTTTTTATAATTTCAAAAGGCCCATTATGACTTTTCCATCGAATAGCAAATCTCAATAGGTAAAAAAATGAGAGGATTTTGTCACTCTATCTACAATTACCCAAACTGTATCATGCTTTCTTCAAGTAAGAGGCAATACTATTACAAAATCCATCGTAACATGTTCCCATTTCCACTCAAGTATCTTTAGAGGTTGAAGTAGACCGGCAGGTCTTTGATGTTCAGCTTTAACCTGTTGATAAGTCAAACACTTTGATACGTAATCCGATATTTCACATTTCATATTATTCCACTAAAAATACCGTTTCAAATTATGATACATCTTGGTACTCCCGAGATGAATAATATACTTGATCTCATAGTCCTCAGCAAGAACTTGTCGTTTAATTCCATTAATATCGGGTATACATAGCCGCCCTCTATAAGTTAATACTCCTTCAAGACTAAAAGAGAGATCTTCAAATTTTCTATCCTCGATTTTATCCACTAATTTTCTCAACTCGTAGTCATCCTTCTAAGCATCTTTTATCTGTTGAATTAAAGTTGGCAATATTCTATTATTCGCAAACATAACTCCAAGTCTCAATTAATATGGACACCAATCCTTCAAAAGTTCCATCCACCTACGCTGTCAGTTGTGCAACTCTATCTGGGAGAAAAGATATCTCAACTCTTATGATTTATAAAAATCTCAAACTTTGTTTCATAAAGATAATATTTCACCTTTGTAACGCAAAAACAATCGCAGTAAGTTCCAAGGCATGGGTCAGATAGTTATGTTCGCAAGGAGTTAACTTCCTCGAAGCATTACTGTAAATAACCAAATCATCATTCCCATTAGGTAACGCAAGAATAAGTACAGTGGTCAATCTCGTTTTCAATTCCTCAAAACTGACTTGACATTTTTCATCCCACACATATGGAACATTCTTTTGAGTCAACTGAGTCAATGGTATAGCAGTTCTTGAAAACTCCTCAATGAATCTTCGATAATACTCCGCTAAACCTAGAAAATTTCGCAAATAACTGCTTCCCTCGGAGCACAGGAAAAACCATTCGCAAATGTTGTTCATGTTCCTCTAGAGATTTAGAATAAACAAAGATATCACCGATAAATACATCCACAAAGGTATCAAGATAAGGTTTGAAAACCCGATTAATCATATCATAAGAACAACGGGAGCATTAGTTAACCCGAAAGGTATAACAAGAAACTCATAGTGACCATACTTACTATGAAAAACAGTCTTAGGGATGTCTTCAGAATGAATCTGCAACTGATAATACCTACTCCTCAAATCAAGCTTCAAAAAGACTACTGAACCTTGAAGTTGATCAAACAAATCATCAATATGAGGTAGAGAATATTTGTTCTTTATGGTTACCTGATTTAGCTTCTTGTAATCGATACATAGTCTCAAAGACCCATCCTTCTTCTTTACAAACAACACAGGAACTTCCACGGTGATACACTAGGCCGGATAAAATCCCTATCAAGTAACTCTTGCAACTGAACTTTCAATTCTTTCAATTCAGCTGGAGCCATTCTGTAAGGTGCCTCAGATATCGGAGTTGTACCTGGAAGTAAGTCAATACAAAACTCGATCTCCCTATCAGGAGGCATAGAATACTCAGTAGAGAACACATCAGGAAACTCTTTCACAATATGCACATCCTCTACTTCAGACAACTTTTTAGTAGTATCAAGAACACTGGCCAAATACCCCGTGCAACCACGATGCAACAACTTTCTAGCTTTCACATAAGAAATAATACAAATTCCCTTAACCAAAGGAGCAGCCTTAAAAGTAAATTCAGGCACATCAGGAATAGAAAATGTAACCACCTTTTTATAACAATCAACTGAAGCATGGTATTTACTCAACCAATCCATTCTCAAGATAATATCAAAATCTTGTAATGGCAAAACAACTAAATCAGCAAATAAAACATGCTCCTAAATATGCACATCACAAGTACGCAACACTTTATCAGTTGTCAAACACTTCCCTATAGGGATGAACATCTCTAACACATAAGATAGAGACTCAGGAGACAAATGTAACTGAGATGCAAAAATGCACAAACACATATAAATTCAATGAGCCAGGGTCTATAAGTGTACGATCCCTCAACTAAACATAGTAATTATACCTCCTCTCACGGTAGAAGAATCTGAAGCCTGTTGTTAATTAATAGCAAAAACACGACCCTGCACCTTAGGCTTTCCTGAGGCATCCCTCTGAAAATGATCAAACTGACCACAATTCAAGCACTTTTCCTGCTTCTTCCTTTTGACAATAGTTACATATCCTTCTACTTTGATTTCCCGGGGTATTACCTTGATTCCTGGCAATTAGTTGTCCCTGAGGTTGCCCTTTGTTTTGTAATGATATTCCCTGATGTCCTCGATTATCATCACGCTGTGGTTAAGGTCTTCCTTGCCTTCCATCACCTGATAGTTCAACTTTCCTCTTATGTTCTTCTATATTGTTTTCCACTTGATAAGTTCTATCAACTTCCTCTTGAAAATCCTGTAACTTGTGGGATACTAGTTGAGTTCGGATCACAGTTCTCAATCCTTTCATAAATCGCATTACCTTCCTCTCTTCAGTTGCAACTAGATGAATACAGTACTTGGATAACTCTGTGAATTTAGAGGTACACTGAGCCATAAACATAGAATTTTGCTCCAAGTTGGAAAACTCCATTTCTTTCTTGTCTTGATCCATCCGGGGAATAAAATGTTCCTTAAACTTCTTTAGAAAATTTTCCCAAATATAGGGTACATGAGTCTCATCCCAACAAGTTTTCAAAGCCTTCCATCAGTACTCAGCAGCTCCACTCAGTTTATAAGTAGCAAACCTAACTTGATCTTCATCAGAACATCTTAGAACATCAAAGATCTTTTCTATCGATTCAATCCACCTTAGTTACATCGGGTTCTCCATCATAGCCTATTGGTTTCATCTTTAAAAACTGTTCTAACCCATAACTCGGAGGTACTTGATCTCTTCATTATCTTTGATCATTGATATTTTTCATGGCCGCTTCAAACATTTCTTGGAACATGATTAGAGCCTCTTCTCTAACATCTGCTTGCCCTGAAGGCCCTGACTGATTTTCTTCTGTCCCAACCATTTTCAATAAATTTCTGCATAAAACTCTCAACGTTACTCACCCTATACACAACTACCCTTCTAGGTCACTTAGTCATTCCAGACCATCTACAACCTAGCTCTGATACCAACTGTCGTGCCCCAACCCGTGGTCCTACTTGGCCCCATGTTCGGGACACGCACGAAAGACGTCATAAAACATTTTAGGAAATTTTTTTGAAATGTCCTTTCATAAAAGTTTCACATAACAAAACACATTTACTTGAAACTTGATTTCATTTCACACAAACAAACTTTCACAACCCAAAGTACTTAGCCACAAGGGCTTACACAGTTTACTTACAAATTTATAAATCACCAACATGTTCCAAAAATAGGTGATACAAAGATGAAGTCACGGTTACTCTACCCAAAAGGTTATACATTTACATAATGTAGCCTTTACATAACACATGTCCCAAAATGTCTTACCCAAAAGCACCACCACGACGTCCTCCCTTGTGAAGTGACCTATCCCCTGGGCTCTCCTTTATCTCAGGAAAAGAAATAAACAAGGAACGGGGTGAGAATAAATCTCAGTAAGCTACTAAAATGCAACTACGTTACATGCTGAAATGATACTCATAATTGAACAATGTCAATAAACATTCACATAGCACGTAACATGATAGGCAAAGCCAACTCATCTTACCACACATAAGGTGGAAATAAACACTCATAAGTGGATACTGAGCCAAGGTTCTTGAATCAAACATATAACCATCTGAGAGGTATCAACTGAGTAGCACCAAAGGGCTGAAGTGGTTCATGAACCAAACAATAACAACAACAACAGGGGGAAAATGACACCAAGTCATAACCCAAAGTGCCCAAACTTTGGCCCAAGGAAGGGGGTTAAAAATGAGGAACCAATGGTAGAAGCCTTACAATGAACTTGGCTCGTGTGTCATTATAATCTCTACCACTGCTCGACTCCACAACAAGTACCAGCTGGACTTTAACACGAGCATAGTAATAAATACTTACTTAAATAACAACCGGGGAATGATTCCAAAGTAGGGAACCACACAAACAATCATAAAGATGGAAACACGCTACTCATAAAGAGTTCACAACATTGACATGAAGTCACAACACAATCCTTTATCAATGACATTAAGTCACAACACCAAGAACCCAAACGATTACATCAATTTAAACTCGATCACAAAGGACCAATTCCACCACTTTGGTGTTCCACAACAACCCTCTAGGTACTCTAGGATATCACCTAAGACCAAGACCAAGATTGAACTCTAAATAAGTTGAATTGGAACAACTCAACTTTTTTAGCAATTATGGGCGGTCGCCCACACCAGACTGGGCGGTCGCCCAAAATACTCTGTCCCAGACCAAAACCTTTCAGTTGTTTTGGGCGGTCGCCGGCCCCATTATGGGCGGTCGCCCACAAGCCTGAACTCGGAATTCTCAATTTTTCCTGTAAGCCAAATTCATCCGTCCCAAGAGTAGGAGTATAACTTACTAACACTTATACTATTACCAGGAGTGCAACAACCATCCAAAAACATTTCTTTCAAAGTTAACTCTTCATTTCTACACAGAAGGTGAATACTCCCTTTGTCCCAAAATTACAAGTACCACAAAAATCATCCAATTCACAAAAATAACAATCACAAGTGTCAAATATAACATATATGACCATTTTAACATTTAAAGGGGAATTAGTAACTTACCTATTCTGGGGAAAGTATAAATGAAATATATTTTGATCGGGTAGAAATGGCCTACTCAACGCCCTAATCATTTTAATATAATTAGATTTTAAAACGGAGTAATAATTAATAAGAAGGAAATTAAAATAGGAAAATAACTTACTCCTATCGTCTTGAAAGCCTAGGAAAGAAATTAGGAAAGTTGTTCATGTATGAATGAATCATACGCAGAGAGTGAAAGAGAAGTAGGATAAGCATTGCTTGATCTTTTTAAAATGTTTCATTTAGGCCCCTCCACTTTAAATTTTGAACACATAAACCCATAAACTTTAAATTCCACTTTGGCCCTTAAGGATTCACTAATTCATTTATTCCCCTTTAAACAATAGTACTACTAACAAGTACAAACACAAATGCTCAAACAAGATATGCAAGTCTTAAAATATTATGCAACACATAAAAATATACACATAATATTAATTTAAAATCCCTTAAAATATAAAATAAATAGGGACGGGTTTTTGGGGTCGTTACAGGCAGTGTCACTGGTAATACGGTTACAGTTGCTCTGACTATATCTCAGGCTGGCAGTCAGTTTAACCGTGGGGCAAATACCAGCGGTATCAAATGTTTTGGTTGTGGAGAGGTTGGACATCGACGGTAGATTGCAAACAAGCGGGCAAGAAAGCGTTATTCAATAATACGGAGGAAGACCCATGGGTCGATGATGGTGATTTGCTTGAGCAGCCTATTTTTGATAAAGAAGAGCAAGTACTGACAGGTGATGTGGTTGTTTCCCTGGTTGTGAGGCATTCTTATTTGACTCCGCGCACTTTAGAGGAGAATGAGTGGCTTCGTAATAACATCTTTCAGTCCACTTGTATAATTTTGGGGAAGATTTGTCGTTTTGTAATTGATTCAGGCCTTTGTGAGAATATCGTTGCGGACGAAGCGGTCTAGAAACTGAACATTTGGATAGAAAAAACATCCTAAGCCATATAAACTTGTATGGCTAAAGAAGGGCGGGGAGGTAACAGTTTCTAAACGTGCTCGTATTTCCTTTTCTATTGGTACAAAATATCATGATGAATTGTGGTGTGATGTGCTTGCTATGGATGCTTGCCATCTTTTGTTGGGTAGGCCGTGGCAGTTTGATAGGCAGGCTTTTCATAACGGGTGTACTAATACTTACAGTTTGTTTGTGGATGGGGATAAGTATGTGTTAGCTCCTACGAAACCGGTGGTCAAAACAGCCACACCGGTCTCGAGTTTGTCATTTCTGTCTTTTGCACAATTTGAGGAAGAGGTAGAATTGACGGATAGAGTGTTTGTCTTGGTCGGGAAGGCGGTTCCTGATTCGGTTCAGATTCTGGAGGTAGTACTACCTTTATTGCAGGAGTTTTGCTAGTGTGTTTCCGGATGAGTTGCCTGATGAATTACCACCACTCTGGGATATTCAGAATCATATTGATTTGGTTTCTGGGGCTAGTCTTCCTAATAGACCTCATTATCGTATGAGCCCTAAGGAACATGAGGAGTTGCGTAGACAGGTTGAAGAGTTATTGGCAAAGGGACATATTCGGGAGAGTTTGAGTCCTTGTGCTGTACCAGGTATACTGATTTCTAAACAGGATGGGTCTTGGCGTGTGTGTGTTGACAACAGAGCTATCAACAAAATTACAATCTGGTACAGGTTTCCGATTCCTCGTTTTGATGACTTGCTTGATCAGATTAGTGGTGCGATAGCCTTTACAAAGTTGGATTTGAAGAGTGGGTACTATCAGATTCGTGTTCGACTAGGAGATGAATGGAAGAAAGCCTTCAAAACTCATGATGGCTTGTACGAGTGGTTGGTTATTCCTTTTGGGTTGTCTAATGCCCCTAGTACATTCATGCGTGTGATGAACCAGTTGCTGCGACCTTTTATTAGGATTTTTGTGGTGGTGTATTTTGACGACATCCTTATTTATAGTCGCAATCAGGATGAGCACGTGCAACATGTGCGTGAGGTACTGTCCGTGCTTCGTATAGTAAAGTTTTATGTAGCTACTAAAAAGTGTGTTTTTATGGTTCCTCGGGTGTTATTTTTGGGGTACGTGATTTTGGGTGACGGGTTACAGGTGGATACTGCCAAGGTGGCAGCGGTACAGAATTGGCCTCGCCCTACTACGATCACTGAGGTACAGAGTTTTCATGGTTTGGCATCATTCTATCGCCGTTTCGTTCCTCATTTCAGTAGTAATATGGCTCCTATTACTGATTGTATGAAAGGGGTTCAGTTCTCTTGGACTAAAGAAGGAGACACATCGTTTCAGCAGATTAAGGAGCGGTTGACAACTGCCCCTATTTTAGAATGTTACAAGATTTTTCACAGCCGTTTGAGTTACACACGGATTCTTCAAAAGTGGGTATTGGGGCTGTTTTGAGTTAGAATAGGCGTCCGGTTGCGTATTTCAGTGAGAAACTATCGCGAGCCAAGACACGTTATAATACTTATGATGTGGAGTTTTATGCTGTCGTACATGCTGTGAAGCATTAGCGCAATTATTTGTTCCATCAGGAGTTTATCTTGTTCACTGACCATGACTCCTTGCGACATCTTTATGGTCAGGATAAGATTTCGGCTCGTCATGCTCGTTGGATTGCTTTTCTGCAGCAATTCACTTTTGTGGTCAACCATAAAGCTGGGGTTACTAACAAGGTAGCTGATGCTTTGAGTAGGCGTAGGGGTTTATTGATTACTATGCGAGTGGAGGTACCTGGGTTTGATTCGTTCTGTGAGTTGCTTGCTGTTGATCCCTATTTTTCGGTCATATTGGTGGATATTCAGGTTGGGCGTAAACCAGATTTCTTGCTTTATGATGGGTTCTTATTTCGGGGTAATCAGTTAAGTGTTCCTGATTGTAGCCTCCGTTTGATGATTATACAGGAGCTTCATGGTGAGGGATATGTTGGCCGTGATCGTACTTTGCAGCTAGTTCAGGCTTCTTATTTTTGGCCGAGTATGCATAAGGAAGTCGATAAGTATGTGCAGCGGTGTAGGGTGTGTCACATGGCAAAGGGTCTGCCACTAATGCGGGGTTATATATGTCGTTGCCTGGTTCGAGTCAGCCTTGGGAGGAGATTAGTATGGATTTTGTCTTGGGGTTGCCACGTACACAGCGGGGGTTTGATTCCATCTTTGTGGTGGTCGATATGTTTTCAAAAATGGTTCACTTCATTCCGTGTAAGAAGACAACTGATGTGGTTAATGTGGCCCAGTTATTTTTCAAGGAGGTCTACCGTCTACATGGTCTACCGTCTGCTATTGTGTCTGATCGTGATACCCAGTTCTTGAGTCATTTTTGGCGCAGCTTGTGGAAAATGGCTAACACTCGGCTTAATTTCAGCAGTGCATACCATCCTTAAACTGACGGTCAGACCGAGGTGGTGAACAGGTCGTTGGGTAATTTGCTGTAATGTTTGGTTGGGGATCATGTTAAAATCTTGGGATCAGAAGCTGTGTCAGGCTGAATTTGCACACAATCATGCCATCAATCGCAGCACCGGTTTCAGTTCCTTTCAGGTGGTTTATGTGTTCAGCCTAAGGGTCTGTTGGATCTGCTTATATTGCCTAGCAAGTAGAAGGTGCATGGTAAAGCAGTTGATCTGGTTTCTGGGTTGCAAGAAGTTCATAACAAGGTTCATGATAATTTGGAGGCTTCGAATGCTAGGTACAAACACGCAGCTGATCAGAAACGGTGTCCCGTGGAGTTCCAGGTTCGTGATTTTGTGTGGGCTATTTTAACGAAGGATCGTTTTCCAGTGGGTGCGTATAATAAACTGTCAGCTAAGAAGATTGGTCCTATTGAGGTCATTGCGATGATTAATCCGAATGCATACAAATTGAAGCTGCCAAGTCATGTTCGTACTTCGGATGTCTTTAATGTGAAGCATCTGGTTCCGTATGCAGGCGATTCGTCTGATGATGAAGTCGTTGTTAATTCGAGGACGAATTTTTTCAGGCGTGGGGAGAATGATGCAGTCGAAGAGTTGGCGTTCGAGTTTTTAGATGCTTTCAACCGTAATGGGCGTAACTTTTGATTCCGGAGGATATAAGGGATGCACAGCATATCAAAACGAGCGTCTTTTCGAGAGGAACAAAAGTCATCGGGCTTTACCCCCTGACCAGGCTTTAAAAAGGCCAAAAAACGCTTTTAAGGCCCTCATACGGGCTTCTGAAGTTTTTTATCAGTTTTTACATCGTTTTGGACATTTTCGTAATTTCCGTGTTTTAGGGTTTGTTTTCAGTAGGGTATTTTCTCAGACTTTATATACTTTATTCTAGGGTTTTGAGGAGGCAGTTTATGCCATTTGAATAAAATGATTTTCTTGTTCCAACTTGTAGTCTTGATTAAATTCGACTGCCGTTGAAGGATTGTTTACGCGTATTGATTCAGTTCTACCGTAATCAATCATTTATCTAAGCTTCCACTACGTCAGGAGGGTAACAAATTATGAAAATTAATTATTCACACTTCCCAAGCATGCTCAATTAAAATTTAGTTAATATTATTGTTGAAGAATAATAAATTATGAAAATTACAACCGGGGATCAACAAGTTGAAGATAACATAACCTAGTCTATATATATATTAAAACCCATTTATTTTCCACAAAACAAAAAAAAATTAGAATCCAAAGATTGTGAAAACAACAACTGTCATCACCATAAGAGTGAAAAAAATGTTAAAAGTGAAGCCATTTGTTGAATTATAACTATAAGGCAAAGCTACAGAATGGGAAGAAGGAGAAGGACTTGGAGCCATCCATGGAAGCTTCACGTTAACGTTAATGAATAGTTTCTGACCCGAAGGGCAGTGCTGGCCAACACCACAAATGTACCATTTTTGCCCGGAAGTTGCAAGGACAATTATGTCATTTCCTGAGGTTAGTGCTTCACTTGGTGGTGGTAGTAGGGTGCAGTTCCTGAAATCAGTTCCATTGACCTTGAACACATTGTGAACTCCAACTGGGTATTTGAATACTGCAATATGTTGACGAAAACAAGCCTCAAGTTAGTACAACTGATCAAATATGAACCCTAAGATACTTCTGACGACGCAGTACTAACACTTACTTCACTAACCATATTGTGTTTGTACACATTTAAGCCAAAATTGCAAAAATGGGACAGGCAGACGGCTGTCCCATTTTTTTTCCAAATGTACTACTATAAATTTGACTTTTACCCCTATAAATTACGAATCGCCCTGTCGCGACCCCTGACACCGCGGGCCCTAGACCGCGAGCTGGACGTCGACTCTAGACCAAAACTCAGAAATACTGAAGTTAAAAATTCCATTTGATACCAAAAGGTGATGATCAAAAGTTTTACAAATTCAAGTTTGACAAAAACCAAATACAACTATCATAAACTTCCACAAGTTTATGCCCAACAAAATACAAATATACAATTCTTAATGACGTCATTGATTGGTACAACTATCCCAAAGGTTACACATTTATATAATGTAAACCAACCTATAACAACTTTCCCCAAAAGAATGTATCCACACTCGACGTCCTCTTTCTCTTGATCAACGAGACTAATCCTTAGCACCTGGGGGGAGGTTAAGGAAAAACAAAGATAAAAAGAAAGGGGGTGAGATAAATCTCAATAAGTTACTAATGCAACTACATGACATGCTGTGATACAATATACAATAATAAATCATAGATAGCACGTAGCAGTTATCACATGACAGATAGCAGCGGAAATAAACACATAACAAAGGATATAGCCAAGGTTTTCCAAACCGGTACATCCAAATAAAGGATCGCTGCGCAGCTTCAATAATCAACCATCAATATCTTCATAATAGCATTAAAGCAGAAGAGAAATCCCCGGTACCGGAACCAATAACCGTAAAAGTGTCACAAAGGACAAGGACCATGACACAATGTCATGCCCGGTAGCTAGAAACATTCACAAAGGAAGCTAACTTATCCTTTCCAAGGCCAATCTGGAAAAGGGGTAAAGAAGGGGGCAAAACAATGGTCAACATTATAATGGACTTGGCCTTGCCATTATAATCTTTCCCATCGCCCGATGCAACAAATATGCCAGCTGGGCTTCTAATTAAATGCTAAGTAATAATAATTTAGCATGAATAAAAAACTTAAGGTTCCAAAGTAGGGAACCATACCAAGAAGTCACCAAGAAAGTGAAATGAACCAACAACACACAATTAAAGTGTTCCAACAATCTCAATTAACACTTAATTAATTTCCAACACAAAATTAATCACAAAGGACCCAATTCTATCACTAGAGTGCACTACAATGTTCACTAAGGTCAACTAGAAGGACACCCAAGATTTGGATCAAAACGCATTATTCAATTACACAATTTTAACAATTGTAAACTTTCAGAGACCTGTGCGGCCGCCCAAAATGGTATGTGCAGTCGCCCAAAAAGGCCATCAACCAAGAACAAAAGCTTTCAGATAGTTGTGCGGTCGCCCAGACATTTTTGGGCGGTCGCCCAAACTTCTGGAATGCTGGAAATCGGGAAGAACAAAATGGGTTCTTCCATTTTCATACCAAAACACATTTCAACCAAAATCCAACCTTCTAACTAGCATACTAATGTACCAAAACAACTTATAAGTCCAAAAGGCCTCATACAACAACATTTAACAACCAAAATCAAGAATCAAATCCCAACATTCATAAATCACCATTTTTGACCAAAACCCAAATAAATTCCAAATAAATTGCACCCTCATCCAAACTTCAAATATAACAGCAAAAGCATTATATGAACATGATATGAACATTTTAACATCAAAATGGGGGAAAAGTAACTTACTTGAATTTTCTCAAAGTTGACGGAATTCAAATATTTTTGATTCTACGCGATCCTATCGAAGATCTAAACACATTTCACGTTTTATGAAATGAGAGATTATGAGAGGAAGAGGAAGAAAATGAAGAGAGAAGGAAGAGGAAGAAAACTTACCCAAATTTCTTCTTTGGAGGGAGAGAGGGGAATGGGCTGGGAAATGGGGTGAGTGAGGGAAAAGAGAAGGAGTAGGGAGGGAGTAGGGAAATGATTTAAAAGATTTACACTTAGGCCCCCTCCACTACACTACACACAATTTCTACACTCCCTACTAACAATTAAGACCCGACAATACTACACTAGCAAAAATGACCCAAATAAAATGCTAGGAATAATTATTATAACACATAAAATGCACACATAATTATTTAAATAAATAATAATTTAAATAAATAAATAGGCAAATAATTAAACAATAATCATTTATTACTAATAAAATAGAGCCTATATTTCGGGTCGTGACATTCACTCCCCCTTAAAGAAAATTCGACCCGAATTTTAACGAGACTCACCTTAAACTAAAAGCCACGGAAATTTCCTCTCGATCTCATGTCGGAGCTCCCACGTCGACTCCTCGATATTATAATTCCTCCAAAGAACTCTAACCAATGAAATGCTTTTGCTCCTCAACTCTTGGACTTTAGAATCTAAGATCCGAACCGGTCGTTCCTCATAAGTCATATCGGGCTCAATATCCTCCGGTACCCTCGGTAACACGTGAGATGGGTCATGAACATACTTCCGAAGCATAGAAACATGGAACACGTTGTGCAACCGGTCCAAAGATGGCGGTAACGCAAGACGATACGCTAGAAGTCCAACCTTTCCCAAAATCTCAAACGGGCCAATAAACCTCGGAGCCAATTTATTTTCTTCTTCCGAACCTACGAATACCCCCTTTGGAGATACTTTCAAGAACACCAAATCACCGGTCTGAAAACTAAGATCTCGTCTTCGGTTATCTGCATAGCTCTTATGTCGACTCTGGGCTTTCTTCAATCTATCCCGGATAACTCTGACTTTCTCAACCGAATCCCGAAGCAAATCAATACCCAAAACTTTCACTTCACCAACCTCATCCCAACAAATAGGCGATCTACATTTCCTTCCATACAAGGCCTCAAACGGTGTCATCTCGATACTAGCCTGATAACTGTTGTTGTAAGAGAACTCCACTAACGGTAGGTGCGAATCCCAAGAATCGGAAAAGTCTATCGAACAAGCTCGCAACATATCCTCCATAATCTGAATAGTCCTCTCGGATTGACCGTCGGTCTGGGGATGAAAAACTGTACTGAATCGCAAATCTGTACCCAAAGCTTCCTGAAACGCCTTCCAGAATCTAGAAGTAAACCTCGGGTCTCGATCTGACACAATGCTAACTGGAACCCCATGCAATCTCACAATCTTGTCGATATAAAGGGTCGCAAGCTTCTCCATCGAATATCTGATGTCAATGGGCAAGAAATGGGCACTCTTGGTCAATCTATCCACTATTACCCAAACACTGTCATACTTCCTACGGGTACGAGGTAGTCCCGTAACGAAATCCATAGTCACATGCTCCCATTTCCACTCGGGAATCTCTAACGGCTGAAGTAATCCCGCGGGTCTCTGATGCTCGGCTTTGACCTGCTGACAAGTTAAACACCTCGATACATACTCGGCTATTTCCCTTTTCATATTAATCCACCAAAATTGTTGCTTCAAATCCTGATACATCTTCGTACTACCGGATGAATAGTATACCTCAATTTGTGACCCTCATCAAGAACTCTCTGTTTAATTCCATCAACATCCGGAACACACAAACGACCACGGAAAGTCAACACTCCACTCGAACTCAAAGAAAAATCCTCGAAGTTCTTTTCCTTCAATTTACCCATTATTTTCACCAACTCGGAATCCTCTTTCTGAGCTTCCTTCATCCTCTGAATTAGGGTCGGAGATACCCTAATATTCGCAAAAATAGCCCCATGTCTCGATTCACGAGGAGACCAATCTCGAACATCCTCAAGCATTTTCCATTCCCGGACCATCATCGAAGCCACATATGATTTTCTACTAATCGCATCGGCTACCACATTCGCCTTCCCCGGATGATAAGAAATCGTACAATCATAATCCTTCAATAATTCCATCCATCGGCGCTGCCTATTATTCAACTCTTTCTGGGAGAAAAGGTACTTCAAACTCTTGTGATCGGTAAAAATTTCAAACTTTGCCCCGTAAAGGTAGTGCTTCCACTTGTGCAACGCAAATACTATCGCAGCCAACTCCATATCATGAGTGGGGTAATTCTGTTCACTAGGGGTCAACTTCCTCGAAGCATACGCAATTACTTTCCCATTCTGCATCAACACACAATCCAAACCCTCTTTCGAAGCATCACTGAAAATCACTAGGCCATCGCTCCCATTAGGCAAAGTCAAGATCGGTGCGGTAGTCAACCTCTTCTTCAATTCCTCGAAACTCTTGTCACATTTCTCGGTCCACACAAACGGTACATTCTTCAGCAATCCTCGAAAACCCCTCAATAAATCTTCGGTAATAACCGGCTAAACCCAGAAAACTACGAATCTCGGTCACTGACTCGGGTCTCTTCCAATCCACTATTGCCTCTATCTTTGAAGGATCCACCGAAATCCCATCTTTAGAAATCACATGACCCAGAAATGACACCTTCTCGAGCCAAAATTCGCACTTACTGAACTTCGCAAATAATTTCTCCCTCGCAAGAACGGATAAAACTGTCCTCAAGTGCTGCTCGTGCTCCTCTCGAGACTTAGAATAGACGAGAATATCATCAATAAAGACCACCACGAACGAATCAAGATAAGGATGGAAAACTCGGTTCATTAAATCCATAAACACGGCCGGCGCGTTAGTCAACCCAAACGGCATAACCAAGAACTCATAATGACCATACAGAGTGCGAAAAGCAGTCTTCGGAATATCCTCCAATCGAACCTTCAACTGATGGTACCCACTCCTCAAATCAAGTTTAGAGAAAACCATGGACCCTTGAAGCTGATCAAATAAATCGTCAATATGAGGTAGAGGATACTTGTTCTTCACCGTAACCTGATTCAACTTTCTGTAATCTATACACAATCTCAACGAACCATCTTTCTTCCGCACAAATAAAACCGGTGCTCCCCACGGGGAAACACTAGGGCGTATAAACCCTCGATCAAGCAACTCTTGCAATTGAACCTTTAATTCCTTCAATTCTGTGGGAGCTAACCTATAAGGTGCTTTCGAAATTGGAGCCGTACCCCGCAAAAGATCTATACAAAACTCAATCTCACGATCGGGCGGCATATCATACTCGGTAGAGAAAACATCGGGAAATTCCCGAACTACCCGAACACTATCAAAACTAGGGGATTCCTTCCTAGTATCAAGAACACTAGCCAAATACCCCTCACAACCACTATGCAATAATTTTCTCGCTTTCATAAAAGAAATTAAGCGAACCTTTCTACTCAGAGGACTAGCCTTAAACACAAATTTAGGCACATCGGGAATAGAAAAAGTAACAGTTTTCTTACGGCAATCAACAGAAGCATGAAACTTGCTCAACCAATCCATACCCATTATGACATCAAAGTCTTGGATAGGAAGAACCACCAAATCCGCACTAAGGACATGACCACAAATACCCACATCACAAGCACGAAAGACTCGATCAGAAATCAAGCATTCTCCTATAGGGGTCGACACCTCTAGCACGTACGGTAAAGACTCGAATGCAGCATTTAACATGGAAGCAAATTGCACAGAAATGTATGAATGAGATGATCATGGATCTACTAACGCTCGTGCGCTCACATTAGACACAGAAACAATACCTCCAATAACGGATGGATCATCGGTAGCTTGTTGTTGATTCATGGCATAAACCTTCCCTTGAACTTTGGGCTTCCCAGCGGCATCCCTTTTCTGACCCTGATTAATACCAACTCCTGATCCGGATGCTTGACCTCGGTACCTCGTGCACTCTCTCGCAAAGTTCCCCATTTCACCACAATTGATACACTTGCCTTGCTTTTTCCAACACCTATCCTCCGAATGGCCTACCTTCTGACAAAAGGTACAAGGCTTCCTATTCTGAATCCCCGGAGTAGTACCCGGATTCCTCGGGATCGGTTGCCCTCGGGACTGAGATTGTCCCCAAAGTTACCTCGATTATCAATCCTTGGTTGTGACTTTCTCTGCGCTCCTTGCTTACTCGGGTTGGCCACCTCGGTCTTCCTCTTATGTTCCCCAATATCTTGCTCTATTAAGTAGGCTCGGTCCACCGCATCTTGGAAGGTCACAATCCGTTGAGCAATAAGTTGAGTACGGATGGAGGTCTTCAATCCCCGAATGAATCTCATAGCTTTGTGTTCCTCGGTCCTCACCAAATAGTCGCAATACCGGGCTAATTCTATGAACTTAGCCGAGTATTGTGCTATAGACAACACACCTTGCTCCAGGTTGAGTAGCTCGATCTCCTTTCGGTTTTGATCAACAACCGGAATGAAATGCTTCTTGAATTTGCGCACAAACAACTCCCACGCATACACCGTGTGAGTATCATCCCAAGTAGCTTTAACACCCTTCCACCAATGCTCGGCGGCTCCCACAAGCTTATAAGCCGCGAACCGGACCTTGTCCTCATCCGAGCAACCAAATACCTCATAAATCTTCTCCATCGACTCAATCCATAACTCAGCTTTCCCTACATCGGGTTCCCCATTGAATTCAACCGGTTTCAACTTCAGAAATTGCTCCAATCCATAGCGGGGTGGTGCTTGTTCTACCCTCGAACCTTGATCATGTATGGCCTTCATGGCCGCCTCGAACATGCCTTGAAACATGGAACGGGCTTCTTCCCTTGTGTCATTCTGATTCTGTGCCCCACTAGTACCTCCTCTGTTTCTTCTTCCAGACATTGCGAGTAATTACCTGCATAAGACATGAACCGTTAATCACTCCGCACACTACTACCCGCCTAGGTCATACTAATCCACCTAGACTTATACTTAGAGCTAATGCCATAGCTCTGATACCAACTGTCGCGACCCCGGACCCCGCGGGCCCGAGACCGCGAGCTGGACGTCGACTCTAGACCAAAACTCAGAAATACTGAAGTTAAAAATTCCATTTGATACCAAAAGGTGATGATCCAAAGTTTTACAAATTCAAGTTTGACAAAAACCAAATACAACTATCATAAACTTCCACAAGTTTATGCCCAACAAAATACAAATATACAATTCTTAATGACGTCATTGATTGGTACAACTATCCCAAAAAGGTTACACATTTATATAATTTAAACCAACCTATAACAACTTTCCCCAAAAGAATGTATCCACACTCGACGTCCTCTTTCTCGTGATCAGCGAGACTAATCCTTAGCACCTGGGGGGGGTTAAGGAAAAACAAAGATAAAAGAAAGGGGGTGAGATAAATCTCAATAAGTTACTAATGCAACTACATGACATGCTATGATACAATATACAATAATAAATCATAGATAGCACGTAGCAGTTATCACATGACAGATAGCAGCGGAAATAAACACATAACAAAGGATATAGCCAAGGTTTTCCAAACCGGTACATCCAAATAAAGGATCGCTGTGCAGATTCAATAATCAACCATCAATATCTTCATAATAGCATTAAAGCAGAAGAGAAATCCCCGGTACCGGAACCAATAACCGTAAAAGTGTCACAAAGGATAAGGACCATGACACAAAGTCATGCCCGGTAGCTAGATACATTCACAAAGGAAGCTACCTTATCCTTTCCAAGGCCAATCTGGAAAAGGGGTAAAGAAGGGGGCAAAACAATGGTCAACATTATAATGGACTTGGCCTTGCCATTATAATCTTTCCCATCGCCCGATGCAACAAATATGCCAGCTGGGCTTCTAATTAAATGCTAAGTAATAATAATTTAGCATGAATAAACAACTTAAGGTTCCAAAGTATGGAACCATACCAAGAAGTCACCAAGAAAGTGAAATGAACCAACAACACACAATTAAAGTATTCCAACAATCTCAATTAACACTTAATTAATTTCCAACACAAAATTAATCACAAAGGACCCAATTCTATCACTAGAGTGCACTACAATGTTCACTAAGGTCAACTAGAAGGACACCCAAGATTTGGATCAAAACGCATTCTTCAATTACACAATTTTAACAATTGTAAACTTTCAGAGACCTGTGCGGCCGCCCAAAATGGTATGTGCGGTCGCCCAAAAAGGCCATCAACCAAGAACAAAAGCTTTCAGATAGTTGTACGGTCGCCCAGACATTTTTGGGCGGTCGCCTAAACTTTTGGAATGCTGGAAATCGGGAAGAACAAAATGGGTTCTTCCATTTTCATACCAAAACACATTTCAACCAAAATCCAACCTTCTAACTAGCATACTAATGTACCAAAACAACTTATAAGTCCAAAAGGCCTCATACAACAACATTTAACAACCAAAATCAAGAATCAAATCCCAACATTCATAAATCACCATTTTTGACCAAAAACCCAAATAAATTCCAAATAAATTGCACCCTCATCCAAACTTCAAATATAACAACAAAAGCATTATATGAACATGATATGAACATTATAACATCAAAATGGGGGAAAAGTAACTTACTTGAATTTTCTCAAAGTTGACGGAATTCAAATATTTTTGATTCTACGCGATCCTATCGACGATCTAAACACATTTCACGTTTTAAGAAATGAGAGGAAGAGGAAGAAAATGAAGAGAGAAGGAAGAGGAAGAAAACTTACCCAAATTTCTTCTTTGGAGAGAGAGAGGGGAATGGGCTGGGAAAATGGGGTGAGTGAGGGAGAAGAGGAGGAGTAGGGAGGGAGTAGGGAAATGATTTAAAAGATTTACACTTAGGCCCCCTCCATTACACTACACACAATTTCTACACTCCTTACTAACAATTAAGACCCGACAATACTACACTAGCAAAAATGACCCAAATAAAATGCTAGGCATAATTATTATAACACATAAAATGCACACATAATTATTTAAATAAATAATAATTTAAATAAATAAATAGGCAAATAATTAAACAATAATCATTTATTACTAATAAAATAGAGCCTATATTTCGGGTCGTGACACGCCCTAATTTGTTGTTTACCCGTAAAATTTACAAAAAACTGAGAATTAGTGGAGAGAAATTACGAAGTTTATCACCAACTTGGAAAACCTTGCCTTTGGTCCATGTCTGGTAATCGAATCCAATGGTCCAGCCAACTTCATCTCCAGCCAACTTCATCTCCAACTATGAAGTCCATAGCAGAAGCAATGACGGGAAAGACAATGGCAAGGATGATGAAGACAAATCTACATGATGAAGCCATTGTAATTTGGACCTAGGATAATTATCAATCTTTACCCTTCTTCTTTAAGCTCTTTATTGTATGAAAATATGAGTTTGAGTGCATGGAGAATCAAGTGATTTATTCGTTTTATAGGTTTGAAAATGTTGTTATTTCCAGGCCAATCGACATTTTTAATCCTCGTACTTTAGTTAAGCTTCGGTTTTAACCTCTCTTGTATTTGTTTAGCAGTTTTAACCCTTGTACTTT
Organism: Campanula takesimana; assembly: GCA_026119855.1. Taxonomy (NCBI): domain Eukaryota; kingdom Viridiplantae; phylum Streptophyta; class Magnoliopsida; order Asterales; family Campanulaceae; genus Campanula; species Campanula takesimana. Next base: position 15,993 of record JAOWBW010002975.1, on the reverse strand, counting down.
AGATACACACTTATTTTTCCCAAAAAACACCAAAGTAAGAGGGTTAAAAATGCTAAAAAAAAAAGTGGCTTTTATTTCATCACTTTTAGAGAAAATGAGTGCGTATAGAAAGTACAAATGTTAAAACTGCTAAAAATATACAAGAGGGGTTAAAAGCGAAGCATAACTAAAGTACGAGGGTTAAAATGTCGATAGCACTTATTTTCACTACTATGGAATCAAGTCATGGTTGGCAATCGGCAATCGGCAATCGGCAATCGGCAATGATACGTGGGACAAGAAAGGAAAAGGCCTGCATTTTATGTTGTTCGATGACCCGTTCAAGTATTATTACCTCTATAGCTAAAATACCAAAATCACTACTACAAAAGGGATTTTTACCAATAAGTCCCTCATACAAGATGGAATTGGACAATAAAAACAAACATTTTCATATTCTACCATAGGGTCCTTGTGTTGAAATCGATTTTACCAATAAATCCCTCATAGTTTTTAAATGGCAAAACTACCCTCCCCAATATATCACGTCTTCTGCCCCTTTCTCCCTCAACCCATAAACCCTAGCCCGCTCTCTCTATATCGATAAATTTCTCTCTGCCTCGCTAACCCTTCCTCTTTTCCGGTGACTCCCTCCTCATCCTCCGTCTAAGGCCATCTCTTCGGCGACAAGACCATACCCTCATTGCCTCCTCCCTCATTGTGATGATTAAGAGAGACGAAAGATCTAAGCCCTTCACTAAGAGACAAAACTATTCTCGAAAGATCCAGAGATGCAAATTAGTTGAAAATTCGTTACCTTCTAATTCAACGACTCCGGTGACTTGCCGTGCCACCACCCAGAAGACCGTGTCCAAGCCGGAGAAGCCAAAGTGGCAGATGGTGGTATGTGTGTTTACTAAGAATTTATTTCCTTCGATGGTACTATTTCTTTTGGCGCAATTGATTTTGAGAATGTGGAGAATTTGGTGAGTGATAAGCACTAAAGGTGATTGATTTATCAGTTATTATTCTCTTGAACTTGCCCAATTTCTTCTTCTGTATGAGCATCATCTGCTATTCAGGGGACATCTTAATTTACTTGAATAGCTTTTAGATTTTGGACCTGTGGAAATGAATATTCAAAATGCTTCATATATCTTCTCATTGAATACTCAATAAGTTGTCTTGAAATTAATGTGTGTGACCAGGAAGGTGCAACTAAGAATGATAACGAAAGATTGCCCAAATACAAATTCAGGAGAATAGGTGATTTTGAGAAGCAGAATGGGGAGATTCAAGAAGCATTTGGAGGAATAATGATAGAATTCGACACTGATTCACCTATCGAGCATGTTCTTCCCCAGGAAGATGGTGTAAGTTTCTCAATCTAATACTTATATGTATATTTATATAATTTGTTTGCGAGTATTTATTTTTTCCCTAAGATATTACAATTAATAAAATTCCATGCATAATGGTAGTGAGAGTATACACACTCCTTGTCCTTCAACTGGATTAAATTCATGATCTAACTTGATCAGAAGTTGAATTTTAGCTAGGAATGTTATTAATTATTGAGCCTGGGTACACAACATTACACCCTCAAACTTCAAATTCCAAGCCTCCTAATCTAAGATGCACAAATTAATCTAAACACACTTGTTAATACTATATATTTGAAAATAAAAATAAAAAATAAACTGTCTCAATATCATTAATCAATTGCTTGGCTTGCATTCAACTTCTTCTTTTGACATTTTCCCTGGAATGATAGGAATGTTGCATCTGCTTGAGTGCCTATGATGATGGAAGCGAGCTACGTGAATCGCCTTGCTGCCACCATTTTCACTTTGCCTGCATAGATAAGTGGATTTACGTAAACGCAACTTTCCCTCTCTGTATGTTCAACATACTAAAAAATGGCAGTAGCCAAAGTAGCAGTGAGGAGGCATAAGAAAGAGTATGTATGTATGTATAAACCAACACGTTCATTGATTATAGATTTGACATTGGAGCTTTTTGTGTACTAAAAGGACTGTTGGAGCTTCTTGTAACGTCTATATGATTGATGTATATGGTTTTATAGACTCGCTGGGGAATTACTTGTTTTTGCCTAAAAGTGTTTTTGTAACGTGAAAAAAATTGAGAGATGATTTTATCAGTTTTTATAGTCAATTACAAATAAATGAGAAATGAATGTCTTAATTTAATTAAAACGTATATAGCATCACATAATTGTGAAATCACACAACTGTGAAATCACACAATTGTGAAATCATACAATTGTTAAATCAATTGAGAAATGATTATACAAAGAAAAAATGAAAAATCACACAACTATTGAAATCACACAACTGTGAAATCTTACAACTGTGAAATCAATGTCTCAGTTATTAAACTTAAATTCATGTTTGAACAAATGTGAAATGAATGTACTAGTTATTATATTCAAATTCATGTGTGACTAACTATGAAATACATGTCTTAGTTATTATAATAATTGTGAAAAATTGATAGATGAATTTATCAGTTGTGAAAAAAATGACATAACTGTGAAATCACACAACTGTGAAATGAGACAACTGCGAAATCACATAACTGTGAAATCAATGTCTCAGTTATTAAACTCAAACTTAAGTGTGAACAACCGTGAAATGAATGTACCAGTTATTATATCCAAATTCATGTGTGAACAACTGTGAAATATATGTCTCAATTATTATAATAATTGTGAAAAATTGAGAGATGAATTTATCAGTTTCTACAACTGAAAAATAAAAAAATGAGACAACTGTGAAATCACACAACTCTAAAATCAGTTGAGAAATGATTTTATTAGTGAAAAATGAAATTATTATTTTTTAAAATGGTGAAATTAATTGAGAAATGAAAAATGATTTTCTTGAATTTTTACTAGTGAAAAATAAGATTTTTATTTCTAAAATTTGAATTATGTTTTGAGTGTACTTGTTTGATTCGTTTGACGACACGGTTAAAACGGTAGTTGTCACGACCCGAAATCTAGGCTCTATTTTATTAGTAATTAAATAATTATTATTTATTTATTTGCTTAATTATTTATTTAAATTATTATTTATTTAAATATTTATGTGTGCAATTTATGTGCTATTATAATTATGCCTAGCATTTTGTTTGGGTCATTTGGGTTAGTGTGGTATTATTGGGTCTTAATTGTTAGTAGGGAGTGTAGTATTTGTGTGTAGTGTAGTGGAGGGGGCCAAAGTGTAACATTTTGAATAATTCTTCATCTACTCCCTCCCTACTCCCCTCTCCTCCCTCACTCTCCCCATCCCATTTCCCAGCCAAGTCTCTCTCTCTCTCTAGCTTGGGGTAAGTTTCTTTCTTTATCTTCTCTCTTCATTTACTTCCTCTTCCTCTCATAATCTCTCATTTCTTAAAACGTGAACCTTGTTTAGATCGTCGATAGGATCGCGTAGAACCAAAAAGAATCGAATTCCGTCAACTTTCATTATTTTCAAGTAAGTTACTTTTCCCCCATTTTAATGCTAAAATGTCTATATCATGTTTAGATAATGTTTGATGTGTTATATTTGAAGTTTGGTTTGGTTTTGAATTTATTGAGAATTTATTTTGGGTTTTGATAAAAAATGGTGAAATCTTGAATGTTGGGTTTGATTCTTGATTTTGGTTGTTAAATGTTGTTGTAGGAGTCTTTTTATACTTATTAGTTGTGTTGGTACATTAGTATGCTAGTTAGAAGGTTGAAATTTTGGTTGAAATATGTTTTGGGTTAAAATTTGGAAGAACCCAGTTGTTCTTCCCGATTTCCGGCAGGCCAGAGCTTTGTGCGACGCCCAAAAATGTCTGGGCGACCGCACATCTATCTGAAAGCTTTTGTTCTTGTTTTGAAGGATTTTGGGCGACCGCACAGTCCCTTTTGGGAGGCCGCACAAAACCCCTGAAAGTTTACTTTTGTCAATTTTGTGTGATTGAAGAATGCGTTTTGGTCTAAGTCTTGGGTGTCCTTCTAGTTGACCTTAGTGAACATTGTAGTACACTCTAGTGTTAGAATTGGGTCCTTTGTGATTAAATTTGTGTTGGAAATTAATTAAGTGTTAATTGAGATTTTTGGAACAATTTAATTGTGCGTGATTGGTACATTTCACTTTATTGGTGACTACTTGGTATGGTTCCCTACTTTGGAACCTTAAGTTGTTTATTCATGCTAAATTATTATTACTTAGCATTTATTTGGAAGCTCAGCTGGCATATTTGTTGCATTGGGCGATGGAAAGGATTATAATGGCAAAGCCAAGTCCATTATAATGTTGACCATTGTTTTGCCCCCTTCTATACCCCTTTTCCAGATTGGCCTTGGAAAAGTCAAGTTAGCGTTCCTTTGTGAATGTATCTAGCTAACGGGCATGACTTTGTGTCATGGTCCTTGTCCTTTGTGACACTTTTATGGTTATTGGTTCCGGTACCGGGGTTTTCTCTTCAGCTCTCATGCTATTATGAAGATGTTGATTGGTTGATTATTGAAGCTGCACAGCGATCCTTTATTTGGATGTTCCGGTTTGAAAAACCTTGACTATATCCTTTGTTATGTGTTTATTTCCGCTGCTATCTGATATGTGATAATTGCTATGTGCTATGTGATATTTATTATCGTTATTGTGTATTGCATCATAGCATGTCATGTAGTTGCATTAGTAACTTATTGAGATTTATCTCACCCCATTTTCTTTTATCCTTGTTTTCCTTAACCCCCCCCCCCAGGTGCTAAGGATTAGTCTCGCTGATCACGAGAAAGAGGACGTCGAGTGTGGATCCATTCTTTTGGGGAAGGTTGATATAGGTTGGTTTACATTATGTAAATGTGTAACCATTTTGGGATAGTTGTACCAAACATTGACTTCATTAAGAATTGTATATTTGTATTTTGTTGGGCATAAACTTGTGGAAGTTTATGATAGTTGTAATTGGTTTTTATCAAACTTGGTTTTGTAAAACTTTGGATCATCACCTTTTGGTATCAAATGAAATTTTTAACTCTGGTATTTCTTAGTTTTGGTTTTAGAGTCGATGTCCAGATCGCGGTCTCGGGCCCGCGGGGTTCGGGGTCGCGACAGTTGATATCAGAGCTATGGCATTAGCTCTAAGTATAAGTCTAGGTGGACTAGTATGACCTAGGTGGGTAGTAGTGTGCGGAGTGATTAACGGTTGATGTCTTATGCAGGTAATTACTCGCAATGTCTGGAAGAAGAAACAGAGGAGGTACTAGTGGAAGCATTACCTTTACGGGGCGAAGTTTGAGATTTTTACCGATCACAAGAGTTTGAAATACCTTTTCTCCCAGAAAGAGTTGAATAATAGACAGCGCCGATGGATGGAATTATTGAAGGATTATGATTGTACGATTTCTTATCACCCGGGAAAGGCGAATGTGGTAGCCGATGCGATTAGTAGGAGATCTTATGTGGCTTCGATGATGATTCGTGAATGGAAAATGCTTGAGAACGTTCGAGATTGGTCTCCTCGTGAATCGAGACATGGGGCTATTTTTGCGAATATTAGGGTATCTCCGACCCTAATTCAGAGGATAAAAGAGGCTCAGAAAGGAGATTCCGAGTTGGTAAAGGTAATGGGTAAATTGAAGGAAAAGAACTTCGAGGATTTTTCTATTAGCTCGAGTGGAGTGTTGACTTTCTGTGGTCGTTTGTGTGTTCCGGATGTTGATGGAATTAAACAGAGAGTTCTTGATGAGGGTCACAAATCGAGGTATACTATTCATCCGGGTAGTACGAAGATGTATCAAGACTTGAAGCAACAATTTGGTGGATTAATATGAAGAGGGAAATAGCGGAGTATGTTTCGAAGTGTTTAACGTGTCAGCAGGTCAAAGCCGAGCATCAGAGACCCGCGGGATTACTTCAGCCGTTAGAGATTCCCGAGTGAAATGGGAGCATGTGACTATGGATTTCGTTACGGGACTGCCTCGTACCCGTAGGAAGTATGACAGTGTTTGGGTAATAGTGGATAGATTGACCAAGAGTGGCCATTTCTTGCCTATTGATATCAGATATTCGATGGAGAAGCTTGCGACCCTTTATATCGATGAGATTGTTAGATTGCATGGGGTTCCGGTTAGCATTGTGTCAGATCGAGACCCGAGGTTTACTTCTAGATTCTGGAAGGCGTTTCAGGAAGCTTTGGGTACAGATTTGCGATTCAGTACAGCTTTTCATCCGCAGACTGACGGTCAATCCGAGAGGACTATTCAGATTCTTGAGGATATGTTGCGAGCTTGTGTGATGGACTTTTCTGATTCTTGGGATTCGCACCTACCGTTAGTGGAGTTCTCTTACAACAACAGTTATCAGGCTAGTATCGAGATGGCACCGTTTGAGGCTTTATATGGAAGGAAATGTAGATCACCTATTTGTTGGGATGAGGTTGGTGAAGCGAAGATCGTGGGTATTGATTTGCTTCAGGATTCAGTTGAAAAGGTTAGAGTTATCCGGGATCGATTGAAGACAGCCCAGAGTCGACATAAGAGCTACGCAGATAACCGAAGGCGAGATCTTAGTTTTCAGACCGGTGATTGGGTGTTCTTGAAGGTATCTCCAAAGGTGGGTATTCGTAGGTTTGGGAAGAAAGGCAAATTGGCTCCGAGGTTTATTGGCCCGTTTGAGATTTTGGAAAGGTTGGACTTCTAGCGTCTCGTCTTGCGTTACCGCCATCTTTGGACCGGTTGCACAATGTTTTCCACGTTTCTATGCTTCAGAAGTATGTTCACGATCCATCTCACGTGTTGTCGAGGGTACCGGAGGATATTGAGCCCGATATGACTTATGAGGAACGACCGGTTCGGATCTTAGATTCCAAAGTTCAAGAGTTGAGAAACAAGAGCATCGCGTTGGTTCGAGTTCTTTGGAGGAATCATAACATTGAGGAGTCGACGTGGGAGCTTCGAGATGAGATCGAGAGGAAATTTCCGTGGCTTTTTGTTTAAGGTAAGTCTCGTTAAAATTCGGGTCAAATTTTCTTTAAGGGGGAGTGAATGTCACGACCCGAAATCTAGGCTCTATTTTATTAGTAATTAAATAATTATTATTTATTTATTTGCTTAATTATTTATTTAAATTATTATTTATTTAAATATTTATGTGTGCAATTTATGTGCTATTATAATTATGCCTAGCATTTTGTTTGGGTCATTTGGGTTAGTGTGGTATTATTGGGTCTTAATTGTTAGTAGGGAGTGTAGTATTTGTGTGTAGTGTAGTGGAGGGGGCCAAAGTGTAACATTTTGAATAATTCTTCATCTACTCCCTCCCTACTCCCCTCTCCTCCCTCACTCTCCCCATCCCATTTCCCAGCTAACTCTCCCTCTCTCTCTAGCTTGGGGTAAGTTTTCTTTCTTTATCTTCTCTCTTCATTTACTTCCTCTTCCTCTCATAATCTCTCATTTCTTAAACGTGAACCTTGTTTAGATCGTCGATAGGATCGCGTAGAACCAAAAAGAATCGAATTCCGTCAACTTTCATTATTTTCAAGTAAGTTACTTTTCCCCATTTTAATGCTAAAATGTCCATATCATGTTTAGATAATGTTTGATGTGTTATATTTGAAGTTTGGTTGGGTTTTGAATTTATTGAGAATTTATTTTGGGTTTTGATAAAAATGGTGAAATCTTGAATGTTGGGTTTGATTCTTGATTTTGGTTGTTAAATGTTGTTGTAGGAGTCTTTTTAGACTTATTAGTTGTTTTGGTACATTAGTATGCTAGTTAGAAGGTTGAAATTTTGGTTGAAATGTGTTTTGGGTTAAAATTTGGAAGAACCCAGTTGTTCTTCCTGATTTCCGGCATGCCAGAGCTTTGTGCGACCGCCCAAAAATGTCTGGGCAACCGCACATTTATCTGAAAGCTTTTGTTCTTTTTTTGAAGGATTTTGGGCGACCGCACAGTCCCTTTTGGGCGGCCGCACAAAGCCCCTGAAAGTTTACTTTTGTCAATTTTGTGTGATTGAAGAATGCGTTTTGGTCTAAGTCTTGGGTATCCTTCTAGTTGACCTTAGTGAACATTTTAGTACACTCTAGTGTTAGAATTGGGTCCTTTGTGATTAAATTTGTGTTGGAAATTAATTAAGTGTTAATTGAGATTGTTGGAACAATTTAATTGTGCGTGATTTGTACATTTCACTTTATTGGTGACTACTTGGTATGGTTCCCTACTTTGGAACGTTAAGTTGTTTATTCATGCTAAATTATTATTACTTAGCATTTATTTGGAAGCCCAGCTGGCATATTTGTTGCATCGGGCGATGGGAAGGATTATAATGGCAAAGCCAAGTCCATTATAATGTTGACCATTGTTTTGCCCCCTTCTATACCCCTTTTCCAGATTGGCCTTGGAAAAGTCAAGTTAGCGTTCCTTTGTGAATGTATCTAGCTAACGGGCATGACTTTGTGTCATGGTCCTTGTCCTTTGTGACACTTTTATGGTTATTGGTTACTGTACCGGGGTTTTCTCTTCAGCTCTCATGCTATTATGAAGATGTTGATTGGTTGATTATTGAAGCTGCGCAGCGATCCTTTATTTGGATGTTCCGGTTTGGAAAACCTTGGCTATATCCTTTGTTATGTGTTTATTTCCGCTGCTGTCTGATATGTGATAATTGCTATGTGCTATGTGATATTTATTATCGTTATTGTGTATTGCATCATAGCATGTCATGTAGTTGCATTAGTAACTTATTGAGATTTATCTCACCCCCTTTTCTTTTATCCCTGTTTTCCTTAACCCCCCCCCCAGGTGCTAAGGATTAGTCTCGCTGATCACGAGAAAGAGGACGTCGAGTGTGGATCCATTCTTTTGGGGAAGGTTGATATAGGTTGTTTACATTATGTAAATGTGTAACCATTTTGGGATAGTTGTACCAAACATTGACTTCATTAAGAATTGTATATTTGTATTTTGTTGGGCATAAACTTGTGGAAGTTTATGATAGTTGTAATGGTTTTTATCAAACTTGGTTTTGTAAAACTTGGATCATCACCTTTTGGTATCAAATGAAATTTTTAACTCTGGTATTTCTTAGTTTTGGATTAGAGTCGACGTCCAGATCGCGGTCTCGGCCGCGGGGTCGGGGTCGCGACAGTAGTATCGGATTATTTTTTCAATTTCTAGATTTTGAGATATTACATTTTAAACTTTTAAGAAAAAACAAAAAGAAAGAGAGAAAAAGTAGGAGGAAGAGAGAGAAAAAGTTGGAGAAAGAGAGTGAGAAAACGTAGGAGAAAGAGAGAGAGAAAACGTCAGACGTAGCGCTGGAAGAATAGTGCGCTGGTGAGAAAGGAAGGGCAGGCTGGTCATGCAAAAATTTTAGGGGCTTTTTAGTGAGTTTTCAAAATGTCAGTCTTTATTGGTCATTTTTATTTTGCTGAGGGACTTATTGGTCGAAGTCTCACTACAAAAATATAGTTTTAGAGACTAATTATTTGGAACATTAATTTTAACATGGCCGGCTTAACGGGAGGGTAGGGTAGGCATCCGCCCAAGGCCCATGATAATAAGGGGCCCCCTAAATTTTATAGTATGTGTATATAGTATGTTCATTTTCAATTTATGTTTAGTATTATTTTTTTAGCATTGAAGTTTAGATTATTTAATTTATTTAAATAAATTGTATACTTGATTAAAATAATTGTATATTTTGTATAATAAAAAGAAGAAACAGCGGTAAGGGGCCCATCAATATTTTCATTTTTTACTTAACTGTCATTTTTATTGGATATGATATATTATACTCCTTCTGTCCCACCTCACTTAAAACTTAAGAGGTGGACACAATAACTAAGAAAAATGTGTGATAGAAAATGAAGAGAGAATAAATGGATAAATGAAAAGAGAGAATGAGTAGTGTAAAATGAAGAGAGAGAATGAGTGGTGGGGTATGTTCAATATAAAATTCTTAAAAGTTGGCATTTTGGGGAGGTCTTAAGTGAGTTGTGAAGGACCAAAATGTATATAAGTCTCAAGTGAGCTGGGATGGAGGGAGTATGTTATAAACACATACTCCCTTTGTCTCATACCAATAGGCACTTTTGGTCAAACTAAATTAAACTTTGACTAATATTTTATGTTAACTTATTAATCTCCATAAAAAATTAAAAAAATTACTAAATTAGTAAGAAACATTATCACTAACTATTTTTAAATTTTTTATGGAGATAAATTATTTAGCATAAAATATTAGTTAAAGTTCAAGTTGGTTTGACCAAAACTGCTCATTGGTGTGGGACGGAGGAAGTATGAGATATATGTAGAGCATATTTTTTCAATGAAACGTTGTACATTAGATTATTTATTTTTTATTTATTTTTTATTGAAAATGATGATGATGATGATGATGATGATGAACTGTTATCACGTGAAGAGTCTTTTAGACTTAACTAATTTATAGTTATTGTGGATATAACAGTTACCTTATTAGCTACTAATTTTAAGCAATAATGACATTCAAAAATATTTTTGAATATTTGTATAATTCAAAATAGTTGAAGTCCTTGTATATGATACTCATTCCGTTCCATATTATTGCTACCAAATGAGAGTGCATGGGATTAAGAGAATATGTTTGAAAAATAAGTATTGTGAGTGGGTATGAGAGAGAAAATAAGTTAGTGGATAGGAGGGAGAAAAGTGAACATTTTGGGTAAGTAGCAATAAGTATGAGACGCTCAAAATGAAAATAAGTAGCGATAAGTATGGGTCGGAGGGAGTAAATAAAAAGAATGTTGCACGGAGTTCACTACTTTTTTTGATGTGTCCAATTTATACGATTTATTTTTTTAATTGAAAGTGTTAAATATGACTTTTCAAGTGGATCAATATTAGTTCTTTGAAATACTAGAATTGTTAAAGATGTTGATTGTTAACCTTGCTTATTGAGTTTGGTTAGCTATGTCTCTCGACATTAACAGATTTTTTCGTCTCAAAGTTTTTATTAGGGGACCGTTTTCCCAATCATTCACCCCTTTAAGATGGAAAATAATCAATGGAAAATAATGTACATTTAGAATGTATTCACACAGTTTAATTCTAAAATATAGCGCTTTTTATTTAATTACTCCGTCTGTTCCCATAGACGTAGTTTCTTAGTTTCTTTTTAAGTTTGTTTTATACTAAAGTTTTTAGTTGCTTTATTACTTAAAAATGAATAATGAAACTCACTTGTCATTCTCATAACAAAAACTCTCTACCCACTTTATCTTTCCTACTTTATTTTTCATACTTACAACATTTATTTTTTCTTAATCTCCGTGTAAAGTCAAGCTAGAACCCTTAGTCCGGGACGGCGGGAGTATCCCAAAGTAATTGTCATGTTTCTAAACAAGAAAATTGTCTTCATTCAATTTTTACGCTGATAGAAGCCATTACTAACAAAATGAGACGGGTGACATACCAAAACAAATAAACATGTTGTATCAAAAATTTTGTTATGTGTCATGCTTCATTTTTGTTATGCACCTATGTTCATGCGCCCTCTCAACACTTAGAAGATTTTAAAGACATGATGATTTGATGAAATCAAAATTCAAACTATGCCTAGGATCAAACGGTGGAAAAATAACATTGATAGCGCTTCAAGATGAGGACACTTGTCTACAACGGCTATCAAATTGCTATGTGTCTGATAGGCTTAGTCGCACGTCACAAAATTAGACCTAAACTCGTCCACTAATAATGTAATTAGGGTAAGTCAGGGTCGATCCACGAAGAACGGTGATTATTTACGCACTAATCACTTAACCAGATTGGGTTTCATTGGTACTTTTTTTCTCCGTTAATCCTATTCACTTAATCACGAGATGTATTTCAATCTCTGTCTCTTCTTACAGTTTAGACTATAGCAGTGGCACATTCACTATAAACCCTAATTAAAATTAAACCTAGACTGGCACAAAAAAGGTCTAAAGATTAATTGATTCAATTTAAGAGACTTAGATCAAGAACGCTTTTTAGGTTTACTAGATAATCGCTTAATTTTTGCCTACTTCCCGAATTGCTATGGCACATATACAATTCGTGAAGATGCTACGGTAAAAACCTTAATTCTGGCACAGAACAGAGAATTCTAGCATAGATTCATAAAAAGAACTAGTGAATTGGCCAAATCCACAAACCCTAGTTATAAATCTAAAATCAGAACAAGCAAAATTATGAATAGATTAAACGAGAGATTAAAAAAAATTATCTCAATTGAAATAAATTGGGTTCAAGCTTTCAATCCAAACTATGGAGTTAGTTCTCCATTAAAGGGTTACACAAGCTCCAGAGAAAAGAAAGAACGTAGTATTTCAAAGTGAAAAAGCACGACCTAATCTCCTCATCTCCCCAACTAATAATGACTATGGAATACTAATAAAAAGAATAAAAATAAAAGAAAAAGAAAATAAAATTCTACTCAGCCGCCACTGCCATCCATGTGCAGAAATCGATTTGGTTACTTTTCAATTCAGTCCCTAGAATCTTTATATTTTCAGTTTAGTCCTCCAACTTTCAGAAATTGCAAAACAGTCCCTCAACTTCCAGTTAATCACAGTTTGGTCCTATACTCTTCCGCTCTGGTTGAATTTGACTATTCTTGATCCTTGAGACAAGACTTTAAAGGTCACCAAAAATTACATCCGGAAAAATAAATAAATAAAAACGATCATTCTGCCACCGGATTACAATAAAGACCAAATGATAAAATAATGCCCCAAATACATCAAACTAGTCTAAGTACATCAAAATGAATGAAAATACATAGGAAAATAAGGGAAATAACATATACAAAATCCGCCACATCAAATTCCCCCACGCTTAAACCGTTACTCGTCTCTGAGTAACATCCTAACCCCACTCTAAACTCCGGTCTATACAGCGTAGCATGGGAGAAAATGACCCCTAGTCTCCTCTAATCGTCCAAGTCAAAAGGTCAACAAATACTATCGGAGTATAAGAAACTCCGTCCCCATTAAAACCAAGAACAAATAAAGATCAATGGTCTCAGCCCGATACAACTCCAAATAATGCAACAAAAACGTATCCGGACTAAGGCCCACACATAAAAGCTAGAGGCAACTAAACATGTCCTAAATTTCCCCCACGCTAGTCTCACACTACAAGTCTCCCTCATAAAAATAAGTTTTTGGCCGGGTAGTGGTCCGCGTAAAAATCACCTCGTATTTAGCACCTACTCCCCCTTATAACTCCAAAAGCAAAACGAGGATTTCTATCCTATTACCCACTCACCGAACCTCCAACATCAAAATATCCTAACCCGAGACTCCGAACCCCTTTTATGACTCCAACACCGGTGAATAAATAATAAAACATCTCAAAATCTCACCTTTTGCCTAAGCGCCCTTTCGGGTTTTTACTTAGCCTCTCTTTTTCATTTTTAATTTTTTGTTTTTTTAAGAAAAAGAAAAATACGTACTATACACAATACAAACTCTCCCACACGCTTAACCTACACACTGTCCTCAATGTGTGTGAAACAATAAAAATATAGGACAATAAAAGCGTAAAGAAAAAGGTGTACCCTCTCGGCTACTTTTCCCAACCTTATTCCTTCCCATACTTCACAACCAAAAATTATCCCAACAACAATGCACAAATCACGCACACTACCAACGCTCACAATCACTCACCAACAACAATTCAACAATAATATGCAACACCACAATCACACCACAATCTCAACACAATAACAACCCTCCACAGCAAACTACCAATTATCCCACAATTTGAAGTCGAGAGAAAAAATATAATTTGTTACCTCTAAAGACTCCAACAATGGTCCAAGATAGTCCTTGTCCCTCCAAGAGTGCTCCAAGAGATAGCAATCCAAAAAGCCCCAAAATTTAAGAATTTAGGGTTCTTGATTTTCTTGGTTAAATTCGAAATTGATGGTCTAGGAAGCTTGGATAAGTCGGATTTAGGTTAGAGAGAGAAAGTTGGTAGAGATGGTGAAATTGGGTGATTTGATGGAGGAAAGGTGTTTAGGGAGGAAGAAGATGGAGGAGGGAGTTGTTTTAGTGGAGGAGGTGGCGGTTTTATAGTAGGTATATGGGTTGTAGAGGGGGCGGCTATGGAGGTTGTAGAGAGAGAGAGAGGGAGAGACGATGGGATGGGAGAGAGAGATGATGTGTGGGGAAACCTTTTGTGCACGCCAGAAATATTGCTGCAGGGGAAGAGCACGAGTCGTGCCGTGCTGGGGCACGCGTGAGCACGTTTGAGGCATACGTGCAGATAGACATTTACTTCAAGGGGCCACTCGTGAGCACTTGTGTAGCACACGTGCAAATATGAATTCCTTCCAACCGGCACGAGTCGTGCATCCTCAGTACCATTTTTTTTTCATGATGCCTAGCCAGACCTTTTTTTTTTTTTAAACGAAAAACTCCTAATCTAGAAATAAAAATGCATACTATACACTACGAAACCTTCCCCTACGCTTAAACTACACAGTGTCCTCAGTGCGTAAAAATGAATAAAAATAAGGACAGTTTAAACGTAGGAGAATAAGTGGTACCTCATTAGTGCACACTCCATCCCGTTTGAGCTCGATTTCTTCATAAATCGCTTCTTCTTTGCAGTCATCGTGCTCAAACCTCCATACTTGTCTACCACCATCGGACCACTAGCCATCATCACTTCTTCCTCACCCAAATAAGCATATTTTTGGTGCTTAGGAAGATCTTTCAACTTCTGCTCATGTACTCTCTCAACAAATGGTCCATGTTTTACTGCAGGAATCTTCAAACCAATCCTCACATCATCATTCCCACTAACCTTGGACACATCCTCTACCCTTTGGCTTTACTACATCATAAAACATAGTGACTGACCATCATCCTTAGGGACTTTCTTGGAGTAAAAAATGTTGAACTCCATTAAATCCCTATCAAACTCCATAGTCAATAATCCGTTGGAAACATCCAACTTAGTATGAGCAGGTAGACATAAATGGCCTCCCCAACAGAATGGAAGCCTTAGGATTCGTATCCATATCTAGTACATAAAAAACCAGTAGGGAATATGAACTTACCAACCCAGACCAAAACATCCTCAACCTTTCCCTTAGGGTATGCATTTGACCTATCTGCGAACTGAATAACCACCCTAGTATCCCGTAGAGGTCCCAACTTGAGTTTTTCAAACAATGCATAAGGTATGACATTGATTGAAGCACCCAAGTCAAGCATAGCCATATGCTCAGAATTATTAACTAAACACACCGGAATTACAAACATACCCGGATCACTGCACTTCTTCGGCATTCTTCTGATAAACCGCAGACACATGTTCATGGACCTTCCTCTTTTTCTGAATTCTCACTTTTTGATCCCTCTTAAACGTACACAACTCTGTAGGGAATTTTGCATATCTGGGACAGTCTTCAGCAAGTCCAAAAATGGAATATTTACCTCAAGCCTCTTGAAAGTGTCAAATATAGCCTTGTCAGGCTCCGGTTTGCGATGCTCTCTCAAAGCCTCAGGAAATGGGACATCTGGCTCATAAACTGTGGGTTTTGGTGTATCACTCTTCTCCTCCTCTGAGATCTTCTCAGTAGGCACAACCTCCTCAAACTCAATTATTGGCTCCTCTGGTACAACTCTCTTCCCAATCTCCTTACCGCTACGCAAAGTCATGGAACATGCACTATGCTTAGGGTTCAGTTCTGTTCTAGACTGAACCTTTGCTGCCTCATTAGCCTCTAGTCTCCCAGCCGCATCAGCTATTTGCCCCATTTGTCTCTCCAATTACCAATACTCGCATCGGTCTTTTGTTGATACTGCTGAAAATTACCAGTTATCATACTCACTGACTGTGATAAAGAGTGAAGCATATCATCCATAGACTGTCTTGGAAGGTTACTCAGATACTGCTGCTGATGCCCATACGGTGGTCTGTACTGATTATACTGATTAGTGGGATACAACTGACTCTGTTGTAGACCCATAAACAATTGT
>JAOWBW010002974.1:0-45644 GCA_026119855.1 Campanula takesimana | reverse complement strand
TAAAAGTCGACACGGAGGTATACGAATTCGCCATGTGGACCGTTTAGGCTAAAGAAGCTTTTGGTGAAGCCATGTCATCACCATTCTTATTGATAAGTGACTCTTGATATTCTTATTATTAGCTAATAAATTAGTTAATAATAATAGTTATTATATAAGTTAAACTATTACTATTAATAGTATTAGTAAACTATAATAGTATTGTATAAGTGACTAGTACTATTAAATAGTATTAGTTAACTATAATAGTTATTGTATAAGTTAACTATTATATAAGTTAAACTTTTACTATTAATAGTATTAGGCACGATCTCCAACTCTTCCAAGAATCTCAAATGGGCAATATACCTCGGTTGCTAGCTTGCCTTTCTTCCCATACCTTCGAATCCCCACTTTAGGTGAACCTTTAGAAACACGAAATCACCTTTTCAAACTCGAGATCTCGCCTTCAGTGATCGGCATAGCTTTTCTGTCTACTCTGAGCGGTACTCAAGCGATCACGAATAAGTTTAATCTTCTCAACTGACTCATTAACCATCTGAACACCCCAAATCTTGCTTCTCCCACTTCATCCTAACAAATCGGAGACCGACATTTCCTCCCATACAAGGCTTCATACGGAGCCATCCCAATACTAGACTGAAAACTGTTATTATAAGAAATTCCACTAGAGGTAAATGGGAATCCAAGAATCTGAGAAGTCAACAGAACAAGCTCTCAACATATCCTCAAGAATCTGATAGTTCTTTCTGACTGACCATCTGTCTGAAGATGAAAAGCTGTACTGAACCTCAATTCGGAACCCAAAGCCTTCTGAAACGCTTGCCAAAACCGAGATGTGAATCTGGGTCACGATCAGATACAATGCTCACTGGGAATCCATGCAATCTCACAATCTCATGAATATACAAAAGTCGCAAGCTTCTCCATCGAGTAGCCAATATCAATAGGTAAGAAATGAGCAGACTTTGTCAATCTATCCACGATTACCCAAATTGCATTAAATTTTCTACGAGTACGAGGCAATCCAGTTACAAAATCCATCGTAAGATGCTCCTTTTCCATTCTGGTATCTCTAAAGGTTGAAGTAAACCTGCGGGTCTCTGATGTTCGGCTTTAACTTGTTGACAAGTCAGACACTTTGACACATAATCCGCTATTTCCCGCTTCATATTATTCCACCAAAAATGTTGCTTCAAATTCTGATACATCTTTGTACTCCGGGATGAATAGTATATCTAGACTTGTGGCCCTCATCAAGAACTTGGCATTTGATCCCATCAATGTTAGGCACACACAATCGACCTCTAAAACTCAATACCCCTTTAGAACTAAGGGAGAAATCTTCAAATTTTTTATCATTCATTTTATCCACAATCTTCATTAACTCTGGATCATCTTCTGAGCATCCTTTATCTGTTGAATGAAAGTTGGTGATACTTTAATATTCGCAAATATAGCTCCATGCTTTGATTCATAAGGACACCAATCTCGAGCATCCTCTAACATCTTCCATTCTCGAACCATCAATGAAGCTACATAAGATTTTCGGCTAATGGCATCAGCTACTACATTTGCTTTACCCGGATGATAAGAGATAGTACAATCATAGTCCTTCAGTAACTCCATCCATCTTCTTTGCCTGTTATTCAACTCTTTTTGTGAGAAAAGATACTTCAAACTTTGATGATGGGTAAAAATCTCAAATTTTGCTCCTTAAAGATAATGTTTCCACTTGTGCAACGCAAAGACAATAGCCGCAAGTTCCATGTCATGGGTAGGATAATTCTGCTCACTCGGAGTCAACTTCCTTGAAGCATACTCAATCACCCTTCCATTCTACATTAGCACACACCCGAGGCCTTCTTCAGAAGCATCACTATATATCACCAAATCATCATTTCCATTAGGTAGTGCGGGAATAGAAGCAGTAGTCAATCTCTTCTTCATTTCCTCAAAACTGAGTTGGCACTTGTCATTCCACACCCAAGGCACATTCTTTTGAGTCAACTGAGTCAATGGAGTTTCAATTTTAGAAAACCCTTCAATGAATCTTTTGTAGTACCCAGCTAACCCCAAGAAGCTACGAATTTCTGACACTGATTCTGGCCTCTTCCAACTCACAATAGCCTCAATCTTGGATGGATCAACTGATATGCCTGTATTAGAAATCACGTGCCAAAAAAGATACTTCATCAAGCCAAAAAGCACATTTACTGAACTTCGCAAACAATTGTTCCTCCCGAAGAATAGATAATACCATTCGCAAGTGCTGCTCGTGTTCCTCCCGAGACTTTGAATAAACAAGAATATCATCAATGAATACAACCACGAAGGTATCAAGATAAGGTTTGAAGACCCGATTCATCATATCCATAAAGACAGCCGGAGCATTAGTCAACCCGAAAGGCATAACAAGAAACTCATAATGGCCATATCTACTACGGAAAGCAATTTTAGAAATGTCTTCAGAACAGATTTTCAACTGGTAATACCCACTCCTCAAGTCAAGTTTTGAAAAGACAACCGACCCTTGAAATTTATCAAATAAATCATCAATATGAGTGAGAGGATATTTGTTCTTCACAGTTACCTGATTCAGCTTCCGATAGTCAATGCACAATCTCAAAGACCCATCTTTCTTCTTAACAAACAAAACTGGAGCTCCCCACGGTGAAACACTGGGTCAGATGAATCCCCTATCGAGCAATTCTTGTAATTGAACCTTCAACTCTTTTAACTCAGCTGGAGCCATTCTATACGGTGTCTCAGATATTAGAGCTGTACCTGGAAGCAAGTCAATACAAAACTCGATTTCCCTATCGGGAGGCATAGCATACTCAGAAGAAAATACATCTGAAAATTCTTTAACAATAGGCACATCCTCTATTTCAGGAATCCTTTTAGTAGTACCAAGAACACTGGCCAAGAATCCCACACAACTACGATTCAATAACCTTCTAGCCTTCACATAAGAAATGATACGAATCTCTTTACCCCAGGGAATAGCCTCAAAAGTAAATTCAGGGACATTAGGGATAGAAAATGTGACCACCTTTTTAAAACAGTCAACAGATGCATGATATTTACTCAACCAATCCATACCCAAAATAATATTAAAATCTTGTAATGGCAGGATAATTAAATCAGCAGGTAAAACATGATCACGCATATGCACATAATAAGAATGAAACACCTTATTGGTCACCAAATACTCTCCTATAGGAGTAGACACCTCTAACACATAAGGTAGAGATTCAGAAGACAAATGCAATCGAGAAGCAAAGTGCACAGACACATAAGAATGCGAAGAGCCAGGGTCTATAAGTGCTCGTGCCCTCAAACTAGACACAAAAATTATACCTCCTATCACATTAGAAGAATCTGAAGCCTGTTGTTGAGTGATGGCAAAGACACGACCCTGCACCTTAGGCTTCCCTGAAGAATCCCTCTTCTGGCCCTGAGAAGACCCAACTACACTTCCCGAAGACTGATTCTTTAGCCTGGGACAATCTCTCTGATAATGACCCAACTGACCACAGTTCATGCATTTACCTTGTTTCTTCCAACATCTTTCCTCAGAATGCCCCTCTTTCTGACAATAGTTACAAACCCTTTTGTTCTGACTCCCTGAAGTGTTACCTTAATTTCTGTTACCCGATTGTCCTTGAGAAGATCCCCTAAACTGTGAAGATGCACCTTGAGATCCTCTACCACCACCACATTGTTGTTGTTGTTTCTTCCCCTGTCCTCTTTGTCTTCCTCCACCCGTTGCCTCCATCTTTTTCTTATGTTCAACAATATCATGCTCCACCTGGTAAGCACGATCAATTGCATCCTGCAAATCCTAAAATTTGTGGGAGATAAGCTGTGTTCTGATAACTGGTCTTTAATCCTTTCACGAACCTCATTGTCTTTCTTTCTTCAGTTGCCACCAAATATTGATAATACCTAGCCAATTCAGTGAACTTTGCAACATATTCAGCTACAGTCATCATATTTTGCTCTAGATTAAGAAATTCCACCTCTTTTCTGTCTTGGTCCACCTTAGGAATGAAACGATCTTTGAATCTCTTCACCAAAGTCTCCCAAACATATGGTACATGCGTCTCATCCCAATTATCATTCACCGCTTTCCACTAATACTCGGCCGCTCCAATCAGTTTATAAGTTGCAAATCAGACTTTATCCTCTTCCTAACATTGCAAAACATCAAAGATCTTTTCCATAGCTTCAATCCATCTCTCAGCTTTAGTAACATCGGTCTCTCCATCATATCCCATAGGCTTCATTTTCAAAAACTGTTCTAACCCATATCTTGGTGGTGCTTGTTCCCTCTCTTACCTCTGATCATTGATTGTTTTCATTGCAGCTTCAAACATGCCTTGGAACATTATTCGAGCCTCTTCTCTAGAATTATCTTGCCCCGAAGACCCGGACTGATCTCCTTCTGTCCCAACCATTTTCAATATGTACCTGCATAGGACACTCAACGTTAATCACTCTATACACTACTACCCTCTTAGGTCATTTAGTCATTCTAGACCATCTACAACCTAGCTCTGATACCAACTGTCGCGCCCCAGACCCGTGGTCCTATTTGGCCCCACGCTCGGGACACGATTGGAAGATGTCATAAAACACTTTTGAAATTTTTTCGAAATATACTTTCATAAAGTTTAACAAAATCAACACTTGAAGTTCAAAGACTTCCATTTAACTTTCAAACAAACTTTACAAACAAATTTCACAACGAAAGTACTTAGCCCGAAGGCTTACAACCTTCTATAGAAATGTACATACACTAAAATTATCCAAAATATAGGTGTTACAAGATGATGAAGTCACGGAAACTCTACCCAAAAGGTTATACATCTATGTAATGTAGCCTTTACAAAAAAATCCCAACTCTTACCACTTTAACGTCCTCCCGTGCCAAGTGTCCTATCCCCTGGACTCGCCTTTTTCTAAGGAAAACAAATAAACAAGGAACGGGGTGAGAATAAATCTCAGTAAGCTACTAAGAATGCAACTACGTTTCATGCTAAAATGATAATCCTAAAGAACAGTATCATAGCAATCACATAGCATATAATATGAGAGGCAAAGCCAACTCATCATACCACACATACAACGGTTGTAACACTCATAAGTGGATACCAAGCCAAGGTTTACCGAAAGAACATAACCGTCTGAGAATACCATCTGAGAAAACCAGTTGAGTAGCATAAATAGCTGAAGCTGGGATCCCGAAAACCAAATCATAACCATAAGAACCAAATTAATAACGGGGGGAATATGAGACAAAGTCATAACCCAATGCTCACACAAGGGAGCTAACTCATCCCATCCAAGGCCAATCTGGACTGGGGAAAAAGGGTTACCAGTGGAAGACCTTATTGTGAACTTGGCTCGTGTGCCACGATAATCCCTTCCAGTGCCCGACTCGATAACACAAAACTAGCTGGACTTTCAACCAAAGCACTGTAATGAATACTTGCTTAAACAACAACCGGGGGCAATGATTCCAAAGTAGGGAACCAAGCCAAACACATCACAAAATGCACACGAAAGAAGCACTCATAAAGTGTTCACAACCATCATGAAATAAAGTCACAACACATTCTTGCACACACTTTAACACGATCCTCAACAACCATGAAAACATCCCAAAACATTCATCCAATTTCCCTAGACCATCACTTAATGTTTTGACAATTACTAACCTCTTACACTTAACTTGGAACAAACTATCAAACTCAGGTAAAGTGTGCGGCCACCCAAACTGGGTGTGCGGTCGCCCACTTGCTCTGTTTTCATAAACAAAACTAGTCTGATAGATGTGCGGCCGCACGCCCTTAGTGGGCGGCCGCCCACATCATCCGGTAAGCTCAAACTAGGCTGTTTATATATACTCCCTTCGTTTCACCATCCCAAAAGTACTACCCAACTTCTGTCTTACTGAACATGAACCAAAACAACTAAATTCAACTACACCAAAAGAGCCTCTTTACACATCCAACATCAACTTTCACTAATAACATCACAAAACAACATTCACCACACAAAGTACTATATAATATGTATATGAACATTTTATAATAAAAGGGGGAATAGTAACTTACCTATTTCCGGAAAAGTATCGGGAAAATAATATTTGATCGGGTAGGAATACTATACTCAACACCCTGAACATTTTGGTATAATTAGATTTTAAAATGGAGTAGTAAATTAAAAGAAGCAAAATCAATTGTGAAACCCTTACCTTTTCTTCCATGGATACTGAGAACAAATTGGGAAAGTATACTTTTAGTGTGTATATGTTATACGCAGAGAGGGAGAGATGGTGAGCATTAGTATGAGTTGATATTTAACAAGTTTCACATAGGCCCCTCTACTTTAACTTTGAACACTTAAACCCCTAAACTAAAAATTCCACCAAGACCCTAAAGTTTCAACTTAAACCAATCTACTACCTTAACTCATTAATCTAACAAATTAAACTAACACTTTAAATATCACATATACTCAAATAATATATGTAAGTAAAGAAAATATTATCTAACACATAAACTGCACACAAAATTTCCATTTTAAGATTAGAAAATTAGGGTGGGTTTTGGGGTCGTTACAGTTGATATTATCGTTAGTGGCTCATCTGCATCCACCATCTCTACTGTCATTGATGCTTTATGTGCGACATTTGACAGTCGCCGTTTGGGAGATATGAGTTTCTTCTTGGGATTAGAAGTAACTCGAGCTCGGAATACTCTTCAACTTAGGTAGTCACGTTATGTACACGATCTTCTTACCCGGTTTAACACGACAAACTGCAAGCCTTCTTCCACACATCCCTCAGACTCGAATTTCTAGTCATGATGGTGATCCACTCCTTGATCCCACTATATACCGCAGTCTAAATGGTGGCCTTCAGTATATCTCTTTGATATGGCCTAATGTAGACACCTCGATCTCGCACCCCTTAAACCAACCTTTGAATTGGTCTAAACCCTAGAATGACCTAAAATCCTAGATAGAGCGGTTTAGGACTACCGACCGCCTTATCGGTGCATCGGATGAAAAAACCGAGTCTAAGATTGTCATCAGAACTCAAAACCGAGAAAATAGGCGTATTCTCCAAAAATCGAGCGTCGGGACCCTACGACGGGCCCCGCAGCCCTAGAGAGCCTTTTACCGGTCATCCCTTGCATTTAAAACTAATTTATATTATTCCTTAATCGTTAACATATCCAAGATATATCGTTGTGACCAGAAAATTATGAGGAGCAACTTTCGTTTTGGACGCACAGATGAACGCGACACCGTTGCGCGCACACCGGAGCAGTTGCAGACCATTACAGAACGAAGAAACGATGCCGGAAATGGTGCAAGTACACCCTGCATGGCCACACAAAACGTGGCCTAATGCTGCACAAACATGGGGCGAGTCATGCTTTGAAGGGCCAATCACGAAGCGACAAGTGGTGGAACAAAAATGGCCAGAAAATGCACTGTGGCCGTACGGCAAGAGGGAGGAGTACGTCTCCCTCATAGCCGTACGGCTCTTCCCAGTTTTTCCATCAGATTTCTCTTCCTCAATAATTCAAGGCAAATGATGATATTCCCTATCAATTTCCATCACCTTTTGTCCATGAAATTCGGCAAGCAACCTCATCTCCCTCCTCTACCAGTATCGTAGGGGCATTTTGGTCCAAAGAAAACCACATCCCTCCTCCATATACCCCATTGTTGATCCAAGAAAGGGGAGATCCTACATTCTCTACATTCCCATCTCCAAACATTCTCCTCACTTTCTTCCTTGTTCTTACTACCACCACAACACAACCACAACACCACCATTCCTCCACCACTTCTCCACCACAAAACAACCACTCCAAACCACTCAACAACCTCAAACAACTCTCCAAACTCAAGTAAACACAACACTACTCCAACCCAACCTTTCAAACAACTTCAAATCAAACTCAAAACTAAAGCCTTCCCTTGGAAGCAAAGGAAGCACACCTACCCCATCCTAATCTAGGTAAGAAGGTAAGATTAATATCTTGTAAAGTGTAAGAAATGTAAGCATTTGTATGCCTAGTATAGGGTCTAGCCATTAGAATGGCTAGATCCCTATCTTCTTCATGTAATCCATGTTCTAGGTTGTAAATCCTCATGTAAATATGTTGTAAATGTTCAAACCTCAGCTCCATCATGTATACATGTGTTTCATGTTCATTTTGTGTTAATCTCCAAGATTAAATCTCAAATCTAAGCATGACATGGTCCATTTGTCCAACATGTGCACAATCTGTCCACTTTTTCTTCTTCCATGTTTATTCATGTTTTGGTCCACATTTGTTCATAAATAAACACTCAATAATGTTAATAACATGTCAATGTTAAAGTTCCCCAAGTCTCATGTGTTGGTTTTAAGTTTAGACCATGTTTTAATGTCCATCTTCATGCTATATGTAACCAGCGCAGTTTGTGTACCCTGTTCAGTTCATGTATTCATGTCCATTTTACTCCATCATAACTTTGTTTATGGACTTAGATCAAAAAATTAAAGTTGTTTATTATATATTTAATATGATGCATGCCAATTTTCATGGTCATATTCCAAGTTTAGGTCATGTTTTGAAAGATATTTTCGTAGCCCAGACAAGCTATCCTGTTTGTGGCATTTCTGACCAAGCTGTGTTTCCATGGTTAAAACTCTATCAAAACTTGATTTTAAAAATGAGGTCAAAACATAAAATTTGTTCTAATCTGACTAAATAAAATGTTCATGTTTTTGGAATAATTTTATGGCCTAATAAAAGGCCTTTTTCTAATTTTTGAAACAAGTGCTTACTCTTAGATAGATAATTTCCAGATTCTGACATCTAAATAGGCCTTTTGAACCTTCTAAACATGTTTTATGGGTTTGAATATTGGTACACTTCATCTTTGATATGTATATTAAACTTTCATGCTTTGTTTTTTTCCATATTCCCAAGCTATGATAGAGTAAATTTGCCATGAAAGTCTGACATGCTATTTGTTTACTGTTCTGGGCAGATTTCACATTTGTGTTCTTTGCATGATTTGAGCATGAAAATCTAATTCAAAAATTAATAAATAATTTCTATGTGTTCTACAACATGTTGGGAGTAAATCCCAAGTTTTCCTTCTGGACTTGGATAGGTATTGGACACGTAAATTCCTCCATGAATAACAGGTGGTCCTGAACTTCAGCAACAACCATAAACTTGGACATTCATTTACAAGGGACATGTCTCCCTTTTTTGTACAATCTTTACATAATACCCTCTCCCCCTTTATGTGTTTTCCTTGTCTAAATTATTCAAAACCATTTTCGAAAACCAATCGGGAATCCACCCAAACCGATTCCCGGTTGAGACTTAAATGATTCGACCTAGATTAGGAGACACCTTTATACATAAACACACACATTTTCTAAAGTTAGGATATAAAAGGCATTTTCGAAAAGGCATATTAAAATCAAACGTAGGCGGAAGCATGCTAGAGACCGTAAGGGCGAGTGGAGTGCTGCTAATCACATTCTCTACTCGTAACTTAGCCCCCGAACCCACTTTCTCATTTTTCAAACTAAAAAAAAAAGGTTTTATCTATATTTTCCTTTAATAAAATGAGGTGGCGACTCTTCTTTCCAAAACCAAAGTAGGGAAACCATTATGAGAACGCGAGCGCGGATAAGGTTTCGAGTGCGGGTTCCCACACCTAACACATTGCTTTCTCCGTCAATCAGGTTTGTCAGCTCATGCATTAACCCCGCACTACTCATTTGATCGCAACCAAAAAAATCTTACATTTGTCAAAGGCACGTTTGACCTCGATCTCACTTTCCATTTGTCTTCATCCTTCTCCATATGCACATACTCTTATGCCGATTGGGCAGGTGACCGTGATGATAAACTGTCTACTATTGGTAGGGCTGTTATACAATTCGAGCTGACTTGAGTTCGAGTGAGCTCGAGTTCTAACTCGAGTTTGAACCGATTGTCAAGCTCGTTTCTTTATCGAGCCGACCATGTTTGACTAGTTAGCTCGTTAAAAGCTCGAGTTCGGCTCGATAACCTCGTTAAACTTGAATTTTTTGTTTTCGAGCGGCTCAAACTCGACTCGATAAGCTCGAACTCGACTCAATAAGCTCATTAAGAACAAATTTTTACAGAAAAAAAGCATAATCTCGAGCTCGGCTCGTTAAAACTCGAGTTGTTCACGAACAGCTCACGAGCTCGATTCGACTCGAGTTTGAACAAACAAGTGAGCTCGAGCTCGAGCTTGATACCCCAAAGATCGACTCGGCTCGTTTACAGCCCTAACTACTGGTGCTTGCATCTTTATTGATCCTAATATCATTTCTTGGATGGGCAAGAAGCATTCTAGAGTTTCTTGTTTGAGTAGTGAAGCTGAGTATCGTGCTCTTGCTACCACCTGTAATACCCCGACCAAAAAATGTGTGTGCCTGATATGTTTGATATGATTTGATTGGTACTACTTATACCACCAAGATGCATCTTCTTTTCGGAAGCTCATCTCATAAGAACTTCAAGGTTAAGCGTGCTTGACTTGGAGCAATTCTGGGATGGGTGACCCACTGGGAAGTTTCTCAGTGAGCACGTGAGTGAGGACAAAAACGTGCTGGAAAGACTCGTGGTGGTTTGTGAGGATAGTCCATCAAATTTGATAGCGTTCCGACCCGGTTTTCGGGCTCGGGGCGTTACACCACCACTGCGGAACTACGATGGTTCTCATATCTCTTTCGAGAGTTACATGTTCCGTTTATTCCATTGTCGTTATTTTATGACAATCTCTCTGCACTTCACATGGCTTGCAATCCATTTTTCCATGCTCGCACTCGCCATATAAAGATTGATTACCATTTTATTTGTGAGTTGGTTACTTGTGGTTTTCTCTGTCTCTATTATGCTTCAACGGATGACCAACTTGCTGATAGCTTCACAAAAGGCTTGTCCAAACCCATGTTTCAAGCTCTTTCTACCAAACTTCATCTTCCGTACGGATGGCTAACTTGATTGGGGAGGGGGATATTAGACGTAATATTCTTTGAGTATTTGTATCCTTGTAAATAAGGATAGTAGAGTTTTATTGTGACTAATATTGTAAGTATTTGAGTCCAAATATTGTACTCCCTCTGTCCCGATTTAAGGTTCTTAGTTTCCTTTTTAGTCTATCCCAATTTAAGGTTCTTACTTTACTTCATTACCTAAAATGGAAAGTGGGACCCACTTGTCATACTCACAACAAAAACTCCCTACCCACTTTCTCTCTCATACTTTACTTTCCACACTCACAACATTTACTTTTTCTTAATATCCGTGTAAAGTCAAACTAAGAACCTTATAGTGGGACGGAGGGAGTAGGTGTCATAGAGAGTCCATAATTACCTAGTTACCTAGTTTCCTTTCTCTAGGGTTTTTGATATATATTGTATTGTTTCTATCATTATCAATAACAAGGAAATAAGTTTCCCAGCCGTGTTCTTCCTTTTGTTCCATGATCGTGTATGATTTTCTACAACTTTTAACTATCCTAATGAAAATTTACAGTTTGTTATTGATACACCATTATAAATACTATCAATACCAATTTTTAGATTAAAATTTATAAATTTAAAAACAACCTTAATTATTGCTCAAAGTTCATTCAAACTAACAATGAAAAAAAGGAGAGAACAACTTTCAGGGAGTACATACGTGTATATATATATATGTGTGTGTGTGTGTGTGTGTGTGTGTGTGTGTGTGTGTGTGTACGCTCGGGTGCCAACCTCAGTTTGAACAAGTTTTTGTTGTGTACACTCATGCATTCTCATCTTGACATTTACATATGTGTATAGGAGGATCTTTTTCATTCGGACAAGTTTCCAGTTCAGAACAGATCTACTACTACTTAAACAGAGCTAGTCGTGTTGCCATCAGTTGACTTTGAAGAAAAAAGTAACATAGAGAACTAAGTTTGATTCTGGAATATCAGTAAATACATGTTGAGATGAAGCCAAGGATCACAGGTTTTTGCAGGCTGCCAAACATCAACAAGAACGTACTCCCTCCGTCCCGAAATGATTTTCTCATTTACCATTTTTCATTATCCCAAAAAGTTCTTTTCATTTCTACACTTTGGGCTTACATGTGCATAAACACAACGTGATTTGTGAAGCAAGTGTTCAAATACTTAAAAAGTTTGAATAGTCAAATATAAAGATTGTAAGAAGAATTGTATCCCTCCAGCATGAAACTAAGACCACTGTACCTCTATGGCCCACACTAAGATAAAACGGTTACATGTACTGAGAGTGGCAAAGAAACTGCCTAAGATATACGTCCATTCTAGGCAAGGCTCACGTGAAACTGATTATACTTCTACGGACCACAGTAAGATAGAACAGTTACATGCAGCGAGTGCGGAAAAGAAACTGCCTAATAGGTGCTAATCTATATCTATATAATATATAAAAGCGGAGTCAAATGTCATTCATACAGCGCGCCACGTGGCTTTATGACGTGGAAATCCATGTGGCGCCATCTTATTGGATTAAGCAAGTATTCAAATGTGCATTGATCGACCAAACTATCCTTCTATCTATAAAACAATATAAGTAAATTTTGAATTTACTCTAAGCTTTTTTTTACATGCAAGTAAATTTTGAATTTTGAATTTAGTCTAAGCTTTTTTTTTACATGTAAGTAAATTTTGTGATATTAATAGATGAGCTCTAGACGAGGATTTGAACATATATATAATTTACTAAAGAGCGTGCAAAAGAATAGAACTGAAGAGTCTTACTCTCGGTAGACAGCGAAAAAGCTAAGGCTAGAGAAATAATGTTATGCAAAACCATTTCCTAACTATCTTTCTAATTTATAGGATAAAATCTGTACCCTAAAACATAGTTTAAGACAAAGACTAATGGTTTGTTTGCAACAATGATATGATTTTTCTAATTTCACATTAGAATTACTATATTTGGTTTTTGATTGTATAAAATAGGCACAAAGGTATTATCTTAAAATTGTGACAATAATACAGATTAGTTAAGGAAAGAATCCGAGAAACCATGTTGGTGGAGATAAAAGTCCAAGTTATTTTTATATAATTTATTTATCTATCTTAAATTATACTCTCTTCGCCCAATTCAAAATAAGATTTTTGATCCTAAAACAAGCGGAATCAAATGTCATTCATACAGCGCGCCACGTGGCTTTATGACGTGGAAATCCATGTGGCGACATCTTATTGGATTAAGCAAGTATTCAAATGTGCATTGATCGACCAAACTATCCTTCTATCTATAAAACAATATAAGTAAATTTTGAATTTACTCTAAGCTTTTTTTTACATGTAAGTAAATTTTGAATTTTGAATTTACTCTAAGCTTTTTTTGTTTACATGTAAGTAAATTTTGTGATATTAATAGATGAGCTCTAGATGAGGATTTGAACATATATATAATTTACTAAAGAGCGTGCAAAAGAATAGAACTGAAGAGTCTTACTCTCGGTAGACAGCGAAAAAGCTAAGGCTAGAGAAATAATGTTATGCAAAACCATTTCCTAACTATCTTTCTAATTTATAGGATAAAATCTGTACCCTAAAACATAGTTTAAGACAAAGACTAATGGTTTGTTTGCAACAATGAAAAGATTTTTCTAATTTCACATTAGAATTACTATATTTGGTTTTTGATTGTATAAAATAGGCACAAAGGTATTATCTTAAATTGTGACAATAATACAGATTAGTTTAGTTAAGGAAAGAATCCGAGAAACCATGTTGGTGGAGATAAAAGTACAAGTTATTTTTATATAATTTATTTACTTATCTAAAATTATACTCTCTTCGCCCAATTCGAAATAAGATTTTTGATCCTAAAACGAGGATTAAGGAAAACTAATACTCCTTCCGTTCCTCTTTTGTATGATAAGTGGATCCCATTATTATAAAGTATTAAAATATTTCAATTTTTGAATTTTGTAAATTAAAGTGGGACAACCAAAATAGCAATTTTTGTAGATTAAAATGGGATGTAGAGAGTTTTTTCTTTTTGGAAAAAGTGATTTAAAAAATAAGTGTTGTGAGTATGAAGGAGAGGGAAAGTGAGTATGAATAATAAATAAAAAATTGTTGTGAGTATGACAAGTGTGTCATATTAATAAAAACTTTATATTTTTCGATATCCACAAAAAGTCATATTTCAGATGGGACAGAAAATGTATTATGTAATAATTATTGTTACTATCCCCGTCGAGTATCGACGGGTTACAAACTAGTCTCATGTTAATGCCGAGGTGCTAATCTCGTGTTAGCGCCAATAGTAATGTGAGTTACACAGGAAATGTGCACCAGATTTATCCAAAGAGTCCTAAAATCAGTGTCCACTTTTGATCATAATCACG
Source organism: Campanula takesimana (assembly GCA_026119855.1). Classification (NCBI taxonomy): domain Eukaryota; kingdom Viridiplantae; phylum Streptophyta; class Magnoliopsida; order Asterales; family Campanulaceae; genus Campanula; species Campanula takesimana. The sequence goes on along the minus strand of JAOWBW010002974.1, from coordinate 31,194 downwards.
AAAATTGGCCACTCTTATTGGGGCGGAGGTAGTATCCATGACATTACAAGAAAACTTATTTTGCTCTATTCAATAACAAATTTAGTTAATTATGGTAAAATCACAACATAATATAGATCACCAAACCAATTTTAAAAATGGAACTCTCTACATGGGGACATCCAGAAAAGGAAAAAGTAACTCTTTCAAATGAATGTTGGTTTATTACTCCAAATACTTTCCACTTCATCGTTATGTTAGTGGATTTCATGGTCGTCCAATTGAATTGCATTATTGGCAACCAAGCCTAAAAGATGAGAACAAGCTTTTATAAAATTAAAGAAACATTAATTATTATTAGGACCGGTTAAATTCCTTTTGCTTTCAGGCCATTTAACTAAATATTAACAAAACTCTAAGAAATCCGCTCCCCTAATCAAGAACAACAACTATATATAACAGGCTTGAAAGAACAAAGGTTACAACAGCAACAACAACAACAACAAGAACAAGAACTACAACTACAACTACATCTACCACTACAACTACAACTACCACTACAACTACAACTACAACAAAATAATCCGTGAGTCCATATATTTCAGGGACAAAAAGCTTGGTGTAGAAGGGCATTAGCAACTCCACATCATCTGCTTGGTACAGTTTGTTGGCCATCATTTCAAGAAGAAAAGTTCTCCAGGCTAGCGTTTAACACAAGATTTTGCTGTAGGGACACATTCTTCACATCTGATTTACTCAGAAAGTTTTCAATGTCTCTTAGTCTGATGTTGAAAACTTCGAGAATCTTTATTAGAACCATTTCATTGTGGTGTCATAAACTAGGAAATAAAATGGGGCCGATCTATAAGATTTTTCCATGTTTTGGAAACAGACGTGAATCGCAATAGTAAATATGATTGTAACCCATGAAAGGATCTCCATGATTACATCTATTGGAAGGTTGACGCTACTTGATTGAATGCTCTCCATCTCCATTCCTCACATAAAGCCGGGCACCGCTATGGGAGTAACTGGCGGTAGGAATCAGGCGGGTGTCGATAAATAAAGACCTAGGTCGTGTTTTAACAAAGATAGTTAATACATTTGACTAAACTGTAACTAAATAATAGTTAAATTGCATCAGATGAGAGCAATTGATAATGTACAGTGTATCCACAGCATTTTATTCGTGTTTAAAGGAAATAATCAAGCATCAGTTTATTTTCAATAGCCATAATCTTGATAATCTAGTCATATACGCGTTGAAAGTAAAATTCTTCAAATAACTGGACTGCAACTCCACATATGCACCAATAGAAAAATTGAATAGAAATAACCGAAAAGACAGTTTCCGAACAAATCTATCTTACTTTTTATTTATTTCGAGGAAAAATCTTACTTACAAAATACATAAAACACATTCATTGAGAGCTAGATAGACATTTATTCTTTGTATATCAATTTAAGCGGAAAAAGTATAAAAATAGATAGAGATCCTTACTTGATATACCACGAACAACGACCATGTCTTTGCATTCCATACAACTTCCCGCTGCTCATCAACAATTCAATATCAGAAATTAAGCAAACACAAAAAGAAAGTGCAATAATTCTACAGAATTGAATAAACAGAAAAAAAAAAAAAAAAAAAAAACGATTTCAATCTTGGATCCAAAAACTCAAGATTCAAACGAAATGTTAAGAATCACAAAATAATCTTAAAAAGAAATCCAAAAAAAGGAAGCTCGCTCCGGCTCAATTAAATTGTACAGATCGTATAAAAATGGAGGAAAAGTTGAGTGCTTACCTGCGATCTTCCTCATCCTCGTCGGCCATGCCTGTTGAGAGCAGCGGCGCACACAAGTGTTTAGGGTTATTGATTAGATTTGAGTGTTTAGGGTTTGGAATAAACGGGTGTATATATAGCTAAATTTAGTCTCCTTTTTACATAATTTTGAAAACATAACCCCTAACTATGAGGTCTGTCGCACATTAGACCCCTAATTATTGATAATTTTGACCTTTTGTGACACTTGACTTTATTCAAGTACTTGAATAATCCAAAACACTGTTAAGGAAAAAAAAAAAAAACAATGCTAGGGGCACAAAATAAGATCATAAAATCTTGCTCACAAGATGAGGTGACCATATTTTATTGGTTGCGTCAATAATAGACCCGCCACACGCTAATTAAAAACACCAATAAAATCATTACTCTTAGGATTTTGTGAGAAAGATTTTGTGCCCCTAGTATTATTAAAAAAATTGTCGAAAAAAAAATCCAAATCAAAGAAGCTCACTCCAACTCCATTAAATTGTACGTATTTGTTTTTTCTCCGTCCAATTTAATTTACGAGAACGTTTTATTTATTTATTTATTTTTCAAAACTTTTGTTTTATACTTCCTCCCTCTTGAAGATATCATCACCACTTTTAGTATTTCGAACTTCCATTATGTTATGATTTTTATCTTTGTCTTGAAGCAGAGATGACCAAACACGTTTTCGGTTCCATTTCTGAACCACCGGTTTCAGTTCTGGAAAAACTTGAGCCGTAACCGAACCGTTTATCTTCCTGTTACGGTTAGGAACCGCCGGTTCACGTTTTGGAACCGCCGGTCCACAGTTTCTTATTTTCTTTTTAAATTTTAATTTTTTAATCAGAAAAAATAATTTTAATAATTTTTTATTACCAATTTTTTTACAAAAAGGTATAGAAAAAATGTTTTAAAAATTAAAGAGGCACGTCCCTCTTTTCTTTTATATACTCAACAATTTTGTATTATTTTTATTCACTAAATTTGGCTAAAAATTCAGTCAAAACTCAACTTTTCTTGTCAACTTTCCGTTAGTAACGCTTAATTCTGATGAAACCGTGCTAGAAATATAATGATTTTGATGGTTTTTGATGGTTTTCTAACGGTTTTGATGATGGTTACAGTTCGGTCTAGGCGGTTTATGGCAGTTCGGAACCGCCGGTTCACGATTTTCAGATGGGATGAACCGGAACGACCCGTGTTACAAACGGTCCCGGTTCACACGATTTCGGTTTTCGTCAAGGTTTAAGGCGGTTCTGGAATTTCCGGTTTTAGTTCCGGTCCGGTTCCGGTTCCGTTTGGCCATCCCTATCTTGAAGTAGTTAATGTAAATATGGTAGGTTGTTTGGATGAAATTTGAAAGAAATTTGAAAGAACCTGTTTTAACTACTAAGTGAGACCACAACAATAATGTGCAAATGTCATGGTGGTTATAAAAATAAAAATGTATGCAACTAAAATAAATCTATATATATTAAAAGTCGACACGGAGGTATACGAATTCGCCATGTGGACCGTTTAGGCTAAAGAATGCTTTTGGTGAAGCCATGTCATCACCATTCTTATTGATAAGTGACTCTTGATATTCTTATTATTAGCTAATAATATTAGTTAATAATAATAGTTATTATATAAGTTAACTATTACTATTAATAGTATTAGTAAACTATAATAGTTATTGTATAAGTTGACTATTACTATTAATAGTATTAGTTAACTATAATAGTTATTGTATAAGTTAACTATTATATAAGTTAACTATTACTATTAATAGTATTAGGCACGATCTCCAACTCTTCCAAGAATCTCAAATGGGCCAATATACCTCGGTGCTAGCTTGCCTTTCTTCCCATACCTTCGAATCCCCACTTTAGGTGAAACCTTTAGAAACACGAAATCACCCTTTTCAAACTCGAGATCTCGCCTTCAGTGATCGGCATAGCTTTTCTGTCTACTCTGAGCGGTACTCAAGCGATCCCGAATAAGTTTAATCTTCTCAACTGACTCATTAACCATCTGAACACCCCAAATCTTTGCTTCTCCCACTTCATCCTAACAAATCGGAGACCGACATTTCCTCCCATACAAGGCTTCATACGGAGCCATCCCAATACTAGACTGAAAACTGTTATTATAAGAAATTCCACTAGAGGTAAATGGGAATCCCAAGAATCTGAGAAGTCAACAGAACAAGCTCTCAACATATCCTCAAGAATCTGAATAGTTCTTTCTGACTGACCATCTGTCTGAAGATGAAAAGCTGTACTGAACCTCAATTCGGAACCCAAAGCCTTCTGAAACGCTTGCCAAAACCGAGATGTGAATCTAGGGTCACGATCAGATACAATGCTCACTGGGAATCCATGCAATCTCACAATCTCATGAATATACAAAGTCGCAAGCTTCTCCATCGAGTAGCCAATATCAATAGGTAAGAAATGAGCAGACTTTGTCAATCTATCCACGATTACCCAAATTGCATTAAATTTTCTACGAGTACGAGGCAATCCAGTTACAAAATCCATCGTAAGATGCTCCCTTTTCCATTCGGTATCTCTAAAGGTTGAAGTAAACCTGCGGGTCTCTGATGTTCGGCTTTAACTTGTTGACAAGTCAGACACTTTGACACATAATCCGCTATTTCCCGCTTCATATTATTCCACCAAAAATGTTGCTTCAAATTCTGATACATCTTTGTACTCCCGGGATGAATAGTATATCTAGACTTGTGGCCCTCATCAAGAACTTGGCATTTGATCCCATCAATGTTAGGCACACACAATCGACCTCTAAAACTCAATACCCCTTCAGAACTAAGGGAGAAATCTTCAAATTTTTTATCATTCATTTTATCCACAATCTTCATTAACTCTGGATCATCCTTCTGAGCATCCTTTATCTGTTGAATGAAAGTTGGTGATACTTTAATATTCGCAAATATAGCTCCATGCTTTGATTCATAAGGACACCAATCTCGAGCATCCTCTAACATCTTCCATTCTCGAACCATCAATGAAGCTACATAAGATTTTCGGCTAATGGCATCAGCTACTACATTTGCTTTACCCGGATGATAAGAGATAGTACAATCATAGTCCTTCAGTAACTCCATCCATCTTCTTTGCCTGTTATTCAACTCTTTTTGTGAGAAAAGATACTTCAAACTTTGATGATGGGTAAAAATCTCAAATTTTGCTCCATAAAGATAATGTTTCCACTTGTGCAACGCAAAGACAATAGCCGCAAGTTCCATGTCATGGGTAGGATAATTCTGCTCACTCGGAGTCAACTTCCTTGAAGCATACTCAATCACCCTTCCATTCTACATTAGCACACACCCGAGGCCTTCTTTAGAAGCATCACTATATATCACCAAATCATCATTTCCATTAGGTAGTGCGGGAATAGAAGCAGTAGTCAATCTCTTCTTCATTTCCTCAAAACTGAGTTGGCACTTGTCATTCCACACCCAAGGCACATTCTTTTGAGTCAACTGAGTCAATGGAGTTTCAATTTTAGAAAACCCTTCAATGAATCTTTTGTAGTACCCAGCTAACCCCAAGAAGCTACGAATTTCTGACACTGATTCTGGCCTCTTCCAACTCACAATAGCCTCAATCTTGGATGGATCAACTGATATGCCTCTATTAGAAATCACGTGCCAAAAAAGATACTTCATCAAGCCAAAAAGCACATTTACTGAACTTCGCAAACAATTGTTCCTCCCGAAGAATAGATAATACCATTCGCAAGTGCTGCTCGTGTTCCTCCCGAGACTTTGAATAAACAAGAATATCATCAATGAATACAACCACGAAGGTATCAAGATAAGGTTTGAAGACCCGATTCATCATATCCATAAAGACAGCCGGAGCATTAGTCAACCCGAAAGGCATAACAAGAAACTCATAATGGCCATATCTACTACGGAAAGCAATTTTAGAAATGTCTTCAGAACAGATTTTCAACTGGTAATACCCACTCCTCAAGTCAAGTTTTGAAAAGACAACCGACCTTGAAATTTATCAAATAAATCATCAATATGAGTGAGAGGATATTTGTTCTTCACAGTTACCTGATTCAGCTTCCGATAGTCAATGCACAATCTCAAAGACCCATCTTTCTTCTTAACAAACAAAACTGGAGCTCCCCACGGTGAAACACTGGGTCAGATGAATCCCCTATCGAGCAATTCTTGTAATTGAACCTTCAACTCTTTTAACTCAGCTGGAGCCATTCTATACGGTGTCTCAGATATTAGAGCTGTACCTGGAAGCAAGTCAATACAAAACTCGATTTCCCTATCGGGAGGCATAGCATACTCAGAAGAAAATACATCTGAAAATTCTTTAACAATAGGCACATCCTCTATTTCAGGAATCCTTTTAGTAGTACCAAGAACACTGGCCAAGAATCCCACACAACTACGATTCAATAACCTTCTAGCCTTCACATAAGAAATGATACGAATCTCTTTACCCCAGGGAATAGCCTCAAAAGTAAATTCAGGGACATTAGGGATAGAAAATGTGACCACCTTTTTAAAACAGTCAACAGATGCATGATATTTACTCAACCAATCCATACCCAAAATAATATTAAAATCTTGTAATGGCAGGATAATTAAATCAGCAGGTAAAACATGATCACGTATATGCACATCATAAGAATGAAACACCTTATTGGTCACCAAATACTCTCCTATAGGAGTAGACACCTCTAACACATAAGGTAGAGATTCAGAAGACAAATGCAATCGAGAAGCAAAGTGCACAGACACATAAGAATGCGAAAAGCCAGGGTCTATAAGTGCTCGTGCCCTCAAACTAGACACAAAAATTATACCTCCTATCACATTAGAAGAATCTGAAGCCTGTTGTTGAGTGATGGCAAAGACACGACCCTGCACCTTAGGCTTCCCTGAAGAATCCCTCTTCTGGCCCTGAGAAGACCCAACTACACTTCCCGAAGACTGATTCTTTAGCCTGGGACAATCTCTCTGATAATGACCCAACTGACCACAGTTCATGCATTTACCTTGTTTCTTCCAACATCTTTCCTCAGAATGCCCCTCTTTCTGACAATAGTTACAAACCCTTTTGTTCTGACTCCCTGAAGTGTTACCTTAATTTCTGTTACCCGATTGTCCTTGAGAAGATCCCCTAAACTGTGAAGATGCACCTTGAGATCCTCTACCACCACCACATTGTTGTTGTTGTTTCTTCCCCTGTCCTCTTTGTCTTCCTCCACCCGTTGCCTCCATCTTTTTCTTATGTTCAACAATATCATGCTCCACCTGGTAAGCACGATCAATTGCATCCTGCAAATCCTAAAATTTGTGGGAGATAAGCTGTGTTCTGATAACTGGTCTTTAATCCTTTCACGAACCTCATTGTCTTTCTTTCTTCAGTTGCCACCAAATATTGATAATACCTAGCCAATTCAGTGAACTTTGCAACATATTCAGCTACAGTCATCATATTTTGCTCTAGATTAAGAAATTCCACCTCTTTTCTGTCTTGGTCCACCTTAGGAATGAAACGATCTTTGAATCTCTTCACCAAAGTCTCCCAAACATATGGTACATGCGTCTCATCCCAATTATCATTCACCGCTTTCCACTAATACTCGGCCGCTCCAATCAGTTTATAAGTTGCAAATCAGACTTTATCCTCTTCCTAACATTGCAAAACATCAAAGATCTTTTCCATAGCTTCAATCCATCTCTCAGCTTTAGTAACATCGGTCTCTCCATCATATCCCATAGGCTTCATTTTCAAAAACTGTTCTAACCCATATCTTGGTGGTGCTTGTTCCCTCTCTTACCTCTGATCATTGATTGTTTTCATTGCAGCTTCAAACATGCCTTGGAACATTATTCGAGCCTCTTCTCTAGAATTATCTTGCCCCGAAGACCCGGACTGATCTCCTTCTGTCCCAACCATTTTCAATATGTACCTGCATAGACACTCAACGTTAATCACTCTATACACTACTACCCTCTTAGGTCATTTAGTCATTCTAGACCATCTACAACCTAGCTCTGATACCAACTGTCGCGCCCCAGACCCGTGGTCCTATTTGGCCCCACGCTCGGGACACGATTGGAAGATGTCATAAAACACTTTTGAAATTTTTTCGAAATATACTTTCATAAAGTTTAACAAAATCAACACTTGAAGTTCAAAGACTTCCATTTAACTTTCAAACAAACTTTACAAACAAATTTCACAACGAAAGTACTTAGCCCGAAGGCTTACAACCTTCTATAGAAATGTACATACACTAAAATTATCCAAAATATAGGTGTTACAAGATGATGAAGTCACGGAAACTCTACCCAAAAGGTTATACATCTATGTAATGTAGCCTTTACAAAAAAATCCCAACTCTTACCACTTTAACGTCCTCCCGTGCCAAGTGTCCTATCCCCTGGACTCGCCTTTTTCTAAGGAAAACAAATAAACAAGGAACGGGGTGAGAATAAATCTCAGTAAGCTACTAAGAATGCAACTACGTTTCATGCTAAAATGATAATCCTAAAGAACAGTATCATAGCAATCACATAGCATATAATATGAGAGGCAAAGCCAACTCATCATACCACACATACAACGGTTGTAACACTCATAAGTGGATACCAAGCCAAGGTTTACCGAAAGAACATAACCGTCTGAGAATACCATCTGAGAAAACCAGTTGAGTAGCATAAATAGCTGAAGCCGGGATCCCGAAAACCAAATCATAACCATAAGAACCAAATTAATAACGGGGGGAATATGAGACAAAGTCATAACCCAATGCTCACACAAGGGAGCTAACTCATCCCATCCAAGGCCAATCTGGACTGGGGAAAAAGGGTTACCAGTGGAAGACCTTATTGTGAACTTGGCTCGTGTGCCACGATAATCCCTTCCACTGCCCGACTCGATAACACAAAACTAGCTGGACTTTCAACCAAAGCACTGTAATGAATACTTGCTTAAACAACAACCGGGGGCAATGATTCCAAAGTAGGGAACCAAGCCAAACACATCACAAAATGCACACGAAAGAAGCACTCATAAAGTGTTCACAACCATCATGAAATAAAGTCACAACACATTCTTGCACACACTTTATAACAAGATCCTCAACAACCATGAAAACATCCCAAAACATTCATCCAATTTCCCTAGACCATCACTTAATGTTTTGACAATTACTAACCTCTTACACTTAACTTGGAACAAACTATCAAACTCAGGTAAAGTGTGCGGCCACCCAAACTGGGTGTGCGGTCGCCCACTTGCTCTGTTTTCATAAACAAAACTAGTCTGATAGATGTGCGGCCGCACGCCCTTAGAGGGCGGCCGCCCACATCATCCGGTAAGCTCAAACTAGGCTGTTTATATATACTCCCTTCGTTTCACCATCCCAAAAGTACTACCCAACTTCTGTCTTACTGAACATGAACCAAAACAACTAAATTCAACTACACCAAAAGAGCCTCTTTACACATCCAACATCAACTTTCACTAATAACATCACAAAACAACATTCACCACACAAAGTACTATATAATATGTATATGAACATTTTATAATAAAAGGGGGAATAGTAACTTACCTATTTCCGGAAAAGTATCGGGAAAATAATATTTGATCGGGTAGGAATACTATACTCAACACCCTGAACATTTTGGTATAATTAGATTTTAAAATGGAGTAGTAAATTAAAAGAAGCAAAATCAATTGTGAAACCCTTACCTTTTCTTCCATGGATACTGAGAACAAATTGGGAAAGTATACTTTTAGTGTGTATATGTTATACGCAGAGAGGGAGAGATGGTGAGCATTAGTATGAGTTGATATTTAACAAGTTTCACATAGGCCCCTCTACTTTAACTTTGAACACTTAAACCCCTAAACTAAAAATTCCACCAAGACCCTAAAGTTTCAACTTAAACCAATCTACTACCTTAACTCATTAATCTAACAAATTAAACTAACACTTTAAATATCACATATACTCAAATAATATATGTAAGTAAAGAAAATATTATCTAACACATAAACTGCACACAAAATTTCCATTTTAAGATTAGAAAATTAGGGTGGGTTTTGGGGTCGTTACAGTTGATATTATCGTTAGTGGCTCATCTGCATCCACCATCTCTACTGTCATTGATGCTTTATGTGCGACATTTGACAGTCGCCGTTTGGGAGATATGAGTTTCTTCTTGGGATTAGAAGTAACTCGAGCTCGGAATACTCTTCAACTTAGGTAGTCACGTTATGTACACGATCTTCTTACCCGGTTTAACACGACAAACTGCAAGCCTTCTTCCACACATCCCTCAGACTCGAATTTCTAGTCATGATGGTGATCCACTCCTTGATCCCACTATATACCGCAGTCTAAATGGTGGCCTTCAGTATATCTCTTTGATATGGCCTAATGTAGACACCTCGATCTCGCACCCCTTAAACCAACCTTTGAATTGGTCTAAACCCTAGAATGACCTAAAATCCTAGATAGAGCGGTTTAGGACTACCGACCGCCTTATCGGTGCATCGGATGAAAAAACCGAGTCTAAGATTGTCATCAGAACTCAAAACCGAGAAAATAGGCGTATTCTCCAAAAATCGAGCGTCGGGACCCTACGACGGGCCCCGCAGCCCTAGAGAGCCTTTTACCGGTCATCCCTTGCATTTAAAACTAATTTATATTATTCCTTAATCGTTAACATATCCAAGATATATCGTTGTGACCAGAAAATTATGAGGAGCAACTTTCGTTTTGGACGCACAGATGAACGCGACACCGTTGCGCGCACACCGGAGCAGTTGCAGACCATTACAGAATGAAGAAACGATGCCGGAAATGGTGCAAGTACACCCTGCATGGCCACACAAAACGTGGCCTAATGCTGCACAAACATGGGGCGAGTCATGCTTTGAAGGGCCAATCACGAAGCGACAAGTGGTGGAACAAAAATGGCCAGAAAATGCACTGTGGCCGTACGGCAAGAGGGAGGAGTACGTCTCCCTCATAGCCGTACGGCTCTTCCCAGTTTTTCCATCAGATTTCTCTTCCTCAATAATTCAAGGCAAATGATGATATTCCCTATCAATTTCCATCACCTTTTGTCCATGAAATTCGGCAAGCAACCTCATCTCCCTCCTCTACCAGTATCGTAGGGGCATTTTGGTCCAAAGAAAACCACATCCCTCCTCCATATACCCCATTGTTGATCCAAGAAAGGGGAGATCCTACATTCTCTACATTCCCATCTCCAAACATTCTCCTCACTTTCTTCCTTGTTCTTACTACCACCACAACACAACCACAACACCACCATTCCTCCACCACTTCTCCACCACAAAACAACCACTCCAAACCACTCAACAACCTCAAACAACTCTCCAAACTCAAGTAAACACAACACTACTCCAACCCAACCTTTCAAACAACTTCAAATCAAACTCAAAACTAAAGCCTTCCCTTGGAAGCAAAGGAAGCACACCTACCCCATCCTAATCTAGGTAAGAAGGTAAGATTAATATCTTGTAAAGTGTAAGAAATGTAAGCATTTGTATGCCTAGTATAGGGTCTAGCCATTAGAATGGCTAGATCCCTATCTTCTTCATGTAATCCATGTTCTAGGTTGTAAATCCTCATGTAAATATGTTGTAAATGTTCAAACCTCAGCTCCATCATGTATACATGTGTTTCATGTTCATTTTGTGTTAATCTCCAAGATTAAATCTCAAATCTAAGCATGACATGGTCCATTTGTCCAACATGTGCACAATCTGTCCACTTTTTCTTCTTCCATGTTTATTCATGTTTTGGTCCACATTTGTTCATAAATAAACACTCAATAATGTTAATAACATGTCAATGTTAAAGTTCCCCAAGTCTCATGTGTTGGTTTTAAGTTTAGACCATGTTTTAATGTCCATCTTCATGCTATATGTAACCAGCGCAGTTTGTGTACCCTGTTCAGTTCATGTATTCATGTCCATTTTACTCCATCATAACTTTGTTTATGGACTTAGATCAAAAAATTAAAGTTGTTTATTATATATTTAATATGATGCATGCCAATTTTCATGGTCATATTCCAAGTTTAGGTCATGTTTTGAAAGATATTTTCGTAGCCCAGACAAGCTATCCTGTTTGTGGCATTTCTGACCAAGCTGTGTTTCCATGGTTAAAACTCTATCAAAACTTGATTTTAAAAATGAGGTCAAAACATAAAATTTGTTCTAATCTGACTAAATAAAATGTTCATGTTTTTGGAATAATTTTATGGCCTAATAAAAGGCCTTTTTCTAATTTTTGAAACAAGTGCTTACTCTTAGATAGATAATTTCCAGATTCTGACATCTAAATAGGCCTTTTGAACCTTCTAAACATGTTTTATGGGTTTGAATATTGGTACACTTCATCTTTGATATGTATATTAAACTTTCATGCTTTGTTTTTTTCCATATTCCCAAGCTATGATAGAGTAAATTTGCCATGAAAGTCTGACATGCTATTTGTTTACTGTTCTGGGCAGATTTCACATTTGTGTTCTTTGCATGATTTGAGCATGAAAATCTAATTCAAAAATTAATAAATAATTTCTATGTGTTCTACAACATGTTGGGAGTAAATCCCAAGTTTCCTTCTGGACTTGGATAGGTATTGGACACGTAAATTCCTCCATGAATAACAGGTGGTCCTGAACTTCAGCAACAACCATAAACTTGGACATTCATTTACAAGGGACATGTCTCCCTTTTTTGTACAATCTTTACATAATACCCTCTCCCCCTTTATGTGTTTTCCTTGTCTAAATTATTCAAAACCATTTTCGAAAACCAATCGGGAATCCACCCAAACCGATTCCCGGTTGAGACTTAAATGATTCGACCTAGATTAGGAGACACCTTTATACATAAACACACACATTTTCTAAAGTTAGGATATAAAAGGCATTTTCGAAAAGGCATATTAAAATCAAACGTAGGCGGAAGCATGCTAGAGACCGTAAGGGCGAGTGGAGTGCTGCTAATCACATTCTCTACTCGTAACTTAGCCCCCGAACCCACTTTCTCATTTTTCAAACTAAAAAAAAAAGGTTTTATCTATATTTTCCTTTAATAAAATGAGGTGGCGACTCTTCTTTCCAAAACCAAAGTAGGGAAACCATTATGAGAACGCGAGCGCGGATAAGGTTTCGAGTGCGGGTTCCCACACCTAACACATTGCTTTCTCCGTCAATCAGGTTTGTCAGCTCATGCATTAACCCCGCACTACTCATTTGATCGCAACCAAAAAAATCTTACATTTTGTCAAAGGCACGTTTGACCTCGATCTCACTTTCCATTTGTCTTCATCCTTCTCCATATGCACATACTCTTATGCCGATTGGGCAGGTGACCGTGATGATAAACTGTCTACTATTGGTAGGGCTGTTATACAATTCGAGCTGACTTGAGTTCGAGTGAGCTCGAGTTCTAACTCGAGTTTGAACCGATTGTCAAGCTCGTTTCTTTATCGAGCCGACCATGTTTGACTAGTTAGCTCGTTAAAAGCTCGAGTTCGGCTCGATAACCTCGTTAAACTTGAATTTTTTGTTTTCGAGCGGCTCAAACTCGACTCGATAAGCTCGAACTCGACTCAATAAGCTCATTAAGAACAAATTTTTACAGAAAAAAAGCATAATCTCGAGCTCGGCTCGTTAAAACTCGAGTTGTTCACGAACAGCTCACGAGCTCGATTCGACTCGAGTTTGAACAAACAAGTGAGCTCGAGCTCGAGCTTGATACCCCAAAGATCGACTCGGCTCGTTTACAGCCCTAACTACTGGTGCTTGCATCTTTATTGATCCTAATATCATTTCTTGGATGGGCAAGAAGCATTCTAGAGTTTCTTGTTTGAGTAGTGAAGCTGAGTATCGTGCTCTTGCTACCACCTGTAATACCCCGACCAAAAAATGTGTGTGCCTGATATGTTTGATATGATTTGATTGGTACTACTTATACCACCAAGATGCATCTTCTTTTCGGAAGCTCATCTCATAAGAACTTCAAGGTTAAGCGTGCTTGACTTGGAGCAATTCTGGGATGGGTGACCCACTGGGAAGTTTCTCAGTGAGCACGTGAGTGAGGACAAAAACGTGCTGGAAAGACTCGTGGTGGTTTGTGAGGATAGTCCATCAAATTTGATAGCGTTCCGACCCGGTTTTCGGGCTCGGGGCGTTACACCACCACTGCGGAACTACGATGGTTCTCATATCTCTTTCGAGAGTTACATGTTCCGTTTATTCCATTGTCGTTATTTTATGACAATCTCTCTGCACTTCACATGGCTTGCAATCCATTTTTCCATGCTCGCACTCGCCATATAAAGATTGATTACCATTTTATTTGTGAGTTGGTTACTTGTGGTTTTCTCTGTCTCTATTATGCTTCAACGGATGACCAACTTGCTGATAGCTTCACAAAAGGCTTGTCCAAACCCATGTTTCAAGCTCTTTCTACCAAACTTCATCTTCCGTACGGATGGCTAACTTGATTGGGGAGGGGGATATTAGACGTAATATTCTTTGGATATTTGTATCCTTGTAAATAAGGATAGTAGAGTTTTATTGTGACTAATATTGTAAGTATTTGAGTCCAAATATTGTACTCCCTCTGTCCCGATTTAAGGTTCTTAGTTTCCTTTTTAGTCTATCCCAATTTAAGGTTCTTACTTTACTTCATTACCTAAAATGGAAAGTGGGACCCACTTGTCATACTCACAACAAAAACTCCCTACCCACTTTCTCTCTCATACTTTACTTTCCACACTCACAACATTTACTTTTTCTTAATATCCGTGTAAAGTCAAACTAAGAACCTTATAGTGGGACGGAGGGAGTAGGTGTCATAGAGAGTCCATAATTACCTAGTTACCTAGTTTCCTTTCTCTAGGGTTTTTGATATATATTGTATTGTTTCAATCATTATCAATAACAAGGAAATAAGTTTCCCAGCCGTGTTCTTCCTTTTGTTCCATGATCGTGTATGATTTTCTACAACTTTTAACTATCCTAATGAAAATTTACAGTTTGTTATTGATACACCATTATAAATACTATCAATACCAATTTTTAGATGAAAATTTATAAATTTAAAAACAACCTTAATTATTGCTCAAAGTTCATTCAAACTAACAATGAAAAAAAGGAGAGAACAACTTTCAGGGAGTACATACGTGTGTATATATATATATGTGTGTGTGTGTGTGTGTGTGTGTGTGTGTGTGTGTGTATGTGTACGCTCGGGTGCCAACCTCAGTTTGAACAAGTTTTTGTTGTGTACACTCATGCATTCTCATCTTGACATTTACATATGTGTATAGGAGGATCTTTTTCATTCGGACAAGTTTCCAGTTCAGAACAGATCTACTACTACTTAAACAGAGCTAGTCGTGTTGCCATCAGTTGACTTTGAAGAAAAAAGTAACATAGAGAACTAAGTTTGATTCTGGAATATCAGTAAATACATGTTGAGATGAAGCCAAGGATCACAGGTTTTTGCAGGCTGCCAAACATCAACAAGAACGTACTCCCTCCGTCCCGAAATGATTTTCTCATTTACCATTTTTCATTATCCCAAAAAGTTCTTTTCATTTCTACACTTTGGGCTTACATGTGCATAAACACAACGTGATTTGTGAAGCAAGTGTTCAAATACTTAAAAAGTTTGAATAGTCAAATATAAAGATTGTAAGAAGAATTGTATCCCTCCAGCATGAAACTAAGACCACTGTACCTCTATGGCCCACACTAAGATAAAACGGTTACATGTACTGAGAGTGGCAAAGAAACTGCCTAAGATATACGTCCATTCTAGGCAAGGCTCACGTGAAACTGATTATACTTCTACGGACCACAGTAAGATAGAACAGTTACATGCAGCGAGTGCGGAAAAGAAACTGCCTAATAGGTGCTAATCTATATCTATATAATATATAAAAGCGGAGTCAAATGTCATTCATACAGCGCGCCACGTGGCTTTATGACGTGGAAATCCATGTGGCGCCATCTTATTGGATTAAGCAAGTATTCAAATGTGCATTGATCGACCAAACTATCCTTCTATCTATAAAACAATATAAGTAAATTTTGAATTTACTCTAAGCTTTTTTTTTACATGCAAGTAAATTTTGTGATATTAATAGATGAGCTCTAGACGAGGATTTGAACATATATATAATTTACTAAAGAGCGTGCAAAAGAATAGAACTGAAGAGTCTTACTCTCGGTAGACAGCGAAAAAGCTAAGGCTAGAGAAATAATGTTATGCAAAACCATTTCCTAACTATCTTTCTAATTTATAGGATAAAATCTGTACCCTAAAACATAGTTTAAGACAAAGACTAATGGTTTGTTTGCAACAATGATATGATTTTTCTAATTTCACATTAGAATTACTATATTTGGTTTTTGATTGTATAAAATAGGCACAAAGGTATTATCTTAAAATTGTGACAATAATACAGATTAGTTAAGGAAAGAATCCGAGAAACCATGTTGGTGGAGATAAAAGTCCAAGTTATTTTTATATAATTTATTTATCTATCTTAAATTATACTCTCTTCGCCCAATTCAAAATAAGATTTTTGATCCTAAAACAAGCGGAATCAAATGTCATTCATACAGCGCGCCACGTGGCTTTATGACGTGGAAATCCATGTGGCGACATCTTATTGGATTAAGCAAGTATTCAAATGTGCATTGATCGACCAAACTATCCTTCTATCTATAAAACAATATAAGTAAATTTTGAATTTACTCTAAGCTTTTTTTTACATGTAAGTAAATTTTGAATTTTGAATTTACTCTAAGCTTTTTTTGTTTACATGTAAGTAAATTTTGTGATATTAATAGATGAGCTCTAGATGAGGATTTGAACATATATATAATTTACTAAAGAGCGTGCAAAAGAATAGAACTGAAGAGTCTTACTCTCGGTAGACAGCGAAAAAGCTAAGGCTAGAGAAATAATGTTATGCAAAACCATTTCCTAACTATCTTTCTAATTTATAGGATAAAATCTGTACCCTAAAACATAGTTTAAGACAAAGACTAATGGTTTGTTTGCAACAATGAAAAGATTTTTCTAATTTCACATTAGAATTACTATATTTGGTTTTTGATTGTATAAAATAGGCACAAAGGTATTATCTTAAATTGTGACAATAATACAGATTAGTTTAGTTAAGGAAAGAATCCGAGAAACCATGTTGGTGGAGATAAAAGTACAAGTTATTTTTATATAATTTATTTACTTATCTAAAATTATACTCTCTTCGCCCAATTCGAAATAAGATTTTTGATCCTAAAACGAGGATTAAGGAAAACTAATACTCCTTCCGTTCCTCTTTTGTATGATAAGTGGATCCCATTATTATAAAGTATTAAAATATTTCAATTTTTGAATTTTGTAAATTAAAGTGGGACAACCAAAATAGCAATTTTTGTAGATTAAAATGGGATGTAGAGAGTTTTTTCTTTTTGGAAAAAGTGATTTAAAAAATAAGTGTTGTGAGTATGAAGGAGAGGGAAAGTGAGTATGAATAATAAATAAAAAATTGTTGTGAGTATGACAAGTGTGTCATATTAATAAAAACTTTATATTTTTCGATATCCACAAAAAGTCATATTTCAGATGGGACAGAAAATGTATTATGTAATAATTATTGTTACTATCCCCGTCGAGTATCGACGGGTTACAAACTAGTCTCATGTTAATGCCGAGGTGCTAATCTCGTGTTAGCGCCAATAGTAATGTGAGTTACACAGGAAATGTGCACCAGATTTATCCAAAGAGTCCTAAAATCAGTGTCCACTTTTGATCATAATCACGAAAATTGGCCACTCTTATTGGGGCGGAGGTAGTATCCATGACATTACAAGAAAACTTATTTTGCTCTATTCAATAACAAATTTAGTTAATTATGGTAAAATCACAACATAATATAGATCACCAAACCAATTTTAAAAATGGAACTCTCTACATGGGGACATCCAGAAAAGGAAAAAGTAACTCTTTCAAATGAATGTTGGTTTATTACTCCAAATACTTTCCACTTCATCGTTATGTTAGTGGATTTCATGGTCGTCCAATTGAATTGCATTATTGGCAACCAAGCCTAAAAGATGAGAACAAGCTTTTATAAAATTAAAGAAACATTAATTATTATTAGGACCGGTTAAATTCCTTTTGCTTTCAGGCCATTTAACTAAATATTAACAAAACTCTAAGAAATCCGCTCCCCTAATCAAGAACAACAACTATATATAACAGGCTTGAAAGAACAAAGGTTACAACAGCAACAACAACAACAACAAGAACAAGAACTACAACTACAACTACATCTACCACTACAACTACAACTACCACTACAACTACAACTACAACAAAATAATCCGTGAGTCCATATATTTCAGGGACAAAAAGCTTGGTGTAGAAGGGCATTAGCAACTCCACATCATCTGCTTGGTACAGTTTGTTGGCCATCATTTAAGAAGAAAAGTTCTCCAGGCTAGCGTTTAACACAAGATTTTGCTGTAGGGACACATTCTTCACATCTGATTTACTCAGAAAGTTTTCAATGTCTCTTAGTCTGATGTTGAAAACTTCGAGAATCTTTATTAGAACCATTTCATTGTGGTGTCATAAACTAGGAAATAAAATGGGGCCGATCTATAAGATTTTTCCATGTTTTGGAAACAGACGTGAATCGCAATAGTAAATATGATTGTAACCCATGAAAGGATCTCCATGATTACATCTATTGGAAGGTTGACGCTACTTGATTGAATGCTCTCCATCTCCATTCCTCACATAAAGCCGGGCACCGCTATGGGAGTAACTGGCGGTAGGAATCAGGCGGGTGTCGATAAATAAAGACCTAGGTCGTGTTTTAACAAAGATAGTTAATACATTTGACTAAACTGTAACTAAATAATAGTTAAATTGCATCAGATGAGAGCAATTGATAATGTACAGTGTATCCACAGCATTTTATTCGTGTTTAAAGGAAATAATCAAGCATCAGTTTATTTTCAATAGCCATAATCTTGATAATCTAGTCATATACGCGTTGAAAGTAAAATTCTTCAAATAACTGGACTGCAACTCCACATATGCACCAATAGAAAAATTGAATAGAAATAACCGAAAAGACAGTTTCCGAACAAATCTATCTTACTTTTTATTTATTTCGAGGAAAAATCTTACTTACAAAATACATAAAACACATTCATTGAGAGCTAGATAGACATTTATTCTTTGTATATCAATTTAAGCGGAAAAAGTATAAAAATAGATAGAGATCCTTACTTGATATACCACGAACAACGACCATGTCTTTGCATTCCATACAACTTCCCGCTGCTCATCAACAATTCAATATCAGAAATTAAGCAAACACAAAAAGAAAGTGCAATAATTCTACAGAATTGAATAAACAGAAAAAAAAAAAAAAAAAAAAAAACGATTTCAATCTTGGATCCAAAAACTCAAGATTCAAACGAAATGTTAAGAATCACAAAATAATCTTAAAAAGAAATCCAAAAAAAGGAAGCTCGCTCCGGCTCAATTAAATTGTACAGATCGTATAAAAATGGAGGAAAAGTTGAGTGCTTACCTGCGATCTTCCTCATCCTCGTCGGCCATGCCTGTTGAGAGCAGCGGCGCACACAAGTGTTTAGGGTTATTGATTAGATTTGAGTGTTTAGGGTTTGGAATAAACGGGTGTATATATAGCTAAATTTAGTCTCCTTTTTACATAATTTTGAAAACATAACCCCTAACTATGAGGTCTGTCGCACATTAGACCCCTAATTATTGATAATTTTGACCTTTTGTGACACTTGACTTTATTCAAGTACTTGAATAATCCAAAACACTGTTAAGGAAAAAAAAAAAAAACAATGCTAGGGGCACAAAATAAGATCATAAAATCTTGCTCACAAGATGAGGTGACCATATTTTATTGGTTGCGTCAATAATAGACCCGCCACACGCTAATTAAAAACACCAATAAAATCATTACTCTTAGGATTTTGTGAGAAAGATTTTGTGCCCCTAGTATTATTAAAAAAATTGTCGAAAAAAAAATCCAAATCAAAGAAGCTCACTCCAACTCCATTAAATTGTACGTATTTGTTTTTTCTCCGTCCAATTTAATTTACGAGAACGTTTTATTTATTTATTTATTTTTCAAAACTTTTGTTTTATACTTCCTCCCTCTTGAAGATATCATCACCACTTTTAGTATTTCGAACTTCCATTATGTTATGATTTTTATCTTTGTCTTGAAGCAGAGATGACCAAACACGTTTTCGGTTCCATTTCTGAACCACCGGTTTCAGTTCTGGAAAAACTTGAGCCGTAACCGAACCGTTTATCTTCCTGTTACGGTTAGGAACCGCCGGTTCACGTTTTGGAACCGCCGGTCCACAGTTTCTTATTTTCTTTTTAAATTTTAATTTTTTAATCAGAAAAAATAATTTTAATAATTTTTTATTACCAATTTTTTTACAAAAAGGTATAGAAAAAATGTTTTAAAAATTAAAGAGGCACGTCCCTCTTTTCTTTTATATACTCAACAATTTTGTATTATTTTTATTCACTAAATTTGGCTAAAAATTCAGTCAAAACTCAACTTTTCTTGTCAACTTTCCGTTAGTAACGCTTAATTCTGATGAAACCGTGCTAGAAATATAATGATTTTGATGGTTTTTGATGGTTTTCTAACGGTTTTGATGATGGTTACAGTTCGGTCTAGGCGGTTTATGGCAGTTCGGAACCGCCGGTTCACGATTTTCAGATGGGATGAACCGGAACGACCCGTGTTACAAACGGTCCCGGTTCACACGATTTCGGTTTTCGTCAAGGTTTAAGGCGGTTCTGGAATTTCCGGTTTTAGTTCCGGTCCGGTTCCGGTTCCGTTTGGCCATCCCTATCTTGAAGTAGTTAATGTAAATATGGTAGGTTGTTTGGATGAAATTTGAAAGAAATTTGAAAGAACCTGTTTTAACTACTAAGTGAGACCACAACAATAATGTGCAAATGTCATGGTGGTTATAAAAATAAAAATGTATGCAACTAAAATAAATCTATATATATTAAAAGTCGACACGGAGGTATACGAATTCGCCATGTGGACCGTTTAGGCTAAAGAATGCTTTTGGTGAAGCCATGTCATCACCATTCTTATTGATAAGTGACTCTTGATATTCTTATTATTAGCTAATAATATTAGTTAATAATAATAGTTATTATATAAGTTAACTATTACTATTAATAGTATTAGTAAACTATAATAGTTATTGTATAAGTTGACTATTACTATTAATAGTATTAGTTAACTATAATAGTTATTGTATAAGTTAACTATTATATAAGTTAACTATTACTATTAATAGTATTAGGCACGATCTCCAACTCTTCCAAGAATCTCAAATGGGCCAATATACCTCGGTGCTAGCTTGCCTTTCTTCCCATACCTTCGAATCCCCACTTTAGGTGAAACCTTTAGAAACACGAAATCACCCTTTTCAAACTCGAGATCTCGCCTTCAGTGATCGGCATAGCTTTTCTGTCTACTCTGAGCGGTACTCAAGCGATCCCGAATAAGTTTAATCTTCTCAACTGACTCATTAACCATCTGAACACCCCAAATCTTTGCTTCTCCCACTTCATCCTAACAAATCGGAGACCGACATTTCCTCCCATACAAGGCTTCATACGGAGCCATCCCAATACTAGACTGAAAACTGTTATTATAAGCAAATTCCACTAGAGGTAAATGGGAATCCCAAGAATCTGAGAAGTCAACAGAACAAGCTCTCAACATATCCTCAAGAATCTGAATAGTTCTTTCTGACTGACCATCTGTCTGAAGATGAAAAGCTGTACTGAACCTCAATTCGGAACCCAAAGCCTTCTGAAACGCTTGCCAAAACCGAGATGTGAATCTAGGGTCACGATCAGATACAATGCTCACTGGGAATCCATGCAATCTCACAATCTCATGAATATACAAAGTCGCAAGCTTCTCCATCGAGTAGCCAATATCAATAGGTAAGAAATGAGCAGACTTTGTCAATCTATCCACGATTACCCAAATTGCATTAAATTTTCTACGAGTACGAGGCAATCCAGTTACAAAATCCATCGTAAGATGCTCCCTTTTCCATTCCGGTATCTCTAAAGGTTGAAGTAAACCTGCGGGTCTCTGATGTTCGGCTTTAACTTGTTGACAAGTCAGACACTTTGACACATAATCCGCTATTTCCCGCTTCATATTATTCCACCAAAAATGTTGCTTCAAATTCTGATACATCTTTGTACTCCCGGGATGAATAGTATATCTAGACTTGTGGCCCTCATCAAGAACTTGGCATTTGATCCCATCAATGTTAGGCACACACAATCGACCTCTAAAACTCAATACCCCTTCAGAACTAAGGGAGAAATCTTCAAATTTTTTATCATTCATTTTATCCACAATCTTCATTAACTCTGGATCATCCTTCTGAGCATCCTTTATCTGTTGAATGAAAGTTGGTGATACTTTAATATTCGCAAATATAGCTCCATGCTTTGATTCATAAGGACACCAATCTCGAGCATCCTCTAACATCTTCCATTCTCGAACCATCAATGAAGCTACATAAGATTTTCGGCTAATGGCATCAGCTACTACATTTGCTTTACCCGGATGATAAGAGATAGTACAATCATAGTCCTTCAGTAACTCCATCCATCTTCTTTGCCTGTTATTCAACTCTTTTTGTGAGAAAAGATACTTCAAACTTTGATGATGGGTAAAAATCTCAAATTTTGCTCCATAAAGATAATGTTTCCACTTGTGCAACGCAAAGACAATAGCCGCAAGTTCCATGTCATGGGTAGGATAATTCTGCTCACTCGGAGTCAACTTCCTTGAAGCATACTCAATCACCCTTCCATTCTACATTAGCACACACCCGAGGCCTTCTTTAGAAGCATCACTATATATCACCAAATCATCATTTCCATTAGGTAGTGCGGGAATAGAAGCAGTAGTCAATCTCTTCTTCATTTCCTCAAAACTGAGTTGGCACTTGTCATTCCACACCCAAGGCACATTCTTTTGAGTCAACTGAGTCAATGGAGTTTCAATTTTAGAAAACCCTTCAATGAATCTTTTGTAGTACCCAGCTAACCCCAAGAAGCTACGAATTTCTGACACTGATTCTGGCCTCTTCCAACTCACAATAGCCTCAATCTTGGATGGATCAACTGATATGCCTCTATTAGAAATCACGTGCCAAAAAAGATACTTCATCAAGCCAAAAAGAACATTTACTGAACTTCGCAAACAATTGTTCCTCCCGAAGAATAGATAATACCATTCGCAAGTGCTGCTCGTGTTCCTCCCGAGACTTTGAATAAACAAGAATATCATCAATGAATACAACCACGAAGGTATCAAGATAAGGTTTGAAGACCCGATTCATCATATCCATAAAGACAGCCGGAGCATTAGTCAACCCGAAAGGCATAACAAGAAACTCATAATGGCCATATCTACTACGGAAAGCAATTTTAGAAATGTCTTCAGAACAGATTTTCAACTGGTAATACCCACTCCTCAAGTCAAGTTTTGAAAAGACAACCGACCTTGAAATTTATCAAATAAATCATCAATATGAGTGAGAGGATATTTGTTCTTCACAGTTACCTGATTCAGCTTCCGATAGTCAATGCACAATCTCAAAGACCCATCTTTCTTCTTAACAAACAAAACTGGAGCTCCCCACGGTGAAACACTGGGTCAGATGAATCCCCTATCGAGCAATTCTTGTAATTGAACCTTCAACTCTTTTAACTCAGCTGGAGCCATTCTATACGGTGTCTCAGATATTAGAGCTGTACCTGGAAGCAAGTCAATACAAAACTCGATTTCCCTATCGGGAGGCATAGCATACTCAGAAGAAAATACATCTGAAAATTCTTTAACAATAGGCACATCCTCTATTTCAGGAATCCTTTTAGTAGTACCAAGAACACTGGCCAAGAATCCCACACAACTACGATTCAATAACCTTCTAGCCTTCACATAAGAAATGATACGAATCTCTTTACCCCAGGGAATAGCCTCAAAAGTAAATTCAGGGACATTAGGGATAGAAAATGTGACCACCTTTTTAAAACAGTCAACAGATGCATGATATTTACTCAACCAATCCATACCCAAAATAATATTAAAATCTTGTAATGGCAGGATAATTAAATCAGCAGGTAAAACATGATCACGTATATGCACATCATAAGAATGAAACACCTTATTGGTCACCAAATACTCTCCTATAGGAGTAGACACCTCTAACACATAAGGTAGAGATTCAGAAGACAAATGCAATCGAGAAGCAAAGTGCACAGACACATAAGAATGCGAAGAGCCAGGGTCTATAAGTGCTCGTGCCCTCAAACTAGACACAAAAATTATACCTCCTATCACATTAGAAGAATCTGAAGCCTGTTGTTGAGTGATGGCAAAGACACGACCCTGCACCTTAGGCTTCCCTGAAGAATCCCTCTTCTGGCCCTGAGAAGACCCAACTACACTTCCCGAAGACTGATTCTTTAGCCTGGGACAATCTCTCTGATAATGACCCAACTGACCACAGTTCATGCATTTACCTTGTTTCTTCCAACATCTTTCCTCAGAATGCCCCTCTTTCTGACAATAGTTACAAACCCTTTTGTTCTGACTCCCTGAAGTGTTACCTTAATTTCTGTTACCCGATTGTCCTTGAGAAGATCCCCTAAACTGTGAAGATGCACCTTGAGATCCTCTACCACCACCACATTGTTGTTGTTGTTTCTTCCCCTGTCCTCTTTGTCTTCCTCCACCCGTTGCCTCCATCTTTTTCTTATGTTCAACAATATCATGCTCCACCTGGTAAGCACGATCAATTGCATCCTGCAAATCCTAAAATTTGTGGGAGATAAGCTGTGTTCTGATAACTGGTCTTTAATCCTTTCACGAACCTCATTGTCTTTCTTTCTTCAGTTGCCACCAAATATTGATAATACCTAGCCAATTCAGTGAACTTTGCAACATATTCAGCTACAGTCATCATATTTTGCTCTAGATTAAGAAATTCCACCTCTTTTCTGTCTTGGTCCACCTTAGGAATGAAACGATCTTTGAATCTCTTCACCAAAGTCTCCCAAACATATGGTACATGCGTCTCATCCCAATTATCATTCACCGCTTTCCACTAATACTCGGCCGCTCCAATCAGTTTATAAGTTGCAAATCAGACTTTATCCTCTTCCTAACATTGCAAAACATCAAAGATCTTTTCCATAGCTTCAATCCATCTCTCAGCTTTAGTAACATCGGTCTCTCCATCATATCCCATAGGCTTCATTTTCAAAAACTGTTCTAACCCATATCTTGGTGGTGCTTGTTCCCTCTCTTACCTCTGATCATTGATTGTTTTCATTGCAGCTTCAAACATGCCTTGGAACATTATTCGAGCCTCTTCTCTAGAATTATCTTGCCCCGAAGACCCGGACTGATCTCCTTCTGTCCCAACCATTTTCAATATGTACCTGCATAAGACACTCAACGTTAATCACTCTATACACTACTACCCTCTTAGGTCATTTAGTCATTCTAGACCATCTACAACCTAGCTCTGATACCAACTGTCGCGCCCCAGACCCGTGGTCCTATTTGGCCCCACGCTCGGGACACGATTGGAAGATGTCATAAAACACTTTTGAAATTTTTTCGAAATATACTTTCATAAAGTTTAACAAAATCAACACTTGAAGTTCAAAGACTTCCATTTAACTTTCAAACAAACTTTACAAACAAATTTCACAACGAAAGTACTTAGCCCGAAGGCTTACAACCTTCTATAGAAATGTACATACACTAAAATTATCCAAAATATAGGTGTTACAAGATGATGAAGTCACGAAAACTCTACCCAAAAGGTTATACATCTATGTAATGTAGCCTTTACAAAAAAATCCCAACTCTTACCACTTTAACGTCCTCCCGTGCCAAGTGTCCTATCCCCTGGACTCGCCTTTTTCTAAGGAAAACAAATAAACAAGGAACGGGGTGAGAATAAATCTCAGTAAGCTACTAAGAATGCAACTACGTTTCATGCTAAAATGATAATCCTAAAGAACAGTATCATAGCAATCACATAGCATATAATATGAGAGGCAAAGCCAACTCATCATACCACACATACAACGGTTGTAACACTCATAAGTGGATACCAAGCCAAGGTTTACCGAAAGAACATAACCGTCTGAGAATACCATCTGAGAAAACCAGTTGAGTAGCATAAATAGCTGAAGCCGGGATCCCGAAAACCAAATCATAACCATAAGAACCAAATTAATAACGGGGGGAATATGAGACAAAGTCATAACCCAATGCTCACACAAGGGAGCTAACTCATCCCATCCAAGGCCAATCTGGACTGGGGAAAAAGGGTTACCAGTGGAAGACCTTATTGTGAACTTGGCTCGTGTGCCACGATAATCCCTTCCACTGCCCGACTCGATAACACAAAACTAGCTGGACTTTCAACCAAAGCACTGTAATGAATACTTGCTTAAACAACAACCGGGGGCAATGATTCCAAAGTAGGGAACCAAGCCAAACACATCACAAAATGCACACGAAAGAAGCACTCATAAAGTGTTCACAACCATCATGAAATAAAGTCACAACACATTCTTGCACACACTTTATAACAAGATCCTCAACAACCATGAAAACATCCCAAAACATTCATCCAATTTCCCTAGACCATCACTTAATGTTTTGACAATTACTAACCTCTTACACTTAACTTGGAACAAACTATCAAACTCAGGTAAAGTGTGCGGCCACCCAAACTGGGTGTGCGGTCGCCCACTTGCTCTGTTTTCATAAACAAAACTAGTCTGATAGATGTGCGGCCGCACGCCCTTAGAGGGCGGCCGCCCACATCATCCGGTAAGCTCAAACTAGGCTGTTTATATATACTCCCTTCGTTTCACCATCCCAAAAGTACTACCCAACTTCTGTCTTACTGAACATGAACCAAAACAACTAAATTCAACTACACCAAAAGAGCCTCTTTACACATCCAACATCAACTTTCACTAATAACATCACAAAACAACATTCACCACACAAAGTACTATATAATATGTATATGAACATTTTATAATAAAAGGGGGAATAGTAACTTACCTATTTCCGGAAAAGTATCGGGAAAATAATATTTGATCGGGTAGGAATACTATACTCAACACCCTGAACATTTTGGTATAATTAGATTTTAAAATGGAGTAGTAAATTAAAAGAAGCAAAATCAATTGTGAAACCCTTACCTTTTCTTCCATGGATACTGAGAACAAATTGGGAAAGTATACTTTTAGTGTGTATATGTTATACGCAGAGAGGGAGAGATGGTGAGCATTAGTATGAGTTGATATTTAACAAGTTTCACATAGGCCCCTCTACTTTAACTTTGAACACTTAAACCCTAAACTAAAAATTCCACCAAGACCCTAAAGTTTCAACTTAAACCAATCTACTACCTTAACTCATTAATCTAACAAATTAAACTAACACTTTAAATATCACATATACTCAAATAATATATGTAAGTAAAGAAAATATTATCTAACACATAAACTGCACACAAAATTTCCATTTTAAGATTAGAAAATTAGGGTGGGTTTTGGGGTCGTTACAGTTGATATTATCGTTAGTGGCTCATCTGCATCCACCATCTCTACTGTCATTGATGCTTTATGTGCGACATTTGACAGTCGCCGTTTGGGAGATATGAGTTTCTTCTTGGGATTAGAAGTAACTCGAGCTCGGAATACTCTTCAACTTAGGTAGTCACGTTATGTACACGATCTTCTTACCCGGTTTAACACGACAAACTGCAAGCCTTCTTCCACACATCCCTCAGACTCGAATTTCTAGTCATGATGGTGATCCACTCCTTGATCCCACTATATACCGCAGTCTAAATGGTGGCCTTCAGTATATCTCTTTGATATGGCCTAATGTAGACACCTCGATCTCGCACCCCTTAAACCAACCTTTGAATTGGTCTAAACCCTCGAATGACCTAAAATCCTAGATAGAGCGGTTTAGGACTACCGACCGCCTTATCGGTGCATCGGATGAAAAACCGAGTCTAAGATTGTCATCAGAACTCAAAACCGAGAAAATAGGCGTATTCTCCAAAAATCGAGCGTCGGGACCCTACGACGGGCCCCGCAGCCCTAGAGAGCCTTTTACCGGTCATCCCTTGCATTTAAAACTAATTTATATTATTCCTTAATCGTTAACATATCCAAGATATATCGTTGTGACCAGAAAATTATGAGGAGCAACTTTCGTTTTGGACGCACAGATGAACGCGACACCGTTGCGCGCACACCGGAGCAGTTGCAGACCATTACAGAATGAAGAAACGATGCCGGAAATGGTGCAAGTACACCCTGCATGGCCACACAAAACGTGGCCTAATGCTGCACAAACATGGGGCGAGTCATGCTTTGAAGGGCCAATCACGAAGCGACAAGTGGTGGAACAAAAATGGCCAGAAAATGCACTGTGGCCGTACGGCAAGAGGGAGGAGTACGTCTCCCTCATAGCCGTACGGCTCTTCCCAGTTTTTCCATCAGATTTCTCTTCCTCAATAATTCAAGGCAAATGATGATATTCCCTATCAATTTCCATCACCTTTTGTCCATGAAATTCGGCAAGCAACCTCATCTCCCTCCTCTACCAGTATCGTAGGGGCATTTTGGTCCAAAGAAAACCACATCCCTCCTCCATATACCCCATTGTTGATCCAAGAAAGGGGAGATCCTACATTCTCTACATTCCCATCTCCAAACATTCTCCTCACTTTCTTCCTTGTTCTTACTACCACCACAACACAACCACAACACCACCATTCCTCCACCACTTCTCCACCACAAAACAACCACTCCAAACCACTCAACAACCTCAAACAACTCTCCAAACTCAAGTAAACACAACACTACTCCAACCCAACCTTTCAAACAACTTCAAATCAAACTCAAAACTAAAGCCTTCCCTTGGAAGCAAAGGAAGCACACCTACCCCATCCTAATCTAGGTAAGAAGGTAAGATTAATATCTTGTAAAGTGTAAGAAATGTAAGCATTGTATGCCTAGTATAGGGTCTAGCCATTAGAATGGCTAGATCCCTATCTTCTTCATGTAATCCATGTTCTAGGTTGTAAATCCTCATGTAAATATGTTGTAAATGTTCAAACCTCAGCTCCATCATGTATACATGTGTTTCATGTTCATTTTGTGTTAATCTCCAAGATTAAATCTCAAATCTAAGCATGACATGGTCCATTTGTCCAACATGTGCACAATCTGTCCACTTTTTCTTCTTCCATGTTTATTCATGTTTTGGTCCACATTTGTTCATAAATAAACACTCAATAATGTTAATAACATGTCAATGTTAAAGTTCCCCAAGTCTCATGTGTTGGTTTTAAGTTTAGACCATGTTTTAATGTCCATCTTCATGCTATATGTAAC
Source organism: Campanula takesimana (assembly GCA_026119855.1). NCBI lineage: Eukaryota > Viridiplantae > Streptophyta > Magnoliopsida > Asterales > Campanulaceae > Campanula > Campanula takesimana. The sequence continues at coordinate 1,749 of JAOWBW010002974.1, read as the reverse complement.
CAGCGCAGTTTGTGTACCCTGTTCAGTTCATGTATTCATGTCCATTTTACTCCATCATAACTTTGTTTATGGACTTAGATCAAAAAATTAAAGTTGTTTATTATATATTTAATATGATGCATGCCAATTTTCATGGTCATATTCCAAGTTTAGGTCATGTTTTGAAAGATATTTTCATAGCCCAGACAAGCTATCCTGTTTGTGGCATTTCTGACCAAGCTGTGTTTCCATGGTTAAAACTCTATCAAAACTTGATTTTAAAAATGAGGTCAAAACATAAAATTTGTTCTAATCTGACTAAATAAAATGTTCATGTTTTTGGAATAATTTTATGGCCTAATAAAAGGCCTTTTTCTAATTTTTGAAACAAGTGCTTACTCTTAGATAGATAATTTCCAGATTCTGACATCTAAATAGGCCTTTTGAACCTTCTAAACATGTTTTATGGGTTTGAATATTGGTACACTTCATCTTTGATATGTATATTAAACTTTCATGCTTTGTTTTTTTCCATATTCCCAAGCTATGATAGAGTAAATTTGCCATGAAAGTCTGACATGCTATTTGTTTACTGTTCTGGGCAGATTTCACATTTGTGTTCTTTGCATGATTTGAGCATGAAAATCTAATTCAAAAATTAATAAATAATTTCTATGTGTTCTACAACATGTTGGGAGTAAATCCCAAGTTTGCCTTCTGGACTTGGATAGGTATTGGACACGTAAATTCCTCCATGAATAACAGGTGGTCCTGAACTTCAGCAACAACCATAAACTTGGACATTCATTTACAAGGGACATGTCTCCCTTTTTTGTACAATCTTTACATAATACCCTCTCCCCCTTTATGTGTTTTCCTTGTCTAAATTATTCAAAACCATTTTCGAAACCAATCGGGAATCCACCCAAACCGATTCCCGGTTGAGACTTAAATGATTCGACCTAGATTAGGAGACACCTTTATACATAAACACACACATTTTCTAAAGTTAGGATATAAAAGGCATTTTCGAAAAGGCATATTAAAATCAAACGTAGGCGGAAGCATGCTAGAGACCGTAAGGGCGAGTGGAGTGCTGCTAATCACATTCTCTACTCGTAACTTAGCCCCCGAACCCACTTTCTCATTTTTCAAACTAAAAAAAAAGGTTTTATCTATATTTTCCTTTAATAAAATGAGGTGGCGACTCTTCTTTCCAAAACCAAAGTAGGGAAAAACCATTATGAGAACGCGAGCGCGGATAAGGTTTCGAGTGCGGGTTCCCACACCTAACACATTGCTTTCTCCGTCAATCAGGTTTGTCAGCTCATGCATTAACCCCGCACTACTCATTTGATCGCAACCAAAAAAATCTTACATTTTGTCAAAGGCACGTTTGACCTCGATCTCACTTTCCATTTGTCTTCATCCTTCTCCATATGCACATACTCTTATGCCGATTGGGCAGGTGACCGTGATGATAAACTGTCTACTATTGGTAGGGCTGTTATACAATTCGAGCTGACTTGAGTTCGAGTGAGCTCGAGTTCTAACTCGAGTTTGAACCGATTGTCAAGCTCGTTTCTTTATCGATCGACCATGTTTGACTAGTTAGCTCGTTAAAAGCTCGAGTTCGGCTCGATAACCTCGTTAAACTTGAATTTTTTGTTTTCAAGCGGCTCAAACTCGACTCGATAAGCTCGAACTCGACTCAATAAGCTCATTAAGAACAAATTTTTACAGAAAAAAAGCATAATCTCGAGTTCGGCT
>JAOWBW010002973.1:0-45751 GCA_026119855.1 Campanula takesimana | reverse complement strand
ATGGTCAGGAAATGGAACGCGCGTCTGCCGTTTTGGCCCAGGATACGACCGGCCGGAAACATGGCCACGCTTCCACGGTGTGCGGCCACTAACTTCCAAAAAAAGTGTTCCAACTAGTCACCCAAAGCATCTTAATTACACACATTATCTTCCCTTAATATCCCATAATACATTATCAGATTACTTCAATTTTTTTTTTAAAAAAAAAACCTTAAAATAAAAAAATTATTTTGAACACATTACAAAAGAATGGGGGAGGAAATTCTTTGTACCACTTTTTGTATATCACTTGTGTACCCAAGTGATCTGACGCTTATTTATCACACTAGAGGGTAACCCGTGCTCTGCACGGAAACCAATACTATGTCTTTTAACTATAGTTAACTAATATAGTAATCATCATTTTAACTAATACTATTAATAATAAAATTAATCGATATGATTACTATTATTATAATAACTATTATAATTAATTAATACCATTGATGTAGTAATAGTTAATATATACATTAATAGCAATGATTAGTCTATATAATAATAATTATTAATATAATTATTATAATAAAATAATATTATCAATAGTAATAGTTAATTGATATAGTAACTATTATGATTAATTAATATTAAAAATTAATAATCTAACTTATATAATAACTATTATAATCAACTAATACTAATAATAGTAATAGTTAATGTATGTAGCCTATTATAGTTAACCAATACTATTAATAGTAAAAAATAACTTATAAAGTAACTATTATGGTTAACTAATACTATTAATAATAATAATTAGCTATATAGTAACTATTATAGTTAACTAATACTATTAATAGTAATAGTTAACTAATATAGTAGTAACTATACTATTAATAGTAATATTTAACTAATATAGTTAACTATAATAGTAACTATATAGTTAACTATAATAGTAACTATTATAGTTAACTAATACAATTAATAGTAATATTTAACTTGTATTGTAACTAATATGTTAACTAATACTATTAATAGTAATAGTTAACTAATATAGTTAACTATAATAGTAACTATTACTAATAAGAGTAATAGTTAACTATAATGGTTAACTATTATAGTTAACTATTATAGTTACCCTTTTTAGTAACTATTATTATTAGCTAATAGTATTAGCTAATGAAAAGAAAATGAAAAGTCACTTATTTATTAGTATGTTGTTGATGTGGCTTCTCCAAATGCAAGCTTTCTCAATTGTTTGTCCACATGTCAATACCATAGCTCTTTTGGCCAACTTTAATATATATATATATATATAGATTTGACATTATAATCATCTAAGTCTTAATAACTTATAGCCGTCAAATCTCTTGTGCTACACAAGTGGTACACAAAAGTGGTATAGAGAATCTTCAATCAAAAGAATGTGTGATATTTATTAGGGTAAATATAAAGTCACAAAAAAATCTCACAAAATTTGGCTCACAAAATGATGTGTCAAAATTTTATTGGTGTTTTCAATTAGAGTGTGGCGGGTCCACAATCGATGCAACCAATAAAATATCGTCAACTCATTTTGTATCCATCGTTTTATCAACTTCTTTTGTATCCCTAGCATTGTCCATTTATTATGCGATGAATGAGTACATTTTTAATTCTTATATCTTATTATCACACCATCTCATTCAAAATTGTGGCTTGATTAAACACACAAATTAATCAATAAGAAAAGTGATTAACATACCACAATAGAAACGATCAATCCAAATAGGGCTTAATTTTAATGGAGGAATGATCAATTTTGTTTCCAATGATTTGTTTGTCAAATCGCACACTATCCATTTCAAATTTTCAATGCACCGCCTCTATAATGAGTCTCACCGAATTCAAAAACATCCCATTTGTGAAACACAAAAATAGGACAAGATAGCTGAATCTTAGCCGTGACCGTATGTTCTCTTTAGATTCCTCAAAGAACAATGCTATGGGCACAAAATTATTTAGGATATAGAATCCTTCTATAGTTAGAATTGTATATTTACTAGACATTGTATTATTCACTTTCTTAGAGTATTTGATTTACTTTCCTAATAAGATTATTATTCTATAGTTTATAGTTTCCTTATGTAATTAGAATAGCTTGGAGAGTACTCCACCCTCTTGTATAAATACCAACATACATCAATAATAATAGAGGTGGTCTCCCATGAGAACAAGGGGGTCCGTCTCATGCATGAGACGGGTCGCCCCATGACCCATGAGCCGAACCCGCCACGTGGCAACCCACCATTGGCCGATTTTTTTTTTTTTTTTTTTTTTTGAGTTTTTAAAAAAAAAATCGGCTTTTCAGTGGTTTAGCAAAAAATAATAGTTACCATCTCTTAAAGTAACATTGTTCATAAGTAAACGTAATACTTGTTTTAAAAAAACAAAAGCTCGTTTTTACCCATTTTTCCAAATGTAATACTAAATATAATTACATGTAACCCAAACAATATCTAAATGTAATAATCATCTATGCTGAAATATAATAGTGCTTTAGCTAAAATGTAATATAATGTGTATTTTAAATTTTATTTTTTAAAAGAAAATAACATTTGAAAAGTAATAACTTATGTATATGAATGTAATAGTAAGTTTATACAAGTAAATGTAACACTTTGATTGGTGAAATTGTAACATATTTCTATAGATAATGTAATACTTTTACATGTATCATGATAAATTTGACCCCATTGTAAGTTATTGTTTGAAAACATATAGATATATATACATATGTATTACAATTATGTACAAATACTATTACATATAAATAACACGTTTGTTACATTTTAGTTATAATAAGTATTGCTTTTGGCAAACGAATAAAACATAGGAAAAACACTATTACTTTAAGAGATGGTAACTATTACTTTTCACAATCCGAAAAAAAACCAAAAAAAAAAAAAAAAAAATAATTTGCCAATGAGGGGCTGCCACGTGGCAGAGTCCCCCATGGGTCCTGGAACAGGGTTGTGGGTCGGGTAATGGGTCAAAAAAATGACCCGTCTCACCCATGAGACGGGTTGGAGTGTTCTCACACAAGTTTTTGTCATAATAATATTTGAGTCTCTCATATTAATTATCTCTCTTCATGTATGATTGACTCCGACTATCTATTTCTCTCATCCTTGACATGGTATCAGAGCTATGATCCATAATGGGACTTCTCCACCAAAACCCCAGCTTCCGCCATCCACTTTCAAAGTCAAAGTTTTTTTTTTTTTCTACCATTCTCCTTGGGCACTCCATAACGCCAAATTCCTCTTACCTTTCCCCACAAGATTTCTATCTTTAAGATTCAATCCAACCTCAATATTTTACTTTTGCAGAAAATCAATTTGATTACCCCCACTCCTACAACCCGTCAAGCCTATGACCCCTAACCAATTTTTCTAAACTTTTTTCCCTTTCCTTAATCACTTCAAACTATTCACCATTCTCTATATCCTGGATACTCTCATCTTAATATTAACCCCACTTCTCAAAATACAATCTCTCTTTTTCTTTCCTTTTTTATTTTTGGCCATATTTTATTTCCATAACCCAACCGTTAAAATAAACCCAAAATCCGTCGTCGAAAAAAAAAAAAACTCCGCTTTTAAAGCGACCAACTTTTGCCTTTGTAGCATCCTATTCTGCCGTTGTAGCAACCAATTCTGCCTTCGTAGCAACCAATTCTGCCTTAGTAGCAACCAACTTTTGCCTTTTTGCATCAATTCCATAGTGACCAAACCACCAAAATTCTTTTTGAGACATAAAATCGTCTTGCAACGTAGTCGTTGAAACGTTCAAAGTAAACGTCATTCCAACGTAAAATCGTCTTGTGACGTGGTTGGGACGTAAAGTCGACGTCATTGCAACGTAAAATCGCCTAACGGCGTGGTTGCGACATAACAAAAATCTCACGCGTGAGGATGCAACCCTACTTGTACACCTTGAATTACAAGGTGACAACACGTGTTCGACCATTTTTCTTGCTCGTTCGAAGCTCGGTTCATCTCATTACTTTCCAAGATTGGACTCTCCTATCGGCCATCCATCTTGCGGGGGCATATTAAGGATATGAAATCCTTCTATAGTTAGAATTGTATATTTACTAGACATTGTATTATTCACTTTCTTAGGGCTCGTTTGGTAGCCTGATTAGAGCTGGATATGATTATTAGCCCAATAATTTTAGTGTTTGGTAGACTAAATGAAATCCGATTAATAATCCTAGGTACAATTCAAATAAGCTTCTTATCCAATATTATCCCCTCTAACCCCCTTCATATCTACCCATAAAAAAGGATGGTGTAATTAATCCCCGATTAATAATCTTCATACTATTAAAACGGGTTAATCCTATCAGGCTACCAAATGAGCCCTTAGAGTATTTGATTTACTTTCCTAATAGGATTATTATTCTATAGTTTATAGTTTCCTTATGTAATTAGAATAGCTTGGAGAGTACTCCACCCTCTTGTATAAATACCAACATACATCAATAATAATATTTGAGTCTCTCATATTAATTATCTCTCTTCATGTATGATTGGCTCCGACTATCTCTTTCTCTCATCATTGACAAAATAAGGTCACAAAATATTGCTCACAATATGAGGTGGCGATATTTTATTGGTTGCATCAATAATGGACCCGTCACACTCTAATTAAAAACACCAATAAAATTATTACACTTAAGATTTTGTGAGCAAATTTTTATGACTTTTTTGTGCCCCTAGTATCATTCTTCCTCAAATCAATCGTAAGGACCAACACCAACGTCAACTTCATTCAGTTCAACACCGCTCCTCTCAAAGTTTGCTCCACCCCTCCTCCCATGTAGAAACATACCAACGTTTTATAAGATGAGGTCTCATGTACACCCGCCGCACGCTGTGCGCGGGCCAGGCGACTTTTCCTTTTTTTTTTTCTTTTTTTTTTTTACCACCCCCAACTTTTTTTCCTCCCAACAAGAGTAACACTTATTATAACGAAATGTAACACATTTTTCTTTCAAATGTAACACTTTTTTTAAAAAAAAAAATGTACCACAATTTTGCTGCAATAGATAAAAGATAACATAAAGATTGACAACTAAACTAATGTAACACTTTTTATAAAGGAATGTAACACTCATTTTTTCCAAATGTACCACTTTTTTTTCTCCCAAAATTTACATAGGATTGACAAACTAAACTAATGTTACATTTTTTAAAAAAATGAATGTAACATTTTTTTTCTCAATTTGTAACAGTATATATTCTTAAATGTAACATTATATCTGAAATGTAACAATTTTTTATTGAGAAAGTAACAATTGAAATGCAAACCCAATTTTTTTTTTGTAAAAATGCTGTTACATTTGACTGTAAAAAGTGTTACTTTTTGAATATAAAATTGTTACTTTTATTAGAACAAACAGCTGACAAGCAACTCAAACTTTTTGTGTGTAAAAAAATTTTTTTTTTTAAAAAAATAAAATCAAACCATATCATGACCTATGTAGTTTTATTCGTCTCGTCGAGTCAAACACAACGGTATTTTTAAATTTTTTTCTGAGTTATAAATCTCAAGATATAGCATTTTAAAGTTAATGAGTTTTTTTTTTAAGGGGACACGTGGCAGCGCGCGGCTGGGTGAACCAGCGAGTGGCTCACAGCGCGCCACGTGTCACTCTGCCAGTGGAGGAAAGGCGGGCGGTTCGAGCTAGGCGGGTCGAACGGGCCGGGCGGGTTTTGCCCGCCGCGCGCCCGTGCGACGGTTGTACCTGAGAATTTGTCGTTTTATAAAACGTTTACTACCCAACGTAAAAAACGAAATCAAACTTGTTAGCTCCGTTGTTAGTTCCACGTTGTACAAAAACGTTTTTTGACATTGGGCAGTGCCCGTTTTACATTGTGTAGAAACATTTAATATGTGTTTTTCATATCACTGCAGCGGAGCAAAATTCCACATGAGCGGTTCCAACCTACTTCATAAGGCAACGACTGTAGTGCAGAGGGGTTCCAAATACTACTTTATAAGGCTATTTTTTCGAAAACAGATGTTCTATGTTATTCTCTGGTTACTCTATCATCATCAACCATCATATTCATACGTTGTCAAAAGGAGATTAAAATTCAATGACTGAATAACTCAGTAAAATGTTCAAATATTATTCAAGAAAACTGCTAGATGACACACATCACTTATTCAAATCTGATTTTCTTATTATCATCAACTGAGATCCACTTCTAAGCTAAACTGTTTCCCGATAAGTTGCGACATCCCCGACACTTCCACTACTCCAAACTCTCCACTCCCATCAAAACTCGCTCTTACCATTGACTTCCCGCCGAGTTTTCTTCCCATGTCAGGACTTAACCGGTAGCCTTTAAGCCTCTTAATATTTTCCAACCCCAGAAATGTCACCTTCTCTACAATCCACTTCTGACGAGCAGCATACTCTCCATTCACGACCTCTGTTCCCAGTTTCACAGTATTCCCCACAAGTTGACTGGTCAATCTTAACAAACTCCACTTTCCTCCGTCCCCTCCCATCTCTATTCCCTCTCCATCGTCCAAGAACACTTCACCAGTGCTGTTCTCGCTCTTACTAACAACCACCAGTAGCTGAAATGCTGTCTTTCGAGCTAACTCTGTAGTCATAGCCTCTCCTTGCATGGCCAATATATTGCCTTCCCGAACATGTACGTTTATATGATCAGGTGGTGCATCGAGCCTGACGTACTTTCCATTCTCTACCTCAATGGACCGTGAATAGTTGACCAGGTCAAACCACTTTCCAGCTGGGAAGTAAGCATCGACAGAGACTGCTCCTTGTTTTAAAACCGGTGACACCATTACGCCTTTACCAATGAGAAACTGGGAGTTAATGTCATATGTTTTGATGTCTTCTGGGAATGAAAAGAAAAGGGGCCTTGCGATTGGGGTCCCTCTCATATGTGCTTCGTACATTAACATGTAGAAGTAGGTGAGTAGCCTGTAGCGAAGCCCAAGCACCTTCCTGGAAGTTGCTGCGACTGAATCCCAGAGATATAGCTCTTGTCGGATGGTATCCTTGGCAGAGTGGTCTCTTGCAAACGGATAAAAGGCTCCCAGCTGCACAAAGCGAAACTTTTCAGAGAAAAAGAAAACAGAATTCATAAATAAATAAGATTAGGAACAAGAATGCTTCTTTTCTATGAAAGCATGTAGACAAAGTTCATAACATGAGAATTTTACACACCGAAGGGATGGAGGAACAACTCTTCTACAGTATACCAGGCACACAAACCCATACTCCCTCCGTCCCAAAACGATCTTCATACATTTTTCGAAGTTACTACAAAGGTACTTTGAGCAATAATTTTAGGCAAACTCAATTATCCTAATGAACATCTAAAACTTGTTATTGATACACCTTAAACAATACTATCACAAACAGCTTTTAAATTTTCGTTAGGATAATTAAATTAACCCAAACTATATGTTCATAATACCTTTGTAGTAACAACGAAAAAAAGTACTCCCTCTGTCCCTAAATGAGTGTCCATTTTCAAGAAATTTTTGTCCCTTAATGAGTGTCTTTTTTAAACATAACTTTTTCCCTAAACGTTTTTTTTCGAAAAAAATTTCACCGGTTTCTTTATACGTGCAAAACTAAAGGTTTGGAAAGGAGATTACAAGATTATATATGAATCGTTGTTACCAAATTGTTCAAAAAGTTGAGATTTTCAGTGTCCCTTGAAATTGAATTTGGACACTCATTTAGGGACAGAGGGAGTATAAAAGATCATTTTGGGACAGAGGGAGTAATTTTCAGTGATCACCATTAAGTCAATGAACTTTACCTGAATCCACCTTCGACAAAGTTCTTCGGTAGTATTTCCAGAAAAACCACATATATCTGCACCAACCATTGGAATTCCAAATAAACCAGAATTCAATATGCTCGGAATCGAGTATGCCAAGTCATCCCACGTGGCAGCATTATCCCCGGTCCAATGCGCTGTATACTTCCCAGATCCAACAAAAGTTGACCTAGAGAGTACAAATGGCCTCTTACCAGTTTCTTGAATTAAAGCTTGATTAGTTGCCCTCGATTCCAAAAATCCATAAAGGTTATGTGAATTATACTCGGTAACATTACCATAATGTATAGAACTTGAGGACACAGTTCGATTATTGATGGGCATCCGGACTCCAGAATTATTGATCTTATAGGGAGGATCATCAAGAGTAGAATATGGAGTTGCAGAAGAAGTTATAAAATTGGAAAGCTCATTCATGTCAATCCAGATACCATCAACTGGTACAAGAGCTCGGAACCTTTTTATTTCATCACCCCAGAAGATTATTCCAGCTGGATTTAGAAAATCAGGGTAGTTAACTGGTCCGGGCCAAACACTGCCAAGATAAGGAAGACCATCGCGTTTAATGTAAACATCAGCTTGAATCCCTCTTATGTAAGTTTCATAAGTCTTGTTCACACTGATACCTGTAGTAGGGCGCATCAATAAAAAGGGCAATAAGTAACAAAGCTAAACAAATATACAATCCAACTCAACTCAGACTTCCTTCGTTGCGGTCTCCAAAGTTCACTTATGAAATTGTTGATAGAAATGTAGCGCCAATGTCTCAAGAAAATTACCAGGATCTAAGATGAGCACGTATTTCTGGCCATTTTGATGAAGTTTACTAAGAAATTTCTTCACGTCAAGCAATGTCAAGCAATGGGAAGTTAATGGGGTCTAAAGTGAAATCTTTATAAGCATCCATGTAGTCGATATCCGTCCACATAACCTCCAGTGGAATTCTGGCTTTTGCATATGCAGTGACCACATCTTGAACATCGTAAATGCTCGTGTAACCCCATCGACATTGGTGAAATCCTATACGCATGAGGGAATTGACATGAATACCATCAAAACAAGCGTGCAACAATATATAAATCAAGATCTGATAATCATGCAAGTGAAATTAGATGGAAGAAAATTCTTATAAGAACATTACACCGTGTTCCATTCATTCAAAAAGAACAAACAGAAAAAGCACCAAACATAGCTTAAACACGAGTGTCTCATGTCAAGTAATCATTTACCAAACTCAAGCCATAATGCGTAGGATCAGTTTCATGCAACTACTAGCTATGGTTTCATTTTGATTAGCTTAGCAAAAAAAATAAAAAAAATCTGAATAGATACCCGTTTCTACCTATTCCTCATTAGCGAGGTGAAAGACGGGCTTCTCAGTAGATTTTGTTCATTCATACAGCCGTATTGCTTTCCCTCCACTTACTTATTCTTGTGCAATGAAGTCCATAGCTCACATTTTTCACTCACCCTTTTCCTCACCCGTCATAAATCCTCTATAAGTTTCCCATATTTTCCTGCTAGAAATGCATATCCTCCCTCTTAAACACATTTTCCACTCACCCTTTTCGCCGCCCATCATAAACCCCGTTATCAGTGTCCTGTCACTTTCCTGCTAGAATTTTGTATCCTTCCTATTTAGCATACTATGAGGACGTAAAATTCTTTTTTCTAATAATGATAAATTTAAAGTACAGTCCATTTAAATTTACAACTGTACAACAAATATTAAATACTACTCTCTCCGTCCCAAAATGATCTTCATGTTTGACTATTCAAACTTTTTAAGGATATGAACACTTGCTTCACTAGCCATGTTGTGTTTATGCACTTTTAAGCCTAATTTATAGATATGGGAAGATCTTTTGGGGACAATAAAAAATGACAACTAAGAAGATCATTTTGGGACGGAGGGAATATATAGTAGGATTACTGGTTCTGACATGCATATATATTAGTAATCCATTTGAATGCTAAACATTTGAATATATCAGAAAATTGAGATAATCAATTAAAGGTAAAAATCATGCACAGTTGACGATTATTCAACCAAACTCACCAAATGACCAGTAAGGCATTGCGGCTGGCCGGCCGATCAGCTGTGTATATTGATCCATAACCAACTTGGGCGACGGTCCAGCAAAGAAATAGAGATCAAGTACACCCCCAATCACCTTATAAGTGATCATGTCCCCCGTAAACGCAATGTCCATCCCGTTGCTGTTAAGCAACAATACGCCGTGGGTACTTCCCGCCGGGACTTTTCCTTCGGAATCCGGTGACCTGACGTCCATGTAAAACGGATGGGACCCGTACAGATTGAGATCAGCATTTGCGCTTCCGATATCGGCGTTCCAGAGGGTTAGGGTCTGGTTGTGGTTTAGTTTGAAGGACCTTTTGGTGTGCTCCCCGAGTCCGTAGAGTGAGGAACGGCCGGCAGGGAGTGAGGAGGAGAGCTGGAGGTACTGGTCCTTGAAGACGAGGAGGGTGTTGGAGGTATTGAAGATGGTGTCGCCGGTGGAGCGGCGGGAGACAACGAAGCCGAATTGGGAGGTGGAATTGAGGATGGTGAAGGAGAGGTCTGAGTTGGGGTGGGAGAAGATGAAGTTTCTCGGCGGTGAGCGATCGGAAGTGGGGACGGAGGTAGGTGGAGGTTGGCGGGGAAGGATGTCCCCTGGGATTTCCCATCGTTGGTGTTGGGCATCGGTAATCCGGATTCGAAGACGTTCGTCAGTTTCAAACCTTTACAAGGAAACATTAAAAATTATGAATAAAATAAAGGGCCATATTAAAAAAAATGATTTTTATAGCATTGAAATTAAATACTCCTTCGGTTTTGTCTTTATTTTTAATCGGCCACAATTTAAAGTTTTTTTTACTTATGAACCTCACATGTCATCCTTATAACAAAAATTTTTGTTCATTTTTTCTCTCTTATTTTAATTTTCATACTCACCATATTTTATTTTTTCTTAATTCCCATACAATTCAAAGCAAAAACAATAAATAAGGATGGAGGGAGTACATAGTTCTCGTCTTTCAGACCGAATAAATAAAACTAGAGCATGATTCATTCAGTTTAGTCCAAATTGCGATTTATTCTCATAACCACGTATTTGGTTAAAAGTTTCTCAATTATAATTTTGTTCAAAATTTCAATTTGAAATGATTCGTTCCAAAATATGAAAGAATAAAATTCAGTTCAGAAGCTCAATATTAAATATGATTTGTTCCAAATTTGAAAGAGTATACTACATAATTACTCCGTATATGATAAAAATCTGACATATAGATATACGGTTAATTTAAGACATTAATGATTGATTTCACAATCTAAAACTGTGGTTAATTTAAGACATTCTAATGGTTGATTTCAAAATCTAAAATTATGTTCTGACTAAATAGTGTTAGTTTGATTTAATTAACTATGAGTAGTGACAATAATAATAATACTCCATAATAAACTAGGTAAATGAATACGAAAAAGAAAATGGAAAACAAGAAAATCATAACAAACCCAGGCATTTCATGCAAAAGATCCGGCCTTTTGTTGTACTTGTTGTCTTATTCATACTCATGGTACTACCCTCAATCACAATTGAATTTAACTGAACTTTTTCATCTCAAATATCCCCCAGAATAGAAATTAAAAAGCCATTTCATAAAATCTTTCCAATTTGAAAATATTTTTTTTATACAATTCTGTGCAGGCAATGTATTTTCTGTACATAAAATGCTCCCAACCAATTTCTAGCAGTTTAATCCGCCCAAAAAAGCAGAAATATCATTTTTAAGACTTAATCAAAACGCATTTGATTGAACTTGATCATGCGATCACAATTCACAATATAATTTACCTTAAAACGTCAGAGATTTATGTGGTACCTGGCTATGAGGTTAAGATATTGAATATCGAGTCCGAAAACAGAAGACTTGTTTATTACTTGAAGATTTGCCTCCAATGATTTCCCATCGATGCTTCCCACTGACAACACTTTGTATCCATATCCAACTGGACCTGCTTGTTCTCCATTGTAGATGTGAGCTAAGCAAAGCAGAACAAAAACTTGGATAAAGAGTGATAGAGTTGGAGAAGGAGGAGACGGTACTCTTGGTTGTCTCATCCTGATAATCAGTCACACTTTGACTCACTAACGCCCATTTTCCCCTTCTTATGGTTTTTAGCAGTTATGTGAGATCCGTCGTCCGACTGCATAGCAATCCGAATTGTGGAAGTTTGATCCAATTAGATGAGTAGATTGCCTTTCTATCCACTCCACTATCACGTGTCGTTTGTTTATCTGAATAAGATCAAATTTGCACCTTTGCACCATCGAACCTACTATACAGTCAGATGACATGGATACTCAATCCTTTTGTACACTAACTCTTTGTCCCAAAATAAGTGTTGTGTTTTGACTTGCCAAATATATACTATAGGTTTTAATTGTACTACAAATATTTTATTTTATTAAAAACAATAATATTTTGGAATATATCAAGGGTCTAGTGCCCGTGCGGCACTTGCCCATTTTAATCTCAATGGTCCATTTATGAGAGTTTTATTTTTGTTATTTCAGACATTTCGCTGCTCGGTAACGTCTCAATCCTTACTTTAATCCCCACAGCCGGCCCCAACTCTTGTTGTCTTATGCCTTTGCCAAAATTCGTTTGTTTGTTAGCAGGCGTGAGCTTATTACTAATTGGTATAGGACCAGTTTCATGAAATGTGGGAATATAATTCGTCACATGCACCTTTATGTTTATCTTATCTTGTGTAATTTAAACTCAACCAGTTTAATTGCTCTAACAAGATTCAGATTTCATTTAATTGAAATAGAAACACACAAGTAAAAAACTTGCCTCAAATACACTTTACTTATTAGTCTGTAAATTTATGTTGACTTTGACTTCTAACAGATCATTTGCTAAAAGGCTAGAAATAAGAGAGGCATTCTTCAAAACTGAGATATACTCCCTCTGCCCTCACTTTCTTTTTTAGTCTGTCCCAATTTAAAGTTCTTACTTTACTTTATTACCTAAAATGGACAATGGGACCCACCTGTCATTCTCACAACAAAAACTCTCAACCCACTTTCTCTCTCATACTTTACTTTTCATACTCACAACAATTATTTTTTCTTAATCTCCGTACAAATTCAAACTAAGAACATTAAATCGGGACGGAGGGAGTAACTCTAAGCTAAACTCTTTTCCTATGAGCTGCGACGTGCCCGAAACCTCCACACAGCCAAAATTTCCAAACTTGCTCTTACCCCTGAGTTCCCACCGAGCTTTCTTCCCATATTAGGGATTAATTTATAGCCGTCTAACCTCTTAACATAGAAACGTAACTTTCTCCACAACCCACTTCTGACTCGAAGTAAATTCTCCATTCATGACCTCTGTCCCGAGTTTCACAGTATTTCCCACAAGTCGACTGGTCAATCTTACCAAACTCCACTTTCCTCCGTCCCCTCCCATCTCTATTTCCTCTCCATCGTCCAAGAATACTTCACCAGTGCTGTTCTCGTTCTTACTAACAACAACTAGAAGCTGAAATGGAGTCTTTCGAGCTAATTCTGTAGTCATAGCTTCTCCTTGCATGGCCAATATATTGCCATCACGTAAATGCACATTTATATGATCAGGTGGTGAATCGAGCGTGACATACTTTCCATTCTCTACTTGAACCGAGCGTGAATAGTTGAACAGGTCAAACCATTTTCCTGTTGGGAAGTAAGCATCTACGGAAACTGTTCCTTGTTTCAACTTTCAACACAGGTGACACCATTACGCCTTCACCAAGGAGAAACTGGGAGTTGATGTCGTAAGTTTTGATGTCTTCTGGGAATGTGAAGAAAAGAGGCCTCGCGATTGGGGTTCCTCTAATATGTGCCTCGTACATTAACATGTAAAAGTAGGGAAGTAGCCTGTAGCGAAGCCCAAGAACCTTCCTGGAAGTTGCAGCAACTGAATCCCAGAGATATAGCTCTTGCCGGATAGTATTCTTGGTAGAGTGGTCTCTTGCAAAAGGATAAAAAGCCCCCAGCTGCACAAAGCAAATTTTTTTCAGAGAAGGAGAAATCAGTCTCACAATTGAATAAGATGTACGGGTTAAGGGGGGGTCACACACCCACCTAGCACATACTAGCAGTATCAACTATGGGGAATCAATCAACACGCCAATAATATGAAAGAACAAACACAATATTTAGTAACCCAGTTCGTCAACTCATGACTACATCTAGCGGCGTTGTCAGTCAGAATATTGACTATAAATCAACATACATGGTGTGTACATCACATCACATGCGATCCCACATAAGTACAAGCATGGCTTCTCTCTCACACATACATGTATCACCTCTCTAGAAGAACGCACACGTCACGGTCATGGCAACAGGTGTCAAGTGCCCTCCGGGCATTCCTAGACCAACGGCCTCTCTCTACTCGCTTTTGTGGTTCTCTCTATTGTATCCAGGCTTTTCCCTCAAGCACACAATGCTTATGCCCATCACATATGTTGATAGAGGTTTTACACAAAAGCCCAAAACCTAATCTAAGTAGTTTCCAAAACCTAATCAGACAAGGAATCCCAAGAAACCCAAAATCACTCAATTTTACTTTTCCTTCTTTGCTTTGGCTCCACAACTCAACATAAGCTTAGGAATAAGAATGTTTCTTTTGAATGAAGGCATAACATGATAATTTTACAAACAGAAATACTTTTCTATTTCCTGAAAACATTTTTTTTTATCGTAAAATTTTCAAGAGGGATGGAGGAACCATAGTTACCAGGAACGTGGAACTTTTCAGGACGTGGGACGGGTAGAGGAACGAGGACCGCGACTTAGTAAATTTTTGGTACGCAGGGGTAGGATCAGTTAGGAACGTGGTACGCTTTTATTGAAATTCATCACTAAGTTTAGTGTACATATATATACATAGTTAAGGAGATAAAAAGACTTTAAATGTAAATATGAATGTTGTAAAGGCAGATTAATTGAAAAGATTGTAAATGCAGATCACATTTTATCTGTCCCGCGGCAATTCAAGTTTTCGACCTCTTTCCAACGACAAAACCATTGTGTCTTTTCGCCTTGAATTCTAGTTCTCGACCACTTCCTAACGATTAGTCAAAGCATTCAGAATTCAGACTGATCTCTTCCCATCAACGACTAAAAGCTATTCATCTCCCTCTCCATTGTGAAATACACGCCAACGTCAGTTTTTACGTTGTCGACCTTGTAAATTCCGGTACGGTGGTTTGAGCGATTTGGGTCGAGTTCCCTTGTGAATTGGGACAAAAATGACCCACGTTCAGGGACGAGCGTTCCGGGACGTGGGACGAGGGGGGAGGGGAGTTCCCGGTAACTATGGGAGGAACAATATAAACGAGACGAAATGACATAATTTTCATCACCCCAGAAGATCACTCCTGCTGGATTTAGAAAGTCGGGGAAGTTAACTGGTCCAGGCTAAACGTGGCCAAGATAAGGAACACCATCATGCTTAATGTAAACATCAGCTTGGAGCCCTCTTAAGTGGGTTTCATAGGCTTTGTTCACACTGATACCTGTGCTAGGGCAGAAAAAATCAAAGGGTCATAAGTAACGAAGCTATACGTTTTTAACTCTACTTAGCCTTTTAGTAAGTTGGGGTGTGCTAAGTATGAAGGAATATTATATATTCCTAGCACATATTGTAATTACCAAACATAGAGATTGTATCTTGTACACCAAGTTAGATTATTCTAGAATATTAGTTTCCTTATTGTATTAGTATTCCTAATTAGATTAGGACTCTAGAACTCTCTTTGTACTCTGTATTGCTAGTATCAATAATACTTGAGTCATTCATACAATATTATTTGAGTCTCTCATATCAATTATCTCTCTCCATGTATGATTGGCTCCGACTATCTCTTTCTCTAATCCTTGACACTAAGTAGCAGTTCACTTGAGAAACGTTGATAGAAATACATAGCCAATGTCTTTAGAAACATTACCAGGATCTAAGACGAGCACATATTTTTTTACCATTTTGATGAAGTTTACTAACAAATTTCTTCATGTCATCCAAGGGGAAGTTAACAGGGTCCAACGTAAAATCTTTATAAGCATCCATGTAGTCGATATCTGTCCACATAACCTCTAGGGGAATTCCGGCTTTTGCATAGCCAGTGACCACATCTTGAATGTCGTAAATGCTCTTGTAACCGTATCGACACTGGTGATGAGAGATGGAATAACATGAATACCATCAAAACAAAGGCATAACTGGACTAAAACTCTAGATGGCATCGCCATGCAAGTGAAATGAAAATAGAATGAATATCTAATGCGAATGTCTTCATCTGATTCCAAAAAACAGAAAAGAAAAAAAATAACACAGCAAAAGACCAAAACCAAACAAATGAATAAATTTCAGCACCTCATGTCAAGGACAAGTACTCTTTTACTAAACCATGAATACATGTAATTTAGTACTCCAACTCCTATGTGATTCATTTGAAAATTTAAAATTCGTTATATAGCTGGCATTTCAAAACAATTATTTGTTACGCTAACTTTGTCATTTACTAACTTTTTTTTTTGACAGGATTGTGATTCGGACAAGGAAAACAATAAAACCGAAGGAAGTGCGTTTGGGAAACATCGACCACCAACAAATATGTTAGGAATTTGAAAATGTCGTAACATATGTACTCAACCCCGTTCATTATATGGAATCAATGGTATTCCTGACGAAATTTATATATACTCCCTCCGTCCCGGAGTAAGAGTCCTACCCCTCATTTGCATGCTTATTAATAAATATTGGAAGTGATGTAAATGTTGTGAGTGTAAAAGTAAAGTAGGAGAGAGAATGAGTGGGAGAGAATGAGTGGGAGAGAATAGTGAATTGATTGGTGTTGTGAGTATAAAAGTAAAATAGGAGAGAGAATGAGTGGGGTGAATAGTAAGGATTATTTGCCATTTTAAGAATAGAACTCTTACTCTGGGACGTACCAAAATGGAAAGTAGGACTCTTACTCTGGGATAGAGGGAGTATGTCGCACTATTTCATCCAACAAATTTACTTATGCTTAGTAATTTTAGTTGAAGTGGGTAATTACAATATGATTCCCTCAATTATTTTTTTCCCGCTTTTTTTCTTTTCTATCCTTCACTTCCACGTAAGTAAATGCATAGCCAATTCGAAATTCCATTATAAAATAGTAGCAGTTCACTCTACAAGCATATAACTATTTGAACTTGCTGCTAAAACAAAGAAATCTATACCCTAGTTAAAAAAAAATCAGTGGAAAGTGGAAACATAATCTGAAATAGGGCGGGAAAGATAGGGTTGAGTGTTGTAGGGTAGGGTAGGGTTGGTGGGGTGGGGGTGGGGGTGGGGTGGGGGTGGGTGGGTACGGGGTAGGGATTGGGTTGAGGTGGGGGAGTTGTTAAAAAAATTATTTTATTATAGAAAAAAAAATCAGGGGTAAGGGGTGGGTGGGGGAGTTGTTAAGAAATTCTCCTACTTTCCATTTTCATTTGTCCAAAAATAAATGTTTTCTTACGAAAAATAGGGTATGAAGTTTGGTAGCGAATCTTCTCATTTGCTGTTACTCATATTTTTTAGAATAATAGTAGGGGCACAAAAAAGTCACAAAATCTTAGGTGTAATGATTTAACTACTCCATCCAACACAAGTTTAGGCTTCGCCGCTCCATTGAAACGGCAGATTGGATTTCACATCTTTGTTTACTACCGAAAATGTTAGGATTTAGGTCCCAAACACAATTGCTTAATTGATAAAGATGAAAGCACAAAATAACAAAATAGCAAGAACGGAACAAAATTGAAAAATAGATGAACACAAGAGATTTAACGTGGTTCACCAACTTGGCTACATCCACAAGCGACGGGGAATCAATTCACTATAATCAAGAAGAGTACAAGGAGAATCAAGGTGAAAACCTTTCACACAATCTCACAATCTCTCACAATAGTGAATAACCTAGCTTTTCTATCAATCTCTCTCAAAAGGATCTATACAAAGTCACTCTAGAATAGGTCTGGAAGCTTGTTTATATTTATACACAAGATATAAACTCAACCCTAGAAGAATAGGAGTCCAAATCACGTCCAAAAACTGTTTCCTTTTTAATCAGGAAACCCAACCCCGACACACTGTGCGGCCGCCCAAACCAAGGTATGCGGTCGCCCAAACCATCAGGAACGATTCTGGTACATTTTGGCACAAACTGTGCGATCGCCCAATATCATCTGGGCGGTCGCCCACTGCTACAGTTCTCCATTTTTTTTCCGTTGCAAGACCAATTCAAATCAAGCCCGAATTGAGAGTCACACTCAACAATTCTCCACCTTGACAATCAATTCCCGAAAAGCTAGTACATCAAGAGAACATCTCTATCTCCGCCGCCCCGCCCCTAAGGGCCTCAATGACTAATAACACCAACTAAGTCCAAGAACTTCTTGAACTTAGTAATCAACTTTGTCAACTTGACAACCTTCGTTATAGCCATATTTTCAGTCTCGGTAGTAGACAACTCCGTGACATCTAGCAATCCAAATTTCCAAATAACCACAGAACCAACAAGATAAAATACTTACCACAATGTAGATTTTCTGTCAACAAGATTACCGCCCCAATCTGAATCACCATTCCCAACAGAACCATCACTGTTCTTGCCATCCTCAATGCTCACACAAGCATTTGAATACGGAACAAGTAACATATCATCTTTAGACTTGGGACTGTCTAGAGAAGATAACCATTTCACCTTGTAAGCATCATTGATATCTTTCGCAGCCACAAGTATGCCATCGACATAAACAAGATAACTCAATGTGCCATCACTACAAACCATCAAGTAAACACAACAATCATATCCACTCCTAGCATAACCATGGGTAACAATAAAAGTGTCGAACCTTTTATAACACTGTCGAGTTGACTGCTCCAAATCATATAAGGACCTCTCTAACAGGCAAACATGATCCTTACCCTCGACAACAAACCCTTCAGGCCGGCGCATGTAGATCTCCACCTCAAGCACTAGATCTCTCATCGCCACAATGCTCAACAAGTTGTGAATAGATAAGTGTCTAACAACTGGTGAAATAATATCATTGTAGTCTACCCCAAACCTTGGAGTACCTTCTTTGAATTTGTATATCCACTTGTGACTGACTAACACCTTCTTTGGTGGTGATCTAACAAATTCCCATGTCTGACTTTCAATAAGAGATACCATCTCTTCTTTCACAATGACCGACCACATAGCAGATTTATCACACAATATATCTTCATTGAAAGAAATTAACTTATGCATATTTACTGTTTTCGCATCGGACAATGCATAAGCCACCATCTCCTCCAAACCACATCGAACTCTACCAAAAATAATGGTAGTCTCCACCTGCTTGTTGGTCTCCTCCTCTTGAACTGGAGCTTCAATTGGAGTCGCTTCATCAGACACATCATTGACATCTAAGTCAAGTTCCACCAATTCTTTACCATCTCTGAATAACTCCACCTGTTTATATATCCATCCTGCAGGACACCCTTTTTCACGGAAAAGTAGAGCAACATCTCTACATGTCAGGAACTTAGATGCCACTGGATCCCATGACCGGAATCCCTTCACTCCAGTAGTATCGCCCTCAAAGGAACATCCTTTGGCCCTTGGCTCCAATTTGTTGTTCACACAATCATACACGGGACACCCACAAATATGCAATTTTGAGTATTCTCCTAGAGATCCTGACCACATCTCCAACAGAGCCTTCATCCCAATACCAGAATTTAGAGTACGATTAGCCAAGTGAGCAGTCATCCTAATCGCCTCCACACAAAATTCTTTACCTAACAATGCTTGTGACAACAAATACCAAGCCTTTTCTGTGATTCCATTCAAGTCAATGTGACCCAATGCCATGTCCCATGATTGAGTAACCTCCGCCTCAACCATTGACCCCGTTGCAATAGACACATCACCAACAACCGTAGACCCAAGAATCTTGTACAATGTATCTACCTTCTTTCCCTTCAATACCACCAAGTCACCTTTAATAGCCGATAGCTCACCATTCGCAATGGATAAACTATACCCAAGGCTATCCAAAGTGCCTAGAGAAATCAAGTTTTTCTTCAGTTTAGGAACATACCTGACATTCTGCAATTTCCGCACTACTCCATCAAACATCTTAACCTTAATAGCCCCAATACCAACAACCTTGCATACGTATTACTCCCCAACAAAACTACTCCACCAGCAGCCTTATATGAACAAAACCATGCCCGGTTGGGACTAATATGATAAGAACAACCAGAATCCAAAATCCAACTATCACGAATTTCGGTACCCGAATCACAAGCAGTAAGTGCATCACAGTCACTGTCATCACTAGTGTCTTCAAACACCACTCTAGCTTCACCCGTTGTCTTCGCGGTTGTATCCCCTTGGTTTGGACAAAACCTTCTGATGTGTCCCTACTCCTTGCAACCATGACATATCACATTCTTTTGCCATTTACTTGAACCGGATTGACCTTTCCTTGACTTTCTGCCGCTTCTAGCTACTAACCTATCACCTTGAGATTCAGCACTTGTTGGGGTCAAGTGCGTCTCAATGACTTCCCGTTGTAGTAGAGCGTTCTTGATCTCTTCCATAGAGATCTCATCCTTGCCATACAACACTATCTAAAGTGCATGTATTCCGGAGGTAGAGAACAAAGCAATTTTACCTCCAATTGCTCATCATCAATCACGACATCGACATTCTTCAAGTCCATAACCAAGCCATCAAACTCATAAAGATGATTCTTCAAGGACTCACATGTTTTGAGTTTGCACTCCTCGAGTTTCTTCATCAGTAGCAACCTGTTACTAATGCTCTTGGTCATGTACAATTGCTCAAGCCTAAGCCAAAGCTCTGCCGCAGTCTTCTCACTCACAACCTCCCTCAATACCTCATCTTTGAGACTCAAGTGTAAGAGAGATAAAGCTTTTTCGTCCATATCATCAAATTGTTCATCCGTCAAGCTTGCCGGATTTCTCGCCTTCCCAAGCAAAGCCTTGACACAATTTTTACCCACCAAGATTGCTCGCATCTTCACTTGCCATAAACCGAAATTGACCTTGCGATCGAATTTCTCAATTTCGTACTTCCCTGCCATCGTTACCAATAAGCAATACAAGATCCACAAACCGAAGCTCTAGATACCAATTGTTAGGATTTAGGTCCCAAACACAATTGCTTAATTGATAAAGATGAAAGCACAAAATAACAAAATAGCAAGAACGGAACAAAATTGAAAAATAGATGAACACAAGAGATTTAACGTGGTTCACCAACTTAGCTACATCCACAGGCGACGGAGAATCAATTCACTATAATCAAGAAGAGTACAAGGAGAATCAAGGTGAAAATCTTTCACACAATCTCACAATCTCTCACAATAGTGAATAACCTAGCTTTTATATCAATCTCTCTCAAAAGGATCTATACAAAGTCACTCTAGAATAGGTCTGGAGGCTTGTTTATATTTATACACAAGATATAAACCCAACCCTAGAAGAATAGGAGTCCAAATCCCGTCCAAAATCTGTTTCCTTTTTGAATTAGGAAACCCAACCCCGACACACTGTGCAGCCGCCCTAACCAGGGTGTGCGGTCGCCCAAACCATCAGGAACGATTCTGGTACATTTTGGCACAAACTGTGCGATCGCCCAATATCATCTGGGCGGTCGCCCACTGCTACAATTCTCCGTTTTTTTCTCCGTTGCAAGACCAATTCAAATCAAGCCCGAATTGAGAGTCACACTCAACAGAAAACAATAAAATACAGCCAACACAATGCAACTGAACAGTGCGGAGCTTGAGCTTGAGATTGGGATTTCATTTATTTGATATCAACATAAACAAAAGTAATCACTTCAACAAAGATTGTAACTCGACTTTGATCTATAACCCCAGCTTGTTGATCACACACTATGGGAAGCCCGCATGACGGAGGAGTTCTGTTATAATCAACTGAGATTCACCTCTAATCTAAACTCCTTTCCGATAAGCTGCGACATCCCCGACACCTCCACAGCCCCAAACTCTCCACTCCCCTCAAACCTTGCTCTTACCCCTGACTTCTTTCTTCCCAAATTAGGGTTTAATTTATAGCCATCTAACTTCTTAACATTTTCCAGCCCCAGAAACGTCACTTTCTCTACAACCCATTTCTGACTCGAAGCAAATTCTCCATTCACCACCTTTGTTTCGAGTTTCACAGTATTCCCCACGAGTTGACTGGTTAATCTTACCAAACTCCACTTTCCTCCGTCCCCTCCCATCTCTATTCCCTCTCCATCGTCCAAGAACACTTCACCAGTGCTTTTCTCGCTCTTACTAACAACAACCACTAGCTGAAATGCTGTTTTACGAGCTGCTCTAGTAGTCAAGGCTTCTCCTTGCATGGCCAATATATTGCCTTCCCGAACATGCACATTTATATGATCAGAAGGTGCATCAAGTCTGACAAATTTTCCATTTTCTACTTGAACCGAGCGTGAATAGTTGACCAGGTCAAACCATTTTCCAGCTGGGAAATAAGCATCTACGGAAACTGCTCCTTGTTTCAAAACCGGTGATACCATTACGCCTTTACCAAGGAGAAACTGGGAGTTGATGTCATATGTTTTGATGTCTTCTGGGAATGAAAAGAAAAGGGGCCTTGCGATTGGGGTTCCTCTCATATGTGCTTCGTACATTAACATGTAAAAGTAGGGAAGTAGCTTGTAGCGAAGCCCGAGCACTTTCTTGGAAGTTGCAGCAACTGACTTCCAGAGATAAAGCTCTTGTCGGATAGTGTCCTTGGAAGAGTGGTCTCTTGCAAAAGGATAGAAGGCTCCCAGCTGCACAAAACCAATTATTGTCAGGAAAATAGAAAATAGAAGTAAAACTTGATTAGTATTATGAAGAAAAAAAATGCTTCTTTCCTATGAAGGCACGGAGGAAACAGGAATGATTTTCAATTTCCTAAAGTCATTTTGACTTTAGAATTGTACCTGAATCCACCTTCGACAAAGTTCTTCGGTAGTATTTCCAGAAAAACCACATATATCTGCACCAACCATTGGAATTCCAAATAAACCAGAATTCAATATGCTAGGAATCGAATATGCCAAGTCATCCCACGTGGCAGCATTATCCCCAGTCCAATGCGCTGTATACTTCCCCGATCCCACAAAAGTTGATCTAGCTAGTACAAATGGTCTTTTACCCGTATCTCGAATTAAACCTTGATTAGTTGCAATGGATTCCAAGAAACCATAAAGATTATGTGAATTATATTCAGTAACATTTCCATAGTGTAGAGAACTTGCCGGCACAGTTTTATTATTGATGGGCATTTGGACTCCAGAATTATTAATCTTATAGGGAGGATCATCAAGTGTAGACAACGGATTGGCAGAAGAAGTTATAAAATTGGAAAGCTCATTCATATCAATCCAGATACCATCAATTGGTACAAGAACTCGGAATCTTTTTATTTCATCACCCCAGAAGATCACTCCTGCTGGATTTAGAAAGTCCGGGAAGTTAACTGGTCCAGGCCAAACGTTGCCAAGATAAGGAATTCCATCACGTTTTGTAATACCCGGTTAGAGGGAGTATTTTGATTTATTTTAAAATTTCTTTTTATCGTTTTGGGCTCAATTAATTAAGTTTGTGTTGGACTTAAACCCGAGCCCAAGTAGTTAAAACCCATTAAGATTTTATAATCCTTTTAATTGGGGAATTAGAAACTCTAAACTATATATATACTCTCCTAATTACCCTAGCCTAATTATACCTACCGCAAGTAAGAAAAAGAAAACGGTAAGGAGTGAGAGGGAGGGCGGCGGACAGAGGAGCCACAGGAGAAGAGGAAGAAGAAAGAAGGAAGAAGAGAAAGAAAAGAGAGGGGTGATCGGATCAAGGTAAAATCCTACGCCCTAGTTTCAATTCCTTCGTAAATATTTTTGGTTTAGTGAATTGGGGATTATTGAACTAAAACCCTAACCCTAGAAAGAATAACTAGGGTTTACGAATTAAGGATTATGAAGTGAAGATGATGAGTATTGCATGTGCAGGTGTGTGTATGTGCTGTGTTGTGCGTGTGTGTGTGCTGTAGTGTGTGCGTGTGTGTTAGTAGTGGGTGTGCAGCGTGTGTTGTGTGTGCGTGTGAGTGGCAGTGTGTGCGCGTGTGTTTTGTGTGTGTTGAGAAGGTGTTCCAGTGTATGCGTTTTATGCGTGCTGTGAATAGTATTTTACAAAGCTGTGAATAGTGATTTACAAGGCTGTGAATAGTGAATTGACGTGCTGTGAATAGTATTTTTACAAGGCTGTGAATAGTAATTTACAAGACTGTGAATAGTGAATTGGCGTACTGTGAATAGTGAATTGGCGTGAGTAATTCAATACTAAAACGCGATGATGGAGAATAGAAACTATGAAACCCTAGGGGTAATTTGGTAAACCTAAAAGGGTATTTGGGGAACACATATTAGGGATAGTACAAACCCTAGATTGGATAGTAACCTAAAGGACTTAAAGAGAATGACTCATAAGGTTAACAAGATAAAATAAAGTATAATGGGGACGGGAATTTAAGTAATTCATGTTCCTAAGAAAGTCTTATTGCGTGTTTGTAGATTGTGCACGTGACCTTGCAAAGGAAAATAACGCGAGCTAAGGTAAGGGATTACGATCCTAGCTTTTGATGTCTCTATCCTTTAATGTAGGATTCCTATATATTTTTTTCATGAGTAGTTACCTAGTGGCGGTAACATTTGAATTCTTAAAAGTTGTGAACGCCTTTTGAATGTTCCTACCCCTTGACATGTTTTAAATCAATGGGTACCAAAAACATATCTTTGAAATTGTATGGTGTTCTCGTACCGTGAACACTAAGTTGAAACCTTGCTATATCTTAATGTGGTATAGACATTCGCTTACTTTGCTATATCTTAATGTGGTATAGACATTCGCTTACTTCGCTATATCTCAATGTGATATAGACGGACTAAGTAGGTTAATCTAGTTTGAAATGAAAAAGAACTAGACTTATGTACTGCTTAAATGAAGTAGTTGATTATCATGATAAATCTTACTTAAATGCCCTGATCAGGCATTGCACCTGAAATGGTGACGTTATCTTGGAATTGACGGACTTGAAAGTAAATGTCACATTCGTATTGAAAAGTTAATGGTTAACCGTCTCGAACTTAACGGTTAACTTGATATTTTATGAAAGCTTATCTTTGAAAATATTATTGTTGTTTCGTTCTTCCGGTCATCTCTCCCTAGAACCCGGAGAGATCCCGTATGAACTTACTGAGCATTGTTCGCTCACCCCTTCCATAATTATTGTTCTTCAGGGAATAAGTAGGTGAAGGATTCCAAGGGACAAGGAGATGGTTGATAAGGTAAAGTTTGAAGATCCTTGATGACAAGAGGTTTATGGACGGTTATGACTAGCCGTTGGATTTAAGAAAGACAATTTAGTAATGTTTACTTTTAAATGTTGGTTATGACTAGCCGTTGATGTTTGAATTATGGTTTAAGACCGTTGTTTCCCGAGTTTGGGGACGGATGTTGTTTATTTAAAAGATATTATTTTACTCTGAAAATTTGGGATGTTACAGTTGGTATCAGAGCCTGGTTTAGGTTTACATGGGAGACTATAGAAAGAAGTTAAGACTATGAGGAGAAATGGTACTTAACGTAGATTGGGCTTTAGAACTCTGATAAGGAAGATAGTACTTTTGGAAAAATTACCATTTTAGGAAACTTACCTTTTGAGGAAACTTTCTAAATTAGGAAACTTTCTAAATTAGGGAACTTTCCAAATAAGGAAACTTACTATTTTGGGAAAGAACCTAAAGTGAGATTTGTAGAGGAGTATAAGTATATAGTGGGGAATAATCTTGAATGATTGTGAATGAGTGTTGTCTCTTCATTAAGAATGAACACATTATGAGGTTTATGTGATTCTAATAGTGGTTTGTTTTCATTGTAAATCATGGACGGACCTAGCAAATCAAAGATGTTTTGGAGACATGTAGCTCTTAGAAGAAAGTTAATCCAACGTTAGGTTTTGGGGATCAAAGGACTAAAGGAAGGAAAGAAGAAAAAAAAAATTACGCAAGAAAGCGGAAGTTGAAAGGCAGAGATTGGGCTTCACGTATGATAAATTGGTGCAAGACTGGAAATAATTGAAAAATGCCAAGCACTAAGAAGAATTGGAAGAGACAAAGACAAAGTTGCAAAGGTATAAAGAAGATCTTAGTGACACTGAGAGATACCTTGAGCAGACTAGAGGACAAGTCTATATATGGTTTGACGAAGTGGAACGTTTAAAGTCAACTATAGTCATAAAGCAAGAACCAATGGCTCTTATAGGCAATGAGGCGCCAAATGAAGAAGAATTGGTAGCTGAAGTTGAAATCGAGGAAGTAGATGTTATCATAGAGGGAATGAAGCTACCCCAATCATAATTGGTGATGATGAGCCATAAGAAGTACTAACCAAAAGGTCTAGAGGAAGACCAAGGGATCCAAGAACAAAGTGAAGAAGGCTCTAAAAGTGTCAAGTGGGAGACCTAGAGAAAGGCCTAGAAAGTTGGAAAGTGGGACAACGTATACTTTTAAATTTTCATTGCTAGTAAAGTAACTAGTAGTAGTTTGAATCTTTTCTTCACCCTGAATTCGTTTTAATTGTGAACCTATTCCACTTATTAATAAAAGTGATTTTCTCTTATATGATTCCTAAAAGTTTTGTGATTTTATTTATGTTCTGTAGTGTTAAAAGTGTGCGTTAACCAAGAACAAGAAAGTATAGTCTGTTGAAACGACTAATGAATGAAGGTATGGTCTAGTGAAATGGCCAAATGAAAATGATAAGGGTCTACTGAAAGTAAATGTGGTCTAATGAAATGACTAACGAAAAGTGAAAACGGTCTAGTGAAATGACTATGATATGTGATTAAGTCAAGTGAAACGACTTACCAAGGAAGTAATGGTCTATTAAAATGACCGAAGTGAATAGTTATGGTTTAATGAAACCCCAAAGAGTCCAGTAAAGTCGACTAATGAAACTAAGTGATGGTCTATTGAATGACCAATGGGAATGTTAAGGTCTAAAGAGGCGACCAATGAGTATAATAAGTTGACTAATAAAAGTAGTATTGGTTCATTGAAATGACCAAAGGTCTAGTGTGGGACTCTATTTGAATGATTAGTCTATTGAGACGACATATATATGCAAATAATGAGTATTGTTAGCAGGTGAACTAACCTAGAACAAGAAAGTATGGTTCGAGTGAAAAGACCATGAATATTAATTGGTTTAGTGGGACAGCCAAGTGTGAACAATAGTGGTCAAGTGAAGCGGCCAACGAAAGTGAAGATGGTCTATTGGAATGGCCGGTGAAAATAGTAAGGGTCTAGTGGATCGACATGCGATTAGTAATTAAGTCTAGGGAAATGACTACTACCGTAAGAATGGCCAAATAAACCGATCAAGTAAGAGATAATGGTCTATAGAGGTGACCAATGAGATAGAAATGGTCTAAGGAATCGACCAATAAGACTAGTGAAATTGACTAATGGAAAGGAAGTCAGTCTATTGAAACGACCAGTGGTCTAGTACACGACCTATGATTCGAATGATAATCTGTAGGGATGATCTACACGTATAACATGAAAGATGATATGATAAGCATTGATGGTATGAGAGAGCGTGAAAAATGTCTCATGTTCATGATAGCACAGAAAGTATCATATTATTCGGCGAGTATCCGTAATGCCAAAATGGCTGAGTTCTTGATGTTAACTCAAGGAAATAACTATGTCCGAGTTCTGGAGGATGGAACCAAGACAAAAATAAAATTTGGAAGTCGATTTGATCGAATTGGAGGTTGGTGAATTCGATGTAATCTTGGGAATGGACTGGTTATCTGCATACCATGCCATGTGGATTGTTTTAAGAAGGAAGTTTACTTCAGATTATTGTCTGGAAAAGAGTTTAGGTTCCAAGGCACGGGGCCTAGGACTAGATTAGATTTTATTTCGGTGATGAAAGCTTGCAAATTGTCAAGAAATGGATGTGATGGATTTTTGGCCTACATTAGCGAGAATGACCAAAAAGGAAGTTAGTATTGAATCTTTGTCTATAATTAGAAATTTGAAGATGTATTTCAAGAAGATTTGCCTGGTATACCACCGGAGAGATGAGGTGGAGTTCTCTATAGATTAGTACCAGAAACCGCACCAATATCAAAGGCGCCGTGCAGGATGGCTCCGACAGAATTGAAAGAATTAAAGGAACAACTACAAGAATTGTTGGAAAAGGGTTTGTTTTTGTTAAGACCAAGTGTACCACCATGGGTGCACCGGTGTTGTGGTAAAGAAGAAGGATGGATCGATGAGAATGTGTATCGATTATTGAGAGTTGAATCGTGTGACGGTAAGAAATCAGTACCCGTTGCCAAGAATAGACGATTTGTTTGACCAACTTCGAGGAGCGTGCTACTTTTCGAAAATAGATTTGGGGTCTAGTTATCATCAGTTAAGGGTGAGAAAGGAAGATATTGCGAAGATGGCCTTTAGGACAAGGTATGGTCACTATGAGTTTTTGGTGATGCCATTCGGATTGGCTAATGCGCCTGCTGCATTTATGGAACTGATGAATAGGATATTTCAAGAATTCCTGGACAAGTGTGTCATAGTGTTCATTGATGACATCTTAGTATATTCAAAGACTAAGGAAGAACATGAAGAGCATTTGAGGTTAGTGCTGCAAATTTTAAGAGAACAACAATTATATGCCAAGTTCAAAAAGTGTAAATTTTGGTTGGAGAAAGTAGCATTATTAGGACATGTGGTATCAAAGGATGGAGTAGCAGTGGACTCAAAAAAAATAAAAAATAGAAGCTATCATAAATTGGGAAAGAACCGCTACTGTTAGTGAAATAAGGAGTTTCTTGGGATTGGCTGGTTATTATAGGAGAATCGTTGAAGGTTTCTCTAAGTTATCTGCACCGTTAACCAGGCTAACCCAAAAGGGGGCAAGATTCTCTTGGTCAGACGAGTGCGAAAAGGATTTCCAAGTGTTGAAGAGACGATTGGTGTCTGCACCAGTTCTTATGTTACCTTCTGAATCAAACGGATTTGTGGTATATAGTGATGCGTCGATTTAAGGATTAGGCTGCGTGTTAATGAAAAATGACAAGGTTATAACCTACGCATCGAGGAAATTGAAACTCCATGAAAAGAACTACCCGACTCATGATTTGAAATTAGCTGCGGTAGTTTTTGCATTGAAGATTTGGAGACATTACTTATATGGGGCTACGTGCCAGATTTACACGGATCATAAGAGTCTTAAGTATATCTTCACTCAAAAGGAGCTTAATATGATGCAAAGGAGATGGATTAAATTATTAAAGGATTATGATTGTGAAATCTTATACCATCTTAGGAAGGCCAATAAGGTGACAGACGCACTAAGTAGGAAGAATCATGGAACCCTAGTGACGTTAAAACCTAAGGAGGTAAGCGCATGGGAACGTATCGAAGTGTTAGGTATGAAAGTAAGAGTTCAAGGGTATTTGGCACATTTGAGTATACGGCCTGCACTGTTGGACAGGATCAAAATGGCACAAACAACTGATGAGGAAGTGAGCAAGATACGTGCAAATATAGTGGAAGGTAAATGGAAAGACTTTCGTGTAGGAGAAGATGGGATTGTGTGGTACCAATCAAGGATTTGGGTGCCAAGCAATGAGGACATCAAAAGAGAGATTTTGAATGAAGCTCACTGTTCGAGGTTTTCTGTACATCCGGGAAGTACAAAGATGTATAGAGATTTGAGGGAATCATATTGGTGGAACCACATGAAGGGGGATGTGGCAGAATTTGTGTCAAGATGTTTGGTGTGTCAACAAGTGAAAAGTGAGCATCAAAGGCCTGCTGGACTACTACAGTCGTTACCTATTCCTGAATAGAAGTGGGAACATATAGCAATGGATCTAGTGGTGGGATTACCAAAAACGTTGAAAGGGTATAATGCAGTTTGGGTCATTGTGGACAGACTCACGAAATCGGCCCATATTCTGGCGATCAAGGTGATGGATTCCCTAGAAAAGATGGCTAAGTTATACATTGATGAAATTGTAAGGTTGCATGGGATACCGATTTAGATAGTGTCGGATCGAGATGCAAGATCCCCGTCGAAAATTTGGAAAGTCTGCAACAAGCTTTGGGGACAGAGTTGACAATGAGTACAGCTTTTCACCCGCAGAGCGATGGGCAGTCAGAGAGAACTATTCAGACATTGGAGGATATGTTAAGAGCTACATCGTTGGAATGGCAAGGGACTTGGGATGAACATTTGCCATTGGTGGAGTTCGCGTATAACAATAGTTTCCATGCTAGTATCGGAATGGCACCGTACGAAGCATTATATGGACGAAAGTGTAGATCACCGACTTGTTGGGACGAAGTAGGTGAAAGGAAGTTGACTGGACCGGAAATTGTCCAAGTGACGGCGGATAAAGTACAACAGACACGAAATTGGCCTTTGACCACTCAGAGTAGACAGAAATCCTATGCCGATCGTAGGAGGCGTGATTTAGAATTTCAGATAGGGGATAGAGTGTTTTTTTTTGAAAATCTCGCCAACTAAAGGAGTTATGAGGTTTGGTATTCGTGGGAAGTTAAGCCCGAGATACGTGGGACCATTCGAGATTTTGGAAAGAGTTGGGGCAGTGGCTTATAAATTAGCCTTACCACCTGTGCTGGCAGGAGTACATAATGTATTCCATGTGTCAATGATAAGAAAGTACATTCCCGACCCAAGTCATGTGATCGAGTATAAACAGCTTAGAGTTCGCGCTGATTGAGCTATGATGAAAGGCCTATGAAGATTGTGGATCGCAAGGACCAGATTTTGAGGAAAAGAGTAATTCCTTATGTGAAGGTGCAATGGAGCAACCACACTGAAAGAGAAGCTACGTGGGAGCTCGAGAGCGAAATGCAAGAGACGTATCCCGAGCTATTTTCAGAATGACGTGCGTATGGTTTGGAGGACCAAACCCTTTTAAGGAGGTAAGAATGTAATACCCGGTTAGAGGGAGTATTTTGATTTATTTAAAATTTCTTTTTATCGTTTTGGGCTCAATTAATTAAGTTTGTGTTGGACTTAAACCCGAGCCCAAGTAGTTAAAACCCATTAAGATTTTATAATCCTTTTAATTGGGGAATTAGAAACTCTAAACTATATATATACTCTCCTAATTACCCTAGCCTAATTATTACCTACCGCAAGTAAGAAAAAGAAAACGGTAAGGAGTGAGAGGGAGGGCGGCGGACAGAGGAGCCACAGGAGAAGAGGAAGAAGAAAGAAGGAAGAAGAGAAAGAAAAGAGAGGGGTGATCGGATCAAGGTAAAATCCTACGCCCTAGTTTCAATTCCTTCGTAAATATTTTTGGTTTAGTGAATTGGGGATTATTGAACTAAAACCCTAACCCTAGAAAGAATAACTAGGGTTTACGAATTAAGGATTATGAAGTGAAGATGATGAGTATTGCATGTGCAGGTGTGTGTATGTGCTGTGTTGTGCGTGTGTGTGTGCTGTAGTGTGTGCGTGTGTGATAGTAGTGGGTGTGCAGCGTGTGTTGTGTGTGCGTGTGAGTGGCAGTGTGTGCGCGTGTGTTTTGTGTGTGTTGAGAAGGTGTTCCAGTGTATGCGTTTTATGCGTGCTGTGAATAGTATTTTACAAAGCTGTGAATAGTGATTTACAAGGCTGTGAATAGTGAATTGACGTGCTGTGAATAGTATTTTTACAAGGCTGTGAATAGTAATTTACAAGACTGTGAATAGTGAATTGGCGTACTGTGAATAGTGAATTGGCGTGAGTAATTCAATACTAAAACGCGATGATGGAGAATAGAAACTATGAAACCCTAGGGGTAATTTGGTAAACCTAAAAGGGTATATTGGGGAACACATATTAGGGATAGTACAAACCCTAGATTGGATAGTAACCTAAAGGACTTAAAGAGAATGACTCATAAGGTTAACAAGATAAAATAAAGTATAATGGGGACGGGAATTTAAGTAATTCATGTTCCTAAGAAAGTCTTATTGCGTGTTTGTAGATTGTGCACGTGACCTTGCAAAGGAAAATAACGCGAGCTAAGGTAAGGGATTACGATCCTAGCTTTTGATGTCTCTATCCTTTAATGTAGGATTCCTATATATTTTTTTCATGAGTAGTTACCTAGTGGCGGTAACATTTGAATTCTTAAAAGTTGTGAACGCCTTTTGAATGTTCCTACCCCTTGACATGTTTTAAATCAATGGGTACCAAAAACATATCTTTGAAATTGTATGGTGTTCTCGTACCGTGAACACTAAGTTGAAACCTTGCTATATCTTAATGTGGTATAGACATTCGCTTACTTTGCTATATCTTAATGTGGTATAGACATTCGCTTACTTCGCTATATCTCAATGTGATATAGACGGACTAAGTAGGTTAATCTAGTTTGAAATGAAAAAGAACTAGACTTATGTACTGCTTAAATGAAGTAGTTGATTATCATGATAAATCTTACTTAAATGCCCTGATCAGGCATTGCACCTGAAATGGTGACGTTATCTTGGAATTGACGGACTTGAAAGTAAATGTCACATTCGTATTGAAAAGTTAATGGTTAACCGTCTCGAACTTAACGGTTAACTTGATATTTTATGAAAGCTTATCTTTGAAAATATTATTGTTGTTTCGTTCTTCCGGTCATCTCTCCCTAGAACCCGGAGAGATCCCGTATGAACTTACTGAGCATTGTTCGCTCACCCCTTCCATAATTATTGTTCTTCAGGGAATAAGTAGGTGAAGGATTCCAAGGGACAAGGAGATGGTTGATAAGGTAAAGTTTGAAGATCCTTGATGACAAGAGGTTTATGGACGGTTATGACTAGCCGTTGGATTTAAGAAAGACAATTTAGTAATGTTTACTTTTAAATGTTGGTTATGACTAGCCGTTGATGTTTGAATTATGGTTTAAGACCGTTGTTTCCCGAGTTTGGGGACGGATGTTGTTTATTTAAAAGATATTATTTTACTCTGAAAATTTGGGATGTTACACGTTTAATGTAAACATCAGCATCAAGCCCTCTTATGTAGGTTCCATAGGTCTTGTTCACACTGATACCTGTGGGCAGCATAAATGAAAGGGTCATTAAGTAACAAAGCCATACGATCCAACTCAACTCAGCCCTCCAATAAGTTGGGGTCGGCTAAATAGCAATTTACTTAAGAAATGGTTATAGGAATGCAGAGCAAATGTCTTAAGAAAACTTACCAGGATCTAAAATGAGCACATATTTCTGACCATTTCGATGAAGTTTACTGAGAAATTTCTGCACGTCGTCCAAGGGGAAGTTAACGGGGTCCAAAGTGAAATCTTTATAAGCATCCATATAATCGATATCGGTCCACATAACCTCCAGAGGAATTCCGGCTTTTGCATAGCTGGTGACCACATGTTGAACGTCGTAAATGCTCTCATAACCATACCGACACTGATGAAACCCTATACCCATGTGACATGAATACCATCAAAATAAATGCAAAACTAGGCTAAAACTCTAGATCACATTCAAGTGAAATAAAAATAGAATGAAGATCCAATGTGAATGATTGTACCAAAAATATGAATAAAATTCAGTCTCTCAAGCAAAATGCTTGTACTCTTTTATCAAACCCATAATAAATGTGTTTAATCAGTTCCAAACAAGTTCTTGCATTAGGTTCTAATAAGTTTGTAGCGGAGGAAGAGTCCCTAGATTATTTCTAAAGGCAGGTGGTGAGAGACCTGAGCTCTTACCAGTTCTAAGGAGCTTATGTTTTCACCTACTCCGATTCCACCACTCTACTTATGCTTTACTCCCTCCCTCCCAAAATGAGTGTCTATCTTTTACTTTTTTTATCCCTAAATGAGTGTCCATTTTTAAGAAAGTTATTAATAAAATTGCATAAAAGATACATTTTCAAAATGTCCCTCAAAGTTAAAAATGGACAATCATATAATAGATGGAGTTTAAAAATGTACTCTCTCTGTCCCTAATTGAGTGTCCATTTTCAGGAAATTTTTGTCCCAAAATGAGTGTCCATTTTGATCGTAACTTTGTCTCTAAATGCTTTTTTTTCGAAAAAAATTTCACCGGTCTCTTTATAATTGCAAAAACTAAATGTTTGTAAAGAGGATTACAAAATTATATATGAATTTTGCCACCAAATTGTACAAAAAGCTATGTCCCTTAAATGAAATTTGGACACTCATTTAGGGACAGAGGTAGTAGAATGCTACAAAATCAATTGGTGGTGCACTCAAGTCTATGCACTCATATTTTTCCGCTTATGCTCCACACCTCCCTTTCCTGTATTTCTCCATATTTAGCATACTAAGCAAATGGAACAACTTCCCACCCCTCCCCCCTTCTCTTTCAATCGTGCACTTCCTCTCAGTTCCCTTCCTTTTCCTGTTAGGACTGGAATGCAAGTGTACATCAAACCCCCTCCATTTCGTGGTACCAAGAAACAAACATATGTCCAAAATTTTATTACTCCCCTGTCGAACCAAAATCAATGTCTATTTTGTTCTTAGTCAACAAAAATGGATATTCATTTTAGGTTAGAGGGAGTACCATTTGGTTAGGTATTGGTATGTAAATCCAAATAGGAACTTCTTTTATTGCCAAATAAGTGAATATAGCCATAGAACAGCCAATAACTAAATACATGAAAAATGCATTGACAAATTAGAATACAGTATGAGCTAAAATTGATACTCCGCCCGTTCCAAAATGATCTTCACACTTTTTTTGCCATTACTACGAAACTTTGAGCAATTATTTTAAGTTGATTTAATTATCCAAATAAAATTTAAAACTTGTTATTGATAGTATTATTATTGATAGTATTATTGATGGTGTATCAATAAATCTATTACTGTAGTTAAATAAACCTAGAATTATTGCTCAAAGTTACTTCATAGTAACGGTGAAAAAAGTGTGAAGATCATTTTAGGACGGAGGAAGTACATGTCAAAGAAATGGATCAAATAAAATTAATAGATGTGAAATAAAATGAATCTAATTAATCAAAGCAAACTCACCGAAGGACCAATAAGGCATTGGGGCCGGTCGACCGATCAGCTGAGTATATTGATCCATAACCAATTTCGGCGACGGTCCGGCAAAGAAATAGAAATCAAGTATGCCCCCAATCACCTTATAAGTAATCATGTCCCCCGTATACACAATGTCCATCCCGTTGCTGTTAAGCAACAAAACGCCGTGTGTACTCCCCGCCGGTACTCTTCCTTCGGAATCCGGTGACCTAACGTCCATGTAAAACGGGTGGGACCCGTATAGATTGAGATCAGCATTTGCGCTTCCGATATCGGCGTCCCACAGGGTTAGAGTCTGGTTGTGGGTTAGTTTGAAGGATCTCTTGGTGTGTTCCCCGAGGCCGTAGAGTGAGGAACGGCCGGCAGGGAGTGAGGAGGAGAGCTGGAGGTACTGGTCTTTGAAGACCAGAAGGGTGTTGGAGGTGTTAAAGAGGGTGTCGCCGGTGGAGCGGCGGGAGACGGAGAAGCCGAATTGGGAGGTGGAATTGATGACGGTGAAGGTGAGGTCTGAGTTGGGGTGAGATAGGATGAGATTTTCCGGTCGTGGATGATCGGAAGTTTGAAAGGAGGGAGGTGGTGGTTGCCGGGGAAGGATGTCCAGTGGGACTTCCCATCGTTGGTGTTCGGCATCGGTTATCCGGATCCTTAGACGGTCGTTAGTTTCGAAGCTTCACAAACAATTAAATTGCCAATAATTATAAGGGTTAATGACAATTAAAACCCTAAAGTGATATACCACCCTTCTAAACGGACTATGATGTTTTTTTTTTTTTTTTCCCGTTGGATCAGACCTCTTTATTCGCCGGTTAAGGCCTTTTTTTACAGAATTCGTTAAAAAGTCAGTTAAAAAGCATGTGCCATGCACGTTACTAACGAAATTGAATAGTTTGAAGTTGATATTTCTATCAAGGGGCTTAATGCAAGATTTGAAAAAATGAGGGGTAGAAAGGATGCCACTGTTCTTGCTGCACAAGGATATTTTGCGGATTTTGAGATGTTTGGTGGACGCTCACTCATCAACCTGAATTGAGGCAGTGACCAAATTATACATAGAGTAGAATCTAAACGTTCAAGATTTAGATCAAAATTGTCATTTTTGTAGGTTAGGAAAGGGATCAATTATAGATATTTGAGGTGGGCTCCTGTTTTTTATGGAGTATCGTCCCTTTTCATATTATAAATGCAAATTTGGTGTTTGTTTTGTAAAAAAGAGATATTTATCCATAATTTTAACAATGTGTAAATAAGTATGTGTTAAAAAAATGAACAAACAAGTGTCTTGAAATTAATCATACAAATAAACAGAATATTATTTAATTAAATATTTTCTTGTTAATGAGATAATTTTTCCGGTTAGATATTATATACCCTCTCTTATATTTCCTTGTACTAAGTATTTGTAGTTAGTTATAACATTAAACATTAATAGTGGAGTATCATATTTTGTTATATTATATTATTATTTGCAACAAGTCAAGAGATATATATATGAACAAAAAAACAAATAAGGTTCAGACAAAAAAGGGATCAGTAACAAAATGAAGTACTTACATAGGATAAGCTGGTGAGTTCACAAAAAATGAAAATAAAAAAACAAATAGGATAAGGTAGTTAGAGAAGTGAAATACTCCCTCCGACCCATTTTAGACTTAAAAAATGGTTGGCTATAAAAAAATAAAAAAAAATATTAAAAAATTGATGTATTTTTAAAATTTAAAATGAGACGGAAGAAGTATTAGAGTCAAAAAAAAAAAACCAATGAATTTTTAGCTCCTAACTAGAATCTTTTAAGAGCTAAAAATGTCAAAAATAAAAATATGGATGGGATAAAATACAAAAAACAAGGAGTGTATCTTATCCATAATAGAACAAACTTCTTTTAAGAGCCCAAATGCCAAACAAACATTCTTTTAAACTCGTTTATGTCAAAATACTTCATTTACATAATTATTACCTTGCTGTAAGCTTGAGATGTGGAATATCGAGTCCAAAAACTGATGAATTCTGAATTAGTTGAAGATTAACCGACAACGAATTTTCAGCTCTGTCGATCTTCGATGGGACGAGTTTATACCCGAACCCAACCGGGGCGTCATCTACTTGGACTCCTCTGGAGATTTGAGCTAGGCAAACTAGCATAAGATAGAGCAAGAGTGATGGAGTTGGAGAAGGAGATGGTGGTCTCATTCTTTCTTGAAATTAATCACTCCCTAGTACATTATTGCCCTCTCCCTTGAGCTTTTTGTAGACGTTTTTGGACAAAGCTTATTATTTGGATGTTACTATCTATGCCCACCTCATCTTAGACCACTTAATTGGCCCATTATCAATTGGCCTATTGTGATTTGTATGTATATACCTTAGCCATTATTCGTTTCTTTGTAGCCTTCTCAAAGTATAGTTAAGCTTAGTAATTGCTAGAGTAGAGGATCATTTATATCAAATACTCCTTTTGTCCCAAAATAATTTTCTCATTTGTCATTTTCAATTGTCCTAAAAAGTTCTTCTCATTTTCACAATTCAGGCTTAAAGTGCATTAAACAAAGCATGGTTAGTGTAGCAAGTGTTCATACCTTTAAAAAGTTTGAATAGTCAAACACGCGAAAATCATTTTAGCCCGGAGGGAGAGAGTATGAGATATGTTGCGGTATGATCTCACGGATCAGGATTGTCTGACGACATTAGTCCTAATCCCACATTCAACTCACATGTCCTTTAATTCAAACGGCAATAGAAGGCACAAAATATGATCAAACCCTTAAAAATCAATATAATAACTATTGATTTTTCAATCTGCACACATTTAAAATCAATTAGCGTCCCCTGGGGCATAGCTGGATGACAAAGGAGTGGGACATAAGATTTTACTAGAGGCATGTGTTGGAAATTATGCCCTACATGTTTATTATAATAATCCCGTCCCTAGTACTTATGAAGGACTAGTATAAGTTTAGTTGATGATCATGTGTATGTGATACAAATTAAGCTTATGGGTACTTATTAGTGAACACGTACTGGACTTGACCCGCTATGAGATTTATGTCATGGTCAGATGTCATAATTAAATCTCATATAGTTATATCATCTATCATTAGACCTGAGATTATCATAGTCTTCCACATGATGAACATTATGTTTGACGTACTCAAACGCTACCCCTAACCGGGTGGTTATAAAGACTACGATTGGCATAATCGGATTCATATAGGGAAGAATGATAAGTCAAGATGGGATTTGTCCCTCTCTCAAGAGAGATATCTGCTTGGCCTCTCGATGAGTGAGATTGATGATAGTGTATGGCCATACCCAAATGAATTGAAATGTTCAATGTCATTTGCTCATATCAATCTACTCGGGATCGAGAAAGCATTAAACAAGATAAGTTGACGTTGACCATGACTTATGTTCAATATGATATCGCGTGACAAAAGGATTGTGATATGTTCTATGAGGATAACGAACGTCGTTTAAGTTATATTAATTGAGTAGTCATGATGGCTTGCTAGAGTCCGCTCATGACTTATGAGTTTGACCTTGGTTGGACTCATTACCAACTTAATATATCCTATGGGGTCACACACAAAAGGACGAATTGATCAAAAGGCTAAAATTGGAAAAAGATGAAAATCTGGCAGTTCGGCCCAATTGGCACGACCGTGCTGTTTTGTGCGCACAACTGTGCCAAATGGCGCGACCGTGCCAGGTTAAAAGCTCGACCGTGCCATTATTTTGCCAAGGGAAATCTGGGTCGACACAAGTGGCACGGACGTGCTACTTTGTGAGCACGACCATGCCAGATTTCCTGGAGGCAGATTTTGGACAGTTTAATTGGTGACGGAATTTAGGTCTTCTAGGTCATTAAGGTTAATGACTATGGACTATAAATACATCTTAAGTTCGTGTTCCTGTGATCCTGATCCGAAGAACTCGGAGAACGAGAAGATCAAATCTTAAAGCTTGAAGACTTGAAGATTTGAAGATCCGAAAAATTTAAATGCACAACAACGGTTAATATTCTAAATTCATCTTGCTATTAATATAATCATCATGAATGGATCTTGGGGCTTAGGATTTTGTTAATTTCATATTGCTTTATTCTGCTGCGCAATGTGCCTCAAAACCCAACAATGGTATCAGAGCCCCGATCATGTATGGTTATTTTAATATTATCATATTTAATATATAATTTGATTATATGATCTAGCATGATGAGAATTTAGAATAAGGATTTATGTGAATTGTTTGGTGAAACAATTATATATTTGATATAGTATGATTATGAACAATGTTTTCAAGATGCATGATTAATATGATTAATCTATTTATCGGATCATCAATTTCTTTAATTGGATTATTGAATTGATGATTCTTGAAGAACAAATTGTTTGTTCTTAGGGTTTGATGTTTATGATAATTTGATTATCATAAATAGTTGAATTCTTAAAGGATCAAGATTTGATAAATTGCGATTGTGCGGTTCGCGTGCAATGCCCGTTTTGTGCAGAATTTTCGTCCAGATTACGTGCAGCAACGTGCAGTCCAGAATTTTCGTGCAGTTCGCGTGCAATGCATGAATTCGTGCAGATTTTTCGTGCAGTTCGCGTGCAGTGCAGATTTCTGAATTCGTGATTTTCAGACTTGGAGATGCATTGTAGAATACGTATTGTTCATGGAATTGGATTCTATGAAGTAATGCATTCTTAATAGAGTTGGACTCTATGAAAGAATTCATTATCCAATATGTGTTATACCAAGAGTAGGACTCTATGAAAATCTAAAATTCATAATTATATTCACATAGTATCCGTTCATTAATTAATTACACTAATTATACATTTGTTATGCGTGTTGCTATATGAAAGAACCTTCTAGAATATTTTAAGTCATGTGCCAACCCATGATGAACACTTGTGAGTACACCGTGTATTTTTATGTGGGCTCTGCCAAAGCGAGGTGCATTAATTCTATCAGTGTATGAGCAAGATGAGTGAATGGGAGTTTCCTATGCGTCCATCATGGTTTGACTTAATTAGGCTATCAAAAGACAAAGTTTTGGGCCTAAGGCACAAGATGAGATTAAAACATGTTTTACATAAGATGTCTAATTAAATCTCATAAAAGATCTAAGAGTCACATATGATGTGATTGATAAGAGTTATTTACCTAATTAATTTAATTTTGAGCAGTATCGCCAAAGCGGACAAAGTTGGATCTTAGCCTATTTAAATTATATTATGCAATTGTTGTATATGAAGGCTATATAATTTAGTGGGAGTATTTATGAAATACAATTAATTTATCTCTTAAATGATTGGTATGAAATATAGATGTATATTTATTTGCATATTTGTGTAGAATGTTATATACGCTTTAATTATGTTTATTACTGCGATCTATTCTTTAATAAGAAAAGTTAAATGAGAATGAAATTAATTTCTTTAATTGGATCATGAGCTTAAGAAATGTTCTAAAGCAAGAACGGAAATATACATTCTTAATAATCCTAAGTAACCTAAATTGCAATATTAATTTGATTAATATGTTCCGTGGGATCATCAAAATTTAATTTGATTAACTCGTTGATGATATTAGATTCATGAATAAATTGTTTATTCTGGGATTTGATAATCATGATGATTCGATCACCATGAACACCAAATCATAATTGAATCAAGGAAAGCAATTTTGAGGTAAATTTTGGAAATTTAAAATCTACCGCTTTTATGATAAATATTTTGAATTTAATTTAATTTTCAGATGACTGGTTTTAAAAATCGTGTTTCCTGAAATTAAATGTCAAGTTCAAAATTAATCTGGGATTGAATCTAGTTTCAGATGGCTGGTTTGCGAAACTGTGTTTCCTGAAAAATGATGTCAATTCAGAATTCAGATAAACTGAAATCAGAATCATGAATTGTTCTTGATTGCTGAAATTAGTTAAATTGATGAGACATGGAATTTAGAAACAAGACTACATATTCATACGGAAATATGGATGCCTTTTGGCTTAGTTTCAGCCGTATGGATTGTTCTCTAACTTTCTGAATAATGTACGAAATTGTGGATGTCTTTTGGCTTAGTTTCGGTCGTACAGTTTGTGCTCTCAATATCTAAAATAAAGTGCGGAAAGATGATGATCTAAGTCGAAAATTTGATTTTTGACTTTATGAATTTTTTAAGAGGAAAGAGGATTAAAAAGATAAAGGTAAATACAAAGGTTGTCAAAACTAAAGGAAATAATTGTGGCTAAAGTTATAACTCTAAATAATGCAAATTTTTAATATGGCAATTGGATTGACCATTTAAAATTGCAATCGAAAATCTGGATGATCAAAGAAAGTGAATGATAGTGAGGCTATCACTTCGGACATTTATGTTATAAGATTAATCTTTCAAATTTTAATTATTGGGTATTGGATACCGGATTTGATCCCACATTTGTAAAATGTGTAAGAATTAGCAAATTGAACGACTACTTAAAAGTAAAGTTAATCTACGAATTGTAATAATGGAAGAGTTGCAATATTGTTCGTAGAACACTTATGAAGTGACCTTATTTATTAAGTGGAAAAGTATTATTTTGTTATAAGATAATGAAGGATATTAATTTCTTATTGAGAATAAGAAAGTGCTTTATTAATTGTGATTTACTTTATCGTATTGTTAAATCATATAAATAAATATAATATCCTGAATCTTGAAGAACAAAATAATAAATAAGATTATAACATAAATTATTATTAAAATCCTTAAAGCATTATTTTTTTGATCAAATAAATAATAAACGCATATCTAAAATTCCGTGGGACGGAGTTTTAAAGTCATATGATTTCGAATCATATGATTTATGC
The DNA here is from genome assembly GCA_026119855.1 of Campanula takesimana. NCBI lineage: Eukaryota > Viridiplantae > Streptophyta > Magnoliopsida > Asterales > Campanulaceae > Campanula > Campanula takesimana. The sequence continues at coordinate 3,795 of JAOWBW010002973.1, read as the reverse complement.
AAATCTTATTTACTTGGACCAAGACATCTTTCACTAGGAGTAGTAAAAGTGCTAGTGACTCATTAAACCTAATAACATAGTCGATGTAATGGTTTATTAAGTGCAATGCTAAAAGAGGATTTTGGTAAAACTTGGCAAAACTATTCAAAGATCCGATACGATTGTGATGATGAATAATTGAACCAAGATTTTGACAATCATCTTTAAGATTGTGAAATTGTTTCAAATTAACTTCACCAAGAACACTATTTTGAATGATGTGTCTAAATGGAGGAATTGAACCTTATTGGTATGGTTCATTAGATGATAAAAGTCAAATTGATCTTCTAATTATTTTGGGTTATACAATGGAAACCGCTATAATTACACTATTTGAGTTCCATCAAAATAAAGTTCAAAAATGTCATATTGATATGGAATGAAAGAAAACTTGGTTTGTCTTTCATAAAGATTAAGAAAGTGAGACTTTTACGAAAAGACTTGTTTGGAACAAGCTCACACTTAAATTTAATAAATGTATTTTCATGGGATGTCCTAAAGAAACTTGAAGACATTATTTTACTTATAAGAAACAAATTGTTTGTTGCTTATGATGGTACTTTTCTAGATAAATTGTTTATTTCTAAAAGAACCAAATCATGGTTTAGACTTTGTCGAAAAGAAAAAATACAGAGGAAGAAGAATATTTAACGAATAAAGAATTTGAATGAAGTGAACGCACATCAGAATTTTGTTAACTATGTGCCTTAACAAATATAACACTTGATGAAATGAATATTGAATAAGATGCAAAACGAAATTTAAAAAATGGTTTAATGTAATGTAGTTTTTTTTTTTTTAATATTTAACATACAAAAATATGACTAATATATGCGGTCTGATGGTTCGGTCTGGCAGTTTGGTCTGATGATTCGGTCTAGCGGTTCGGTCTAGTTTGGTTCGGTTGGTTTGGTCTGAAGGAGTCAGACCACAAACCAAACCGAACCACGCGGTTTACCAAATTTTGAGACTGAACCGAATCATTCGTGCTTAAAAACCGAACCAACCATATGATTTGGTTCGGTTCGGTCCCAAAGCGCGGTCTGGACCGAACCACTGAACCCCTACTGGAAATGATGATGATATACAAGTATATTCTTGTCTTATGTAGTTAAACTCAAGCAGCTATCATTCTCGCGAGATTGAGATTTTGTTTGACAGCTTGACAATTCACAAACACAATAATCAATATGGACAAAGACTGTAATATTAGGCCCAAAGAGGCCTCAGAACCGGAAGCCGGGCCTGTAGCTCTGGGCTTTATACGCCAGGTTAGGTCCAGATTTTCCCATCTAGGTGGCGAAATCGGACCACGGTCCGACAATCCGTTATTTATTATTTTACCGTTAAATAAATGATGAAAATGTTTTGACATATGTATACACAATTCATCATTCGATACATAGTTTTTTTCTTTTTTTTTTTAAAGCTTGATCAACAGTCGGGTCAATGTCAGATACCCGCCCACGTGACCAAGCTGGCGGAATGACCACTTCACTACAACGTTTAATCAGCGAAAGGGGCCGCGCCTAAAGAGCCCTAGATCTAGCCCAGTTTTATTAATTGCCCTTTTAGGGCTATTTGTACTTCGTTCCTTCCTACTTATTCAGCTTATTCTGCTTCACAAATTGAATTTAGCCTCCATTAGGCCTTAGTATTTTTTATGTGATAAAGTTTTAACCAGTTTATTTCTTAATATCGGGCCCACAAATGTATTCATTATAATGATTTATGATTTGATTTGAAAACCTGATTCTTTTCTGCTAAACTAATGATTTCGTTGTACTTATAATTTTAAAACAATGGGTACAGTATGCTCCCTCCGTTTCACGTCGCTTGAGACATTTCTTTTTTCATCTGTTCCATGTGACTTGAGACTGCCTTAAAATGTTAATTACTATTCCTCCCACTCATTCTCTCTCTTACTTTACTGTTACACTCACAACACCAATCAACTTGCTATTCCTCCCACTCATTCTCTCTCCTATTTAATTTTCATAGCACCTTGGCGGGGTCGAGAATTCAGAAATAACTATAATATCCTAGACGAAACCTAGGCGTTCAACCTAGGCGTTTCATGAACGCCAAGGCGGCCTAGACGGGCGTCTTTTAGAACACTGCTCACAAACACACCTCCCACTATTTCCCTCTCCTACTTTTTCTTAATTTTGTGCGCCAAAATATTTGGTCTCATGTGACATGAAACAGAGGAAATATTACATCTACTTTATCTACATAAATATAAAAAATATTTAACTATTTAAATATTTTAAATATATATTTAAAATCAAATTTTGGTACCTTTGAGTACTATTCATAAGGTACCAAATTTTCATCTCCAATGGTAGGTATCAAAATCAAATTTTATACCTATATAAAATGTTATAGTAATTCCAATGCTAGGTATCAAAATCAAAATTTTATTTTCTACTATTAATTTTTTATATATATTTAAAATATTTAACTATTTAAATATTTATAATAATTAAATATAAATATATTGTAAATAAAATTAATAAAATTTTTAATTTTAAATAAAAATAAAAATAAAATAATATTAGTAATAGTAATAATAAAAATAAAATAAAGTCACAAGAGGTAAAAGATTAAAAAATGAAGAAATTTACAAGTTTTGTAATACTTAAACAATGAGAAAGGGTTAGACAAGGTATCAAATTTGGTACCTTCTTAACTCTTACTCAAAATTGGCACCTCAACTTTACCTCATTGGAGATGTTAACTCTTTTGGTAGGTACCAAGATTTGGTTTTGGTACTACCATTGGAGATGCCCTTTTAAAGCGTGTATCCACTTCATAAATGATTAAATGTTCTAAGTGACTTGTAAAAAGATATCATGGTTGACTTGTTAAGTTCTTGATGCAGAACAGAAGCAATAATTCGTGAATAGCAAGCGCTAGACACAAGAGTTTACCAGCAATAAATCCTAGAACACGAAAGCTTGGAAGCACCATAAATAAGAGAAATCTCTTTGAATTAAAATAATAGTCTGACAGCTACAGAACACGAAAAGTGTTTAAATACCCCTAGGGTAACTAAAAACAAAAAACCCTAAACCAACGAAATAAGGAAATAAAATCTAAAAATAAAAATAACTGTTTTAAAACGAAAAAGGCATGTTTTCGGGTCCTAAACGGACTCGGATGCCCGAAAAGCATCGTACATCATGGAGAAGCGATAATTCTTGTCGTGGCGAAATTCCCTTTCCGAAAAGTACTCATAATAGCCATTCTGAGCCCGGACGACCAAACTGCAAAATCCTGCCGGAACTTCGTCGATACGATCCGCGAACCTTCCTACATCAGTTATTTTCACTACTTCCTCCCCATCTCATAATATTTGTTCCTTTAACTATTTGAACCCTCTGTTCCACAGCATATGTCCACCCTCTGTTGGGTATGCCCACTTATATCTCAGTTTCAATGTAATAGGATTGATTAGATTTGATTGATCCATCACCTAAGTTTTTATTTCATGGACTTTAGACCCACATGTAAGGAAGTATTTATACTTCATTTTTTTTAGGTTGTCCATTGTATAGAACAGGCTTAGGAATAGGGCAAGAAGATCAAAGTTGAAGAAAATCACTCCGTGAATTTGAGCCACGCGCTTATGCGCCCCTTCATGCTATGCGCCATGCGCCCTTCAGCGCGCGCGCGCATATAGCCTCGCGCCTCAAAGATCCACGCGCCTTGTTACACGCTCAAAGGACCATGCGCTCAAATGGCTCAACGCGC
>JAOWBW010002972.1:0-45786 GCA_026119855.1 Campanula takesimana | reverse complement strand
TGGAACCAATAGTGGAACAAGAACAAGAACCCAAGGAGTTGTGGAACCTGTTCAAAATACACAAGCATCTCGCAGATCTAGTAGGTTACGATCCGAGCCCGAGAGATATGGATTTCTCGTAACGGATAGTAATGAGGTAGAAATCATTGAGAATGATGAACCGTCAACCTATCAAGAGGCGATGTCTTCTCCTGATTCGGACAAGTGGCTTGGAGCCATGGAATCCGAATTGCAATCCATGCAAGACAATCAAGTTGGAATTTGATTGATGCGCCCGAAGGTGTAAAAACCATAGGATGCAAATGGGTCTTCAAGAAGAAGACTGATATGGATGGGAAGGTGCATACTTACAAAGCTAGGCTTGTAGCGAAAGGTTATAGGCAAGTTCATGGTATTGACTTTGATGAGACCTTTTCACCCGTAGCAATGATCAAGTCTATAAGAATTTTGCTTGCCATTGCCGCATATCATAACTATGAAATATGGCAGATGGACGTCAAAACCGCTTTCCTGAATGGAAAACTTCAAGAGGATGTGTATATGACACAACCAGAAGGTTTTGAACAAGATTCTAAGGTATGCAAATTGCAAAGATCCATCTATGGATTGAAGCAAGCTTCAAGGAGTTGGAATCTCCGTTTTGATGAATCGGTCAAAGAGTTTGGTTTCATCAAGAACGAAGATGAGCCTTGTGTATACAAGAAGATAGTGGGAGCATAGTGCTATTCCTTATTTTATATGTGGATGACATATTGCTCATTGGAAACGACATTCCTACACTTCAGTCTGTGAAGACTTGGTTAGGAAAGTGCTTCGCAATGAAAGATATGGGTGAAGCCGCATATATTCTTGGCTTAAGATCTATAGAGATAGATCAAGGAGGCTACTTGGTTTAAGCCAAAGTACATACATTGACAAGGTCATTAGAAGATTCCGTATGGAAAATTCCAAGAGAGGCACCTTGCCCATGTTACATGGAGTTCTCTAAGCAAGACTCAATGTCCTAAGACAAACGATGAGCGTGAGAAAATGAATGATGTTCCATATGCTTCGGCAATTGGGTCCATCATGTATGCCATGATTTGTACTAGGCCGGATGTATCTTATGCTTTGAGCATGACAAGTAGATATCAATCCGACCCTGGCGAAAATCCACTGGATAGCTGTAAAAGCGATTCTTAAGTACCTGAGAAGAACTAAAGACTCGTTTTTGGTCTATGGAGGAATGGAAGATGATCTCGTTGTAAATGCTTACACGGATGCAAGCTTCCAAACTGACAAAGATGATAGCTGATCGCAATCGGGTTTTGTGTTTATGTTAAATGGTGGAGCTGTAAGCTGGAAGAGTTCCAAGGAAAGTACAACCGCTGATTCTACAACAGAAGCTGAGTATATTGCTGCATCGGATGCTGCAAAGGAAGCTGTTTGGATTAAGAAGTTCATAACTGAACTTGAAGTGGTTCCTAGTATTGCTAATCCAATAGACCTTTTTGTGATAATGATGGTGCTATTGCCCAAGCAAAGGAACCAAGAGCACATCAGAAATCCAAACACATACTTAGGCGTTTTCATATCATTCGAGAGATCGTTGATAGGGGAGACGTAAATATATGCAGAGTACCTACTGATGACAATGTTGCGGACCCGCTAACAAAGGGACTTCCACAAGCTAAACATGATGGTCATGTTAGGTCCATGGGTATTAGATACATGGGAGATTGGGCCTAGGGCAAGTGGGAGATTGTTGGTAGTGGTGCCCTAGGCACGTTTAATAAACGTTGTAATTGTTATCATTTATTTCATATCAATAAAGAGATGTTTTGATTATTATTGTTGTTCATGTTTACTTATAATAATCCCCGTCCCTAGTACTTGTTAAGCACTAGTATAAAGGCTAAATGATCATGGGATGATCATGTTAGATTTATAGGTACTTGTTTGGAACAAGGTACTGGACATGACCCGCTGTATGAGATTTATGTCATGGTCTATGTCATACATATATCTCATATTAGTTATGTCATTTGAATCCTTGGACATGAAGTTATTATAGTCTTCCACTTGATGAACATTGTGTTTAACATATTCAAACGCTGCCTTAACACGGTAGTTATAAAGGGTATGATTGGCATAATCGGATTCCCGTTGGGAAGAATAATAAGCTAAATGGATTTGTCCCTCCACGGAGAGATGTCAAGCTTGGGCCCCTCGAAGGAATGATGTTGATGAAATGTTCGGCCGGACTCAAATGGATTGATTGGATCAATAGCATTTGAATTATCAACATATTCGGAATCGAGAAGTATTGAACAAAACAAGTTGACTGTTTGACCATGACTTGTGTTCAATGACATCGTGGACAAAGGGATTGTGACATATTCTAAAGGAATGCGAATTTGTATCTAGTTATACTATTTGGGTAGGTATGACGGTTTGCTAGAACCTAATCATATCTTATGGGATCATGTTTGAGCCCATTGCCAACTTAGTATAATCCTAAAGGGTCACACACAATAGAACGAATCTTAAATAAGAGGACTATATTGGAATTTAGGGTCGAAGGACCTCAAGGGAATTTCTGGAAATATCCTGGGCCTCCTGGTCAACCAAGCGGGCGCTTGGGTTGAACCAGGCGGGCTCCTGAATAAGCCGGAAAAGGGCTTTGACCTTCTGCCCAAATGAGCGGGCGCTCGGGTGGTACCGGGCGGGCGCCTGGTATGCCGACAGGAAAATTCCTAATTCGATTAGGAATGGTTTTTGGCACAAGTTACCTATTTGGAATAGGTCTTAATTGTGTATAAAAACACCAATTCGGCCAGACCATATTTACAAGTGCTTTTGTGAGTCTCAAAGAGTTTGAGAGAGAATTTATTTTGTTCTAAGATATCCTTGGTTGAGGAACAAAATAATTCACAAACAAATTCCATATAGTTCTTTATTATATATTGTGAAAGTGTGTTTCATAATATTGGTCTAGCAACCAAGATCAAAGAAGCTCCTTTGATATTCGTTCGAAGTGTGGATACCGCTAGAGGGTGAATTTTATCATCTTACAAAGTTCGTGATTTGTTCGTGATAAGGCTTCAAGATCTCCACCAAGACCGAAGAGAAAATTCATAGCCATCAAGGGTTAGTTATTCCTCTATTCATCTTATTGTATTTGATTTAATCATATGAACGGATCTATGGGCTTTGGGTTTCAAAATTTTAAATGCTTAATTCCGCTGCGCATATTACTTGGAAACCCAACAGTCACAACATCAAAAAACCCTTCTTAAGGCCCGAATCATGCATAAAAATGAATTTGCAAAGACAAAAGTTTTAAACATTAACAGAATAACAGGTTTTCATACGCATTGTTTTTGAAAAATAAAACAAAAAAAAAGAAAATTGTTCAAACAGGTACACCCTAGTCAGAATCTGGGTACGGGTCAACGGGAGGAGAGTCAGATACCCCCAGGGGCTGAGATGGATACATGTTCGGGTCAAAGAAAAACAGAGACTCCGCTAAACCCATATCGCCACCCGAGGAAGATTGGCCAGGGAAGAAAGAAGGCGAAATCTGAGAAGAGGGACCCGGACGGCCAATAGGCGGAGGTTCGATGCGCTCCAAGGCTAGATGAGCAAAAGGATCTGGAGCGGTCTCATGAATGCCCGTACCTCGAAGGGAATCCAGAAAAGAGGCCAAATCAGCAGCACCCAGGGACTGGCTGCGAATATAGGAGGGAGGCAGCTCTACGCTCGAGGCCCTCTTGCGAGGCCTCTCCTCGCCACTCATGGAGCTCCTGCCCGGCACAAAGCTATACTCGGCCCGAGGCCCCTTAGAGGAATGGCCAACGAACCTCTTGAGCCACCTCTTGGCCCGCCCCATAAAGGTATGGCGCTTCAGCAACGCTCGCGCCGGCGACCTGCACATGAAAAGTGGAATGACTCAGCGAAAGAGGCAGGAATAAGGAGTACGTGTGTGCAAATTAAAAGAGAAGCATACCGCCTCAACCGGGATCTCCACAGCTGGAACCCCCTCCCCTGGAGTAGACAAATCAACCTGGTGGACCCGGCCATCCACGCAGACGAAAGAATAGTCTGTCCACACCGGAGGAGCTACCCCAGAAGCTACCACCTACGGTGATCTAAGTCGAGTAGCCACAAAATGGCCACATGCCTTGCCAGTGATCAGATGGGCCACGTCCACCCCATGAGATAAGGGTCCTATCCTTGGTCAGCCATAAACATGGTCTCGGGAGGATCCATGGGCACCCTCTGCACAAGCCCCAGTCCGTGCTGCCATAGGACTCTCTCGCCCAAATAAAATGCCTCGCCCCAGAAACCAACCAATAGCCTCCTCTGTCTAGTCACCCGCAGAGCTTCGCCCAGATCAAAATCTATCCCCTCCTCTTCATACCTCGACCAAGGAAAGAGGTTGAGCTCCACTGGTATGGGTCCCCTCAGCACTGCCTTCACATCGGCGTAACGAACAGCGACTCGTCCCTTGGACCCCCTTTTCTCTCGGACTTTCCTAGCCCAGCAAGTCATGGCCAGAAAAGTGAGTTCTTGGTCAAGATTCGGCCTCCACTGTCACGACCCGAAACCTAGGCTCTATTTTATTAGTAATTAAATGATTTTTATTTAATTATTTGCTTGTTTATTTATTTAAATTATTATTTATTTAAATAATTATGTGTGCATTTTATGTGTCCTAATATTATGCTTAGCATTTTATTTGGGGTCATTTGGGTTAGTGTGGTTTTGTTGGGTCTTAATTGTTAGTAGGGAGTGTAATATTTGTGTGTAGTGGGAGAGAGGGGGCCTAAGCGTAAGTTTTTGAATTATTTTCCCCTACTCCCCTCACCTCCCTCACCTCCTCCCTCACTCTCACCATCTTCCAGCCCATCTCCCTCTCTCTCTAGCTATTGGGGTAAGTTTTCTTTCTCTCCTTCTCTCTTCATTTACTTCCTCTTCCTCTCATAATCTCTCATTTTGTAAAACATGAACCTTGTTTAGATCGTCGATAGGATCGCGTAGAATCAAAAAGATTTGAATTCCGTCAACTTTCATTATTTTCAAGTAAGTTACTTTTCCCCCATTTTGATGCTAAAATGTTCATATCATGTTTAGATAATGCTTAATGTGTTATATTTGAAGTTTGGTTTAGTTTAGAATTTATTTGGAATTTATTTGAGTTTTTGGTTAAAAATGGTGAATTGATGAATGTGGTTTTGATTCTTGGTTTTGGGTTGATAAATGGTGTTGTTAAGGTCCCCCTTTTGGTTAAATGTTGTTTGGGTACCTTAGTAAGCTTGATGGAAGTCTTGATCCTAGTTGATTTTAGTATGGTAATAAGTTTGGAGGTTTTGGGTTTGGAAATGGAGAACCCAGCTGGGAATTTCTCCCAGTCCGTAGACCAGGCGCCCGCCTGTGGTGGACCAGGCGCCCGCCTACATGCCCTTTTCTGAAGACCTGACCTTCTGGCCATTCAGGCGCCCGCCTGCCCTATTCCAGGCGCCCGCCCGCCCCCTGTTCCAGGAACTTGACCTTTTTGCTTGTTTAAACCAAATGGCTTAACTATTTTAGGTTTAATCCTTCTAATTAACTTAAGATAACACCGTGGAGCACTCTAGTAATTAAAATTGGTTCCTGGTGAACAATAGTGTTATGTAATTTGATCAAGTATTGTTTGGACATCCTGTGATGTGTTCGTGTTTGTTCCAACCGATTTGAATTCCGCGTAAGACTTGGTCTAGGTTTTAGGCGATGTTCTATAGTGTCTAGAAGATTGCTATTGAACACCAAGGTGTAGGGTTTAGTCCTGTCGTGATCAAGTTCTAATGAGTGTAACCTTTTGGATTCGTTTGGGATGTTTAGAATTGGTTCGTTACGAACGGAGGTAAAGCGTGAATTGGAAATTGGGTACCTACGGTTTGATTAACCTTAAGGTGTATTCATTCTGATTTCCTACTTTGGGATTCCAGGTGTGATGAGATGGTTGAGTTCATAGTCCTAGTACATCTTTATGAGTAAACGTTTAGGATAATTTTGGGTTATAGTCGTTGTACTATTTGTGAGCGACCGTTTGGGTTGTGTTCTTTATGATTAACTCGCGGGTATCATCTTTGGAATGTATCTGGTATGGTTCCTCTTTATGAAATTACTGTATTCTAATAATCATTGTTGTTGTGCTCTTTTTGAGAAATCCCGTTTATCGTTGTGGTGCTCTTCTTGAGAAACTCTGTTATAGTTGTTGTTAAACTCTTCATGAGTAACCGTTGCATCTTTATGGTGATTAATTGGTATGGTTCCCTACTTCGGAACCCTAAGTTGTTTAATTAAGCTAGTATTTATTACTTAGCATTTATTTGAAAGTCCAGCTGGTTATTTGTGTATCGAGTCAGGCAATGGATAATGCTATAATGGCACGAGCCAAGTCCAGTATAGCATCGCCCATTGGTCCTTCTATCCTCATCCAGATTGGCCTTGGTTGGGATGAGCTAGCTCCATTGTGGGTATTCTAGCTAATCGTTTTGGAGCATGACTTTGTGGCATGGCTCCCGCCCCTTGTGGCACTTTACATTGTTATTGGTTCCGGTACCGGGTTTCTCTTCAGCTTTTATGCTACTACGAAGATAGTTTGTTTGATTGATGGGTTGATTGGTCGCCTCTGACCGGGGATTTCTCTTCAGCTTTCATGCTATTATGAAGAGGATGAATTGTTGGTTATTGAAGCTGCGCAGCGACCTTTATTTGGTTCTTTCCGTTGAGAAACCTTGGCTAATATCCTTTGTTATGTGTTTACTTTCCGCTGCTATCTGTTGACTGTTAATTGTTACATGCCATGTGATATTTATCATTGTTTATTGCTTATTGCATTATAGCATGTCATATAGTTGCATTAGTAACTTACTGAGATTTTATCTCACCCCGTTTATTTCCATCTTTGTTTTTCCTTAACCCCCCCCAGGAGGAAAAGGATTAGGATTCGCGGATCGAGGAGGACGTCGAGAGGATTGAGATTTTGGGGCAGGTTGTTATGGATCGGTTTACATTATTTAAATGTATAACCTTTTGGGGATAGTTTTACCATTATTGACGTCATTAAGAATTGTATATTTTATTCTTTTGGGTATAAGCTGTGGAGCTTATGTTAGATGTACTTTGTTGATTTAAACTTGGATTTGTAAAACCTTGTGTTATCATCTTTTGGTTCAAAATGGAATTTTTAACTTCTACATTTTAGAGTTTTGGTTTTAAGTCGACGTCCAGATCGCGGTCTCGGGCCCGCGGGGTCCGGGGTCGCGACAGTTGGTATCAGAGCTATGGCATTAGATCTAAGTATATATGTAGGTGGATTAGTATGACCTAGGAGGGTAGTGTGTTCGGAGTGAGTAACAATTGTTGTTTTATGCAGGTACTTGTTTGAAATGGCTCGAAGGAGAAGTAGTGAAAGTAATACCGGTAATGCAAATCAGAATGAAACAAGGGATGAAGCCCGTGCAATGTTTCAGGGCATGTTTGAGGCGGCCATGAAGGCCATACATGATCAAGGTCCGAGGGTAGAACAAGCAGCACCACCCCGCTATGGATTGGAACAATTTCTGAAATTAAAACCGGTTGAGTTCAATGGGGAACCCGATGTAAGGAAGGCCGAGCTATGGATTGAGTCGATGGAGAAAATTTATGATGTCTTTGGTTGCACCGATGAAGACAAGGTCCGGTTTGCGGCTTATAAACTTGTGGGGGCCGCCGAGCATTGGTGGAAGGGTGTTAAAGCTACTTGGGATGATACTCACACCGTGTATGCATGGGAATTGTTTGTGCGAAAGTTCAAGGAGCATTTCATTCCGGTAGTGGATCAAAACCGAAAGGAGATCGAGCTGCTCAACCTGGAGCAAGGTTTGTTGTCTATAGCTCAGTACTCGGCTAAGTTCACAGAATTAGCCCGGTATTGTGACTATCTTGTGCGGACCGAGGAGCAGAGAGCTATGAGATTCATCCGAGGTTTGAGGACTTCTATTCGGACTCAGCTTATAGCCCAGAGGATTGTGACATTTCAGGATGCGGTAGACCGGGCATACTTGATCGAGCAAGATATTGGGGAGCATAAGAGGAAGACCGAGGTTACAAATACGGGTAAGCAAGTAAGCCATGCTAAATCTCAACCTCAACACCGTTCAGATAACCGAGGTAATTTGGGAGCACCATCTCAGTTTAAGGAACAAGCTGCACTAGGGAATCCGAGTACTACTCCGGGGAAGCAAGGGAAACAAGGTAGGTGGCTTTGCACTTACTGTCAGAGGGAAGGCCATTTGGAGGATAAGTGTTGGAAGAAGCAAGGAAAATGTATCAATTGTGGTCAACTGGGTCACTTCATAAAAGACTGTCCGAGGTTTAAGGTTCAATCATCAGGAACAGGGACCAGTACTTCACCGGGTCAGAAGAGAGATGCTTCGGGGAACCATAAGGTATAGGGCAGGGTAATTGCGACCAATCAGCACTCACCAGGTAACGGATAAATTTCAGGAGGTATTATTTAGCGTCGTGAGAGTGAGCGCGTGCATTATAGGATCATCGCATCTATGTGTTTCTGTGCATTTAGTTGCATTTATTACTTCTGAGTTTTGACTTATTTGTTGTAGGTGCCTACTCCTATGGAGGAGTTTAGGGTATCTGATGAAGTCTTATGTGCTTATGATGTGCTTAAGTATGATTATGTCTCACCTGCTAATTAGCTATGTTGCTATTACAAGATTTTGATGTTACTATTGCTTTAGTTTATTGTTGAAGGGGGGGATTAATGTATTCTCCATTCCTAAATTCTTAAAACTGTTTGAGACGTTCCTTTGGGTAGAGTTATACCTATCTTTTCTTAATTGAAATCCGAGTATTTAGTTTCGGTCAATTTGTAGGGTGTATTTATCATTCGTAAGAGTTTCATTTTTTTTCTTCCGAATAGCACCTAATGTTCGAGGAGAAACTTGGGGTTAAATTGCTTGGTTGTGGTTCAAGGTTGTAGTACTGATAATTAGAGCAATATCTATATTGTAACGGTTGAGTTGTAAAAGTTGTGGATTCAACCGAGGGTTTCTTGTTAAGAGAATTCGTTTCCTTTTAGTACATCTCCGTGAGTACATCGAGATTTATTAGTATGGAGGGATGCGTGAATTGTTATGGGTAATGAGTGTATGGTGGAATGTATAATTGATAATGGTGGTAAGCGTGTTAAATTAGAAAGGACTAATAAGTACATTTTGGGAGAGTAACAATTTCTCGATCTATGTTAAAGGCATTTTGAATTTTGGTTAGATATTGGTTCTATGACCCTAAATCTCTCCTTGGTGGCGTTTCGCGATTTGGACCAAGAGTATGTGAAGAAAGTCGAGTATCAATATTTGGGCATAATTAAAGAATATTGTGATTTGGTAATGGAGCTATTGGAATGAGGCTAGCTAATTGGTTTATGATTTTGGTAGTACCATTGAGCCTAAGTATCATTAGGTTGATAAATGTATGCGTGAGAGACTAACTTGGGTTAGCTATTGAGGATTTGAGATTTGTTGATTTCCTTGGGTTTATGAGCACGAATTTCAATTTAAATGGGAGTTAGAGAAAATCTTTTGAAGAGGAAATTTGGATCGTTTTGCAGACTATTGAGTATATTGAATGGTTTAGGGTTCAAGACCAGATTAATGAAGGGATGAGAGTATAACATAGATTAAGTGGACACTTTGTACGAGAAATTTTGGGGTTGTATGTTACTATTAATTTAAGGTGTTGACTCAAAGTGAAAGCACTATAATGGTAATCCATAGAGATGTAGCCATTTCGATGAATATTGTGGAAATAGAAATTTCTTTAGCCTTTTATATTTTAAAAGCTAATTAGGCTCGGGATGTGATATTTTGAATTTCTGGGGAATACTACTAAGTATGCGATTTACAAAAAGGGAACACCTTTGCAGTGTAGTTAAGGTTATGAATAAGGTGAGCTAGGAATATCTCGAGAGTTATGTTTGGAAGCAATTGGGATTCTCCAATTTTGATTGTGGGTTCTAATTAGTAGTGAAGGTTATGATTGAAGGAAGTTATGTGCGAGAGGTCGTAGTATCGCGAACATTATTTAAGGTTACTACGTGGTGGTTTGGAATGGACAATTGAGGAAGTTGAGAAATGGCGGAACTATCGTATCCGTAGCTATTTGGTCTTTCGGGTAAGTCTCGTTAAAATTCGGGTCAAATTTTCTTTAAGGGGGAGTGAATGTCACGACCCGAAACCTAGGCTCTATTTTATTAGTAATTAAATGATTTTTATTTAATTATTTGCTTGTTTATTTATTTAAATTATTATTTATTTAAATAATTATGTGTGCATTTTATGTGTCCTAATATTATGCTTAGCATTTTATTTGGGGTCATTTGGGTTAGTGTGGTTTTGTTGGGTCTTAATTGTTAGTAGGGAGTGTAATATTTGTGTGTAGTGGGAGAGAGGGGGCCTAAGCGTAAGTTTTTGAATTATTTTCCCCTACTCCCCTCACCTCCCTCACCTCCTCCCTCACTCTCACCATCTTCCAGCCCATCTCCCTCTCTCTCTAGCTATTGGGGTAAGTTTTCTTTCTCTCCTTCTCTCTTCATTTACTTCCTCTTCCTCTCATAATCTCTCATTTTGTAAAACATGAACCTTGTTTAGATCGTCGATAGGATCGCGTAGAATCAAAAAGATTTGAATTCCGTCAACTTTCATTATTTTCAAGTAAGTTACTTTTCCCCCATTTTGATGCTAAAATGTTCATATCATGTTTAGATAATGCTTAATGTGTTATATTTGAAGTTTGGTTTAGTTTAGAATTTATTTGGAATTTATTTGAGTTTTTGGTTAAAAATGGTGAATTGATGAATGTGGTTTTGATTCTTGGTTTTGGGTTGATAAATGGTGTTGTTAAGGTCCCCCTTTTGGTTAAATGTTGTTTGGGTACCTTAGTAAGCTTGATGGAAGTCTTGATCCTAGTTGATTTTAGTATGGTAATAAGTTGGAGGTTTTGGGTTTGGAAATGGAGAACCCAGCTGGGAATTTCTCCCAGTCCGTAGACCAGGCGCCCGCCTGTGGTGGACCAGGCGCCCGCCTACATGCCCTTTTCTGAAGACCTGACCTTCTGGCCATTCAGGCGCCCGCCTGCCCTATTCCAGGCGCCCGCCCGCCCCCTGTTCCAGGAACTTGACCTTTTTGCTTGTTTAAACCAAATGGCTTAACTATTTTAGGTTTAATCCTTCTAATTAACTAAAGATAACACCATGGAGCACTCTAGTAATTAAAATTGGTTCCTGGTGAACAATAGTGTTATGTAATTTGATCAAGTATTGTTTGGACATCCTGTGATGTGTTCGTGTTTGTTCCAACCGATTTGAATTCCGCGTAAGACTTGGTCTAGGTTTTAGGCGATGTTCTATAGTGTCTAGAAGATTTCTATTGAACACCAAGGTGTAGGGTTTAGTCCTGTCGTGATCAAGTTCTAATGAGTGTAACCTTTTGGATTCGTTTGGGATGTTTAGAATTGGTTCGTTACGAACGGAGGTAAAGCGTGAATTGGAAATTGGGTACCTACGGTTTGATTAACCTTAAGGTGTATTCATTCTGATTTCCTACTTTGGGATTCCAGGTGTGATGAGATGGTTGAGTTCATAGTCCTAGTACATCTTTATGAGTAAACGTTTAGGATAATTTTGGGTTATAGTCGTTGTACTATTTGTGAGCGACCGTTTGGGTTGTGTTCTTTATGATTAACTCGCGGGTATCATCTTTGGAATGTATCTGGTATGGTTCCTCTTTATGAAATTACTGTATTCTAATAATCATTGTTGTTGTGCTCTTTTGAGAAATCCCGTTTATCGTTGTGGTGCTCTTCTTGAGAAACTCTGTTATAGTTGTTGTTAAACTCTTCATGAGTAACCGTTGCATCTTTATGGTGATTAATTGGTATGGTTCCCTACTTCGGAACCCTAAGTTGTTTAATTAAGCTAGTATTTATTACTTAGCATTTATTTGAAAGTCCAGCTGGTTATTTGTGTATCGAGTCAGGCAATGGATAATGCTATAATGGCACGAGCCAAGTCCAGTATAGCATCGCCCATTGGTCCTTCTGTCCTCATCCAGATTGGCCTTGGTTGGGATGAGCTAGCTCCATTGTGGGTATTCTAGCTAATCGTTTTGGAGCATGACTTTGTGGCATGGCTCCCGCCCCTTGTGGCACTTTACATTGTTATTGGTTCCGGTACCGGGTTTCTCTTCAGCTTTTATGCTACTATGAAGATAGTTTGTTTGATTGATGGGTTGATTGGTCGCTTCTGACCGGGGATTTCTCTTCAGCTTTCATGCTATTATGAAGAGGATGAATTGTTGGTTATTGAAGCTGCGCAGCGACCTTTATTTGGTTCTTTCCGTTGAGAAACCTTGGCTAATATCCTTTGTTATGTGTTTACTTTCCGCTGCTATCTGTTGACTGTTAATTGTTACATGCTATGTGATATTTATCATTGTTTATTGCTTATTGCATTATAGCATGTCATATAGTTGCATTAGTAACTTACTGAGATTTTATCTCACCCCGTTTATTTCCATCTTTGTTTTTCCTTAACCCCCCCCCAGGAGGAAAAGGATTAGGATTCGCGGATCGAGGAGGACGTCGAGAGGATTGAGATTTTGGGGCAGGTTGTTATCGATCGGTTTACATTATTTAAATGTATAACCTTTTGGGTATAGTTTTACCATTATTGACGTCATTAAGAATTGTATATTTTATTCTTTTGGGTATAAGCTGTGGAGCTTATGTTAGATGTACTTTGTTGATTTAAACTTGGATTTGTAAAACCTTGTGTTATCATCTTTTGGTTCAAAATGGAATTTTTAACTTCTACATTTTAGAGTTTTGGTTTTAAGTCGACGTCCAGATCGCGGTCTCGGGCCCGCGGGGTCCGGGGTCGCGACATCCACGGGTAGTTGCCGAACACCTCGTAGTACCAAGCCTGAAAAAGAAAAAAGGCAGGGAAACCATTAGCATCAAGAATGAGGTGAAAGCCAAATGCAAAGAGTAAAGAAAAGGTAGAAAAGAATGAAAAGAAAAATACCTCTAGGACAAACTGAAAGCAAGCCAAAGACTTGCTCGCCTTCCGGCTATACTTGTCAAACTCCATGTATAGCTCGGCAAGGCCTGCCTCTCCCCAAGCGATACCCCTGATGGTCTCCGGTGTGGTCAAAGAGCCTAGGAGAGGGAACATGCACGTCGTGTCAGCATTGGCAAAAATGGTGTTTCCTAGAAGGAGCCACACGTAGGAACGCCCCAGTTGCTCAGCTGTAACCCGGCCTGCCGCGTATTCCGGAAAGTTGGCCCGGATAGCCCTCTCGACATTCTGCACGAGGATGCCCAAACCGTTGGTGGGGCCTGTAAAGCCAATAAGCGCCCTAATCTCTGCCTCAGGGATCCTATCGCTCTATTTAATCGGTCGCTCATCAAAAGATAGCCCGATGATCGGTGAGAAATCCGCGGGAGTCACAGTCACCTCCTCCCAACTCAAATGAAATGTATGGGTCGAGTCCCACCAATACTCACCAAGGGCATTGAGAAGCCCCATACTTTTGTTGGTATTAACCAACTTGCCCACGGCATCAATAAAAGGCACCAAACCAGTGCGCTCCACCCACTCCCTCGGACCGGGTTCACCATTGGCGGACTCAGGCATAGCCTCCCATAAGGAGAAGCAAGCGTCCGGAGACCCTCAAGATTTGGGATCACCGCCCTGCAGGTAAACACAACAAAGGTATGAATAACACAGTTTAAAATACCAATGCACATGCTAAATGCAAAATGAACATGTAGAAAAGTGTCTTCCGTCCCCTTTCAAATTGCATAGACATTTGAGGATCATTTGAAAAAAAATGTGTTTTCGTCCCCTTTCAAATTGCATAAACATTTGAGGGTTGTTTTGGAAACAAAAATGTCTTCTTTCCCCTTTCAAATTGCACAAACGTTTGAGGGTTGGTTTGGAAAGAAAAATGTCTTCCGTCCCCTTTCAAATTGCGTAGACATTTGAGGGTCGTTTTGAGAAAGAATAACTTTCCCCTTTCTTTAAATTGCATAGTCATTTAAAAGAAGGCCATCATGAACGAAGCTCCATCCCATTCATAACATGTAACAAATAATCCTTGGCAATGCTAGCGTGCACGTAAAAATGTCAAAATGGCTAGTCCAACCTAAGGTACAAGAATTTTATGCACAAAAGTATAAGATCACACTCTAATTGTCAAAAGCGTAGCTAGGCATATCCGAATGAAGGAGAAAACGCATGTCCTCGATCATTGTGACTCCAATTTCATGAAAATGAGTTAAATTTCGTAAAATGGCCCAAGAAGTACAAAAATCCCAAATTGCGTGAACATAAACCCTAGGTTTAACAAATGCATTAACCAAGAAGGGAATGGCTTAGGAGTACTTACCCCTTCACCTTGACACAAATGCAAGGTAGAAGATTTGTAGAAACCCGCTCCCGCATCCCTGCGATCAATGGTGTAGCCTCAGAAGTTTCGGGCCATGTCGAGCCTCTTCTTAGCCCCTCAAGGATAGCCAACGCATACCCGTCCTGCCATGAACAATCCTTGGACAATCTAAGGAAGAAAATTCTAAAATTGATGGAGTTTTCCCTCTCAATTTCGTCTCCGTCTTCTCTATTTTCGACTGGGTTTTAGAAAAGTAAGCAGACCATCCGTATGGCTTCTGTGTTTTGAAAAAGAAGGGATGACCCCTTAATCCGTACGGATGCTTTGGGCGAGGAAAATCTCAGCCCAAAATTTAAACTCTGGCCCCTGGCGCCTTGAACAAAGCTCCCCCTAGGTTCCCGAAATAGAACCTAGGCCTTTCCCTTTAGGAAATGTCCAAAATCCTCATAAGTGAACATACTTAGGCGGTCCCCGTGCAAAGTAAGCCCATTGCTTCGTTTGACTAGTGTGAAACCAGTAAAACCTTGTCCCCTAAGTGAACATACTAAAGCGGTCCCCGTTGTGAAAAATGTTGCCTTAGCGAACATTTTAGGCAGTCCCTGACTTAAGTCCAGTAAAACCTTTTCCCCTAAGTGAGCATACTTAGGCGGTCCCCATTGTGAAAAATGTTGCCTTAGCGAACATTTTAGGCAGTCCCTGACTTAAGCCTAGTAAAACCTTGTCCCCTAAGTGAACATACTTAGACGGTCCCCGTTGTGAAAAATGTTGCCTTAGCGAACATTTTAGGCAGTCCCTAACTTAAGCCTAGTAAAACCTTGTCTCCTAAGTGAACATACTTAGGCGGTCCCCATGTGAAAAATGTTGCCTTAGCGAACATTTTAGGCAGTCCCTGACTTAAGCCTAGTAAAACTTTGTCCCCTAAGTGAACATACTTAGGCGGTCCCCATTGTGAAAAATGTTGCCTTAGCGATCATTTTAGGCATTCCCTGACTTAAGCCCAGTAAAACCTTGTCCCCTAAGTGAACATACTTAGGCGGTCCCCATTGTGAAAAATGTTGCCTTAGCAAACATTTTAGGCAGTCCCTGACTTAAGCCCAGTAAAACCTTGTCCCCTAAGTGAACATACTTAGGCGGTCCCCATTGTGAAAAATGTTACCTTAGCAAACATTTTAGGCAGTCCCTGACTTAAGCCCAGAAAAATCTTGTCCCCTAAGTACTTAGGCGGTCCCCATTGTGAAAAATGTTGCCTTAGCGAACATTTTAGGCAGTCCTGACTTAAGCCCAGTAAAACCTTGTCCCCTAAGTGAACATACTTAGGCGGTCCCCATTGTGAAAAATGTTGCCTTAACGAACATTTTAGGCAGTCCTTGACTTAAGCCCTGTAAAACCTTAGTCCCCCAGAGTGGTCATTTTAGTTTAAGAAAACCTTAGTCCCCCAGAGTGGTCATTTTAGGTTAAGGAAACCTTAGTCCCCCAGAGTGGTCATTTTAGGTTAAGAAAACTTTAGTCCCTCAGAGTGGTCATTTTAGGTTAAGAAAACCTTAGTCCCCCAGAGTGGTCATTTTAGGTTAAGAAAACCTTAAATCCCCCAGAGTGGTCATTTTAGGTTGAGAAAACCTTAGTCCCCCCAGAGCGGTCATTTTAGGTTAAGAGAACCCAAATCCCAGCAGTCCAAAATTACGTAAGACCATCCTTTTAGTCAACCCTCTCCATAGATCCAAGTTGACCAAATCCCGCCTCTGACGCGCCGAGAGTCATGCCCGTTCTCCTAGGAGAGGATAACATATATCCATACAGCCCTTAGGTTTAAGTAGCCTTAAAATTTCTCACCCCTTCCGAACTACATTAGGCTTGATTCTCCGTAACGGGATACGTAGGAATACTATACCTCTAGGTCCAGCCATGCAACCAAATCGGTCAAACTATCCTCCCATCAGATTAGGATGCTTATTTTTATCGACAACCCCGCTTTTCCAAAGCAACATAGTCGAGGGGCACTATAAGTACCCCAATATGAAATTAACCAACTTTAGAGGAATTCTTAGCACCATTCAGGGATAAAACTGATAGGCTGGGACCTCACTAAGATAAACCTAAAATTTCAGGACTACTCTGGAATTAAAATTGGAAAAGTCCAGAAGCTCGCCAGGCTGAGTCGTACGGATGGTTTGGACGCGGGAGGGGGCAATCCGTACGGATGGTTTGGGCACCCCCAGTCCCTATAAATTGGACCATTGGCTGATCATTTCAGGGGAGAAATCATTTTATGAGTGTAAACTCTATCGAATTGAGGGCAGGTTAAACACATAAACACACATTTGAGTGAAAAGAGAGAAAGAAGATAGGCTTAGAACCAAAATTGGCGAGGCCTCCTTCTCCCCATCTTCTCTTCATCTCATATTTAATCTTTCTTTTGTTCAATATATGTAAATGTCTTTAGTTTTCTTGTAAATATTATGAACTGGATCCAAGTTCTTGACGTGAATCAATGGCACCCTCATGTTCAATGCATGATCAAGGGTTGAAACCTAAGATGATCAAGGCTTGTTATTATTTAATTTCTCTTTACATTATGTCTTTACATTAATGCACTTTACATTATGTGTTTACATTAATGCTCTTTACATTATGTCTTTACTTTTATGCAATTTATATTATGTATTTACATTTATGCAAGTTAAATTTCATGTCTTTACTTTTAAGTCGGTTTTATGGTGAAATGATCAATTTTGGATGATAAAGTTTCAATCTTTATCATTCAAACCTTGATCTAACTCCAATAATGTCCATTTGGATGGTGAAGACTCAATATTTATCCATCCAAAGGTTGATTTTTGATGTCCTAAGGTCTTTCCTTGGAAGAATCATCCATTTGGATGTTAAAGTTTCCATCTTTAACCATCCAAATGATGATTTTGGCTCAAATGCCATGTTCATCACATTTCTTAATTTTCCACCAATTATTGCCTTGTTCATACCCAAAACCTTATGTTTTGTTGTTTAATTAGTGATCAAGAGCATAGGGATGATTTAATCCAATCTTTGTGTGAGTAAATAAACTGGAAAGATGTAAAACAGCTCAGTTTTAGCAGAATGCTCTGTTTCTGCCAGAAATTGGACTGATTTCTTGGCAATCTGTAAAAACTCCAGGGATGACCTTCATAGCCGTATGGCTAGTTTGATCGGAGGGGTGATTTTCCAGTCTTTCCCCTTTTCTGTCAAACTGTTTACAAAAACAACCTATTTTGTTAAGTTTCTAACTGATTTTGTTAAAAGTCAGTTTCTCCCATTTTAAAGAAAACACACACACACACACACACACACACACACTTGCACAATTTTAACAAACTTTAGGGAGACTCGGCTTTTTCGAGGCACTTTGGGTGAACTACCGGTTGAGTTCTTCCCAAAGCGTAACCTGATCTCCGAATCCTTCGTCTCTAACCATTTTTCGTTAAGTTTGGGTTTAAAGTTAAAATAACATGGCGACTCCGTTAAACATTGAAAGTGCCGTGTTTGATTCCCGAGGGAACCATTTTCTTTTTCCCGTGGGTATCTTACAATAGGGACGGTCATAAGAAACATAAAAATGATTCTAGAAAAGTCAGCTATCTTATGCTTGCTACCACATGTTCTGAGCTAGAGAAGACTTTAGAACCCTTGGATGCCTATGAGATAGGAAATTAGTTGAAGGATATGTTTCAAGAGCAGGCCAGGTAAGAAAAATACGACACCATGGTGTAGATACCCCGGGGAAAGCCCACGGCTTTTTGGCTAGAGCGCGTGAAAGGATCCTAGGATGTCTAACTTGTTTTTAGAGTCGCCACCTATGTTTTGAGGAACATATGAAAAACCTATTGATAATAGCCTAAGTTTGATTACAAAAACAGAGATTCTTTGTTTAGAGGTTCGGGGGTTAGATTACGAGATGGGAAGTACCGAAACACCCATCTTGCCCAACTAAAGTTGGTCTTGCTTGATCAAAATCTACATGAATAATAAACGTTCTTCTTCTTCTTCTTTAAATCATAAAAGGGGTTTTAAATAGAGTTTGGGATGCAGGAGATAACTCCTTAACCAACCTCAATGAGATGAGGTGATCATTAGAGTCATGTCCCAAAATGATTTGGGTGATTGCACTTTGATAATAAGAAAAGAAAGAGAAAAGAGATGGAGTTGAGAAGGGGAAAGAAATGGCTTTACCTAGACTTCAAGAGACTTCAAACACTTCTTGTTGAATTACTTGGAGAAATCCTTTGGAAAATGCTTTGAAAGTAGGAAGTTTGGTAAAGTCAAAGTTTTTGTGTCAATTCTTATCTCAAGTTTCCGTCCCTTGAAAATGGAGGTAAAGGGAGGTTTTTATAGGTGAAAGAGGGATGTTTTTGGTGCCAAAACTCAATCACTAAGAAATCCTTCCCGGGAAAAATCCTGTAAATTGAGCAAGGGAGGGAATCCTGGCCAGAAATCTGTAACTGACGCCCAGAGGCGCTTGCTTCCTGCTTTGGGGGCGGGAGGCGCGCGCGCCTGGATCCTCCTGTCGGAGGCGCGCGACTCAGAGAAGGCAATTTTGACAGAATGGACTAGAAAGTCAGCCCTGTTATTCAGTTTAGCCCCTGGACTTAACAAAGTCAGTCAGGAACTTAACGGAAGTGACAGAAACTAACAAGAAACACTAAAAATGGGGAGAAACACAAGATCAAATGTGCAATCGGGGTGAGCGGTCCAAGGCGGGGTGTCTACAGAGCCCCTCGGCGACGTGGATTGCAATGCAAAACGCGTCGACGAAAGTTAAAAACACCCGCCGAGGACATCACCAAGAAAAAGCAAAGACTCGATGAAAGCTGGAATTTGAAATTATGAGAGATAGTGGTGCGCTCCCTGTGTGAGCGGCTTTTGTTGACAGAGGGGGTGGCATGATCCGTTAGGTGAACCTGCCGGCTGAATATGTTGAATGAGGCCGTTAGTGAACCTTTGAGGAGGCCGTTAGTGATCCTTTGAGGACGAATCCGTTGATGAGGCCGTTAGTGAACCTTTGAAGAGGCCATTGGTGAACCTTTGAGGACGAATCCGTTAGTGAAATCCATTGATGAGGCCGTTAGTGAACCTTCGGAAAGGCCATTAGTGAACCTTTGAGGACGAATCCGTTAGTGAAATCCGTTGATGAGGCCGTTAGTGAACCTTTGAAGAGGCCGTTAGTGAACCTTTGGAGAGGCCGTTGGTGAACCTTTGAGGATGAATCCGTTTGTGAAATCCGTTGATGAGGCCGTTAGTGAACCTTTGAAGAGGCCATTAGTGAACCTTTGAGGAGGCCGTTAGTGAACCTTTGAGGACGAATCCGTTAGTGAAATCCGTTGATGAGGCCGTTACTGAACCTTTGAAGAGGCCGTGGGTGAACCTTTGAGGACGAATTCGTTAGTGAAATCCGTTGATGAGGCCGTTAGTGAACCTTTGAAGAGGCCGTTAGTGAACCTTTGGAGAGGCCGTTAGTGAACCTTTGAGGAGGTATCCGTTAGTGAAATCTATTGATGAAATATTGCTTTGAAGCCGCGTGCCACTTGGAGTCACACTTGACTTTTTTTGAATTGTGGGGTGCGGGCACAGTTGACCGTGACCAGAAAAATGTTCCTGCTGGGGATGAAATGTTGAGATTGACCCTTGAGGGGGGTATGGCACCCATGACAGAACTTAGGGAGTTCGGAATCCGTGGGGAAACCTTGATACGGTGTATGGTTTCTTGCATGGGAGACTGCTTCTAAACCTGCCTGATGATGGGAAGAGCGCGCGTCCGGGCCTCGTTATGGGACGCGTGCGCCTCGGATGAGTATGTCGAGGGGCGCGCGCCTGGCGCATAATTTCAGCCTATTTAAACAGGCGGTTCACTGTTTTCGGCAGGTTTTTAAAATTTTGAAGAACCCTCCAAATTCCAAGCCTAATTTTCGTAGAGAAATCACCCCAAAACACTTTCTTGATGCTCTAGGATCAATTCCGTCACAGAAACGATGTCGGATCGTCAACAATCACCTCCGTTCGAGATGCCACAGGGCGAGGAGCCCGAAATTGGGGTTGAAGCTATGGACCCGAGCTTTCTTACTTTCCGGCCTCATACCCACATTTCTCACTTCGTGACTTCGGGTTTGGTAAGAATGCCTCACCTTTCTTGTCGATTTCGGATTTCATGAAGTTCCGTGTTCTTTACCCGAAATATTGCTGCAGCAGATTTATTGATCATTCTTTGCATGTCATTTGTTGCTGCTGATTTGTTGTAAGAAACATGTTGGGGCGCCCATTTTCATGTTCACATGCTTGCTTGTACATTGTTCTGCCATTGAAATCTCTGTGTTGAGTTCATCCGTTTTCTAGCAGTCATGCTGATGAAATTTTCGCTGTTCGTTCTTTCCTTTCAGGAGTGGACCCGTCTGACAGAGATTCGTGGTGGGGCTCATGGGCCATCTCTATATGGAAGAGGTTGCCTGAGAATGTTCGGGCCCGAGTTACAGGGACTCATTTTGGTCTCTTTGTCACCAGTCTCCCAGCTTTGAAGAATGACCCCGATGTGGTCCAGGCATTGAGGGAAAGATGGTGGGACACCACTCATACCTTCCATTTACCCATGGGCGAGGTGACTATGACGCCTACCGATTTCACAGCTTTGACGGGCTTGCCGTTCATGGGGGTGCCTGTCCCTTTTGGTTTGAGAGGGGCTGTCCGGACTCCGGACGAGTTACTGGCTTTGGTTGACTGCCGGTTCGAGGTCAAGAATTCTAGAGTGACATGGGGGCGAATCCGGGCTTACTTCAACATCTTGATGGCTGAGGCTCGAGGTGTTACTGCTGATCGGGTCGATGCCGTGGCCCATTGCTTTATTTGGTACCTGTTATCCCATACTCTGTTTCCTAACGGGGGATCTTCGGCCTCTTTGGCTCTTCTTGACTTGTTAGTGGATTTGGATCAGATCGTCCAGTATAACTGGGGCGCAGCGGGCTTAGCTGCTTGTTACCACGGTATGGATTTGACCAGCCGCTCGACCACTAGCTCGGTTACGGGCTTCAGCTTGCTGTGGGAGGTATACCACTTACTGTCCCTTTTATATTCTCCTTGCCTTGGTCATAACTGCCTTTTTCGTTGATTGTCATTAACTTTGTTCCTGCCTCTTGTCTACAGCTTTGGGCTTTTGCTATCCTGAATCTGAGGGATTTCAAGATTGCCAAGGAAGGCCAGCCCCAGTATCCAGACTGCGCACGGTGGGCGTACAAGGAGAGGAATGTGAAGACTGGCACGAACCCCATTAGTCTTACTTCGTCCCGACAGCACTTGGACACCTTAAGGCCTGAGTCTGTTGCCTTCTCTTTGTATCCGTGGAGATCAGTTCAGCACTGGTTTGAGCATACTCTTATTCCTACCCGTTCTCGGCTTTTGATGAGTTCGGGTGAGTGCATGGATCTGTATTTGGGAGACAGAGTGTTCTAGCAGCATGGTACCCAGGTGACAGACTTTTACACCCCTCCTCGTCCTGGAGTTCCAGACGTTCCTCCTTTCTGCCCTCGTAATTGGAGGTCACTTTCAGAGGCTGATCGCGCGGCATACATGGTAGGGGTCGATGCCGTCCCTTATATTCACTTGGATCAGGATTATAGCCTCTTCAGGGAGAACAACTTGATACAAGGCTTCATGTTTGCTGATGCGAGGAGATCACAGGCTGCTCCTACGACCTCCGCTAGGTTTTATACTACCGGTGCCGGGTATTGTTTTGATCCTCCTTTGCCTCCTCCCTACTACACTTATTCAAACTTCGGGGTCTTTGAGGAGCAGAGGGAGATTGTTCCCGAGGATATGTCACCGGAGAGAGAGCCTCCTGCTCAGGCTGCCGTGGTATGTTTGTTGACCATCTTTGCATTTTCTCAGTTCCAGTCTTGTTTTCCTGTCCTTTGTATTGATGTAACTTCCTTTTTCTGTTCTCCATTGCAATAGGTACCTGTAGCTGCTTATAGGCACCTGGGTAGGCAGAACAAAGGGATGAGGCGGAGGCTTCGCCAGCTGGAGGAGAGGGTGCTGGAGCTGTGCAAGGATATTGCTGCCATGACTAGAGATGCTGCTGGTGCTGTCTCTGGTGCTGCGAGAGGAGCTGCCCGAGGTGCTCGGGGCATGGGACGAGGCTGCAGGGATGCTGCATTGGACATTGATGAGGCATTCTCTTTGGCGAGGCAGTCAGGGAGAGCTGCCAAGAGGACCTGTCCTGATGTTGTGGTTGAGACATCTGAGTCTGAGGACGATGAGGACGATGATGATGATGAGGATGACGATGATGATGAGGAGACCGAGAGCGGCAGCAAGGGGTGAGCACAGTGATGGTGATGATGTGCCCGAGCTGTTAGGGCTGAGAGGATGAGGGATTGAAACACTTTTACTTTTGCCTGTAATAACATTTAACATGTATTTACAATCCTAGTTATTTTACTACTCATTTTATGCTTTATTAGCGGCTCGATCTTAGATGTCGACTCCTTACAAACAAATGTGTGCCCAAAGAATGCTTGTTGTTGATGCTTGAACTCCTTTTGTTGCTGGGATTTGATTTTGCTGCAGGTTGGATATGTTGAAGTGCTTGGGTTCTGTTCTGAACTAACAAGGGTTGTTTCTGTCTGAACTGCTGTCAAAGGCGCGCGCGTTGGGCCTTGCTTGTGGGAGGCGCGCGTGTTGTGCAGCCTTGGTCGGTGGCGCGCGCTTCTGGCCTGCTGAATTACAGCCCCTTTCTTTTTCTGATCATAATGTTACAACAGCTATAAATTTGAACCATTTTCGACCAGAATGGTCACACAGCATTCTTCAAACATTTTCTCCTCCTAAACCACAAAATTCTTGTCATAATGGCCCTAATGACTTTCTCTTTTGAAGTCAAGGTTTCCGTCCCTGAGGGTGAGAAGTCCGTTCCCATGGTGAGCGCCGTTCCAGCTGTGGGGTCCGTCTCGATGGTGGAGAAGCGTCCGAGCGTTTTTGACCGTTTGGGAAAGCCCAATGACAATGTTGTTGACCCCGTGGGACCGGTGGTTCATGTGTGGGACTATAGACCCCGTCATATTCACAAGAAGAAGAAAGGTAAAGAAAATTCCTCTTATGTGTGGAAGCGTCCCATGGTTGTCCCCGCTAAGGCTCCGCTTGATAAGGGCAAAGGGAAAGCCGTTGATGAAGCTCCATCCCGTCCGAGCGTTTTCTCCCGTCTTGGCGGTCCCAAGAATGTTCCGTCCCCATCCAAGAAGACTAAAGGGCATAACAAGAAGCAATGGGTTCCCAAACCTAAGAAAGATTAGATTTTTCTTTGTACCCCAAGAGATTGCAATTAGACCACTTTGTTATAGGATTTAATGTTTTGATGTCTTTTGTTGCTCAATAAATCCGTTATAATGGTTTGAATAATTCATTGAATGAATAAAAATTGCATCTTGTTATTTGAAATGAATTGGGTATTTTTGATATGTTTTAGACCGCACCAGAAGGTTGCCTACCTTCCTCCAGTTGGGAGGCTCAGGTCTCCGTAGTTCAAACAAACAAAGACCTTTTTTTTTTTTTTTGTGTGCACCCTGTTTTTTGCCTAGACCGCCCTTTCGGGTTTTCAGTCTAGCGGGCTTCTTTTTTGCACGTGCTCTAATTTTTGCCTAGGCCGCCCTTGCGGGTTTTCAACCTAGCGAGCGATTTTTTTTTTTTTTTTAATTGTCTTTGTTTATTAAGCATAAAACCTCTTGAGCTTGTCGAGGTTGACCTCCTTTGGCAGCTGGTCACCATCTAAATCCACGAGCCGGACTGCACCGCCGCTTAGTATCTTTTTGACCACGTACGGACCGATCCATCGGGATCCCCATTTCCCCAGGGGATTCATGGCATTAGGAGGATGTTGTCTTAAGACCAAATCTCCCACCTTGATGTTTCGAGGCTTCACCTTTTTGTTGAAAGCTCTTGACATCCTTTGCTGGTACGCCCTTGTGCGTTCGAGTGCTCTTAGCCTTCTCTCGTCGAGTAAGGCTAGTTGTTCATATCGACTTTGCATCCAGTCGACCTCGTTGACTTGATTCTCAAGGAGGACCCGTAGAGATGGGACTTCAAGTTCTATTGGGAGTACGGCTTCAGAACCATAGACTAATGCATAAGGAGTTTCTCCTGTTGCTGACCGTATTGATGTGCGGTAGCCCCACAATGCTAATGGTAGCTTCTCGGGCCAATCCCTTCCCGTTGAGGCCATTTTCTTGACGATGGTCTCGATGGTCTTATTTGCTGCTTCAACCGCGCCGTTTGCTTGGGGACGGTAAGGAGATGACTTGTGCTTGGTGATCTTGTATTCTACCAAGAGTGCATCCATTTCCTTCTCAAAGTGAGAGCCGTTGTCGGAAATGATTTCATGAGGCACGCCGTATCGGCACGTGATATTAATCTTTACAAATTCGGCCACTTTCTTGGCGTTGTGGGTCCGATAGGCTTGTGCTTCGACCCACTTTGTGAAGTAATCGACGGCCACTAGGACGAATGACTGCCCATTGCTTCCGGTAGGATGGACTTTACCGATGATGTCTATCCCCCAACAAGAGAAAGGCCAAGGTGTGACCATATTGTAAAGTTGTGAGGGTGGAGCATGTTGTAGATTAGCATGGAATTGGCACACCTTTTGACTTTCTCGATACAGTCTCGTTCCATAGTGCTCCAATAGTAACCAATGCGGAGTATCTTTTTGACCAGCATAAACCCATTCATGTGGGGTCCACACTCTCCTTCGTGTACTTCACACATTATCTCTTGAGCTTCGGCCTCATTGGCGCATAAGAGATTGATCCCGTCGTGGTTTCTTTTGTAGACTCGGTCCCCAATCAGTATGTACTGAGAGGCTAGCCTTTGCAGAGCCGCTTGAGACTTCTTATTGCTATTCTCGGGATAAATGCCATCTTTGAGGAAATTCATGATATCTGAATACCACGGGGAGTTTGTTTGAACCTCGTTGATCTCGATACTCATGTAGTACGCCGGACTGTTCCTTCGGGCAATTTTGAAAGGCTTCACCATTTTCCCTTTGGGCATTTCGACTAATGAAGCTATAGTGGCCAGTGCATCGGCGAAGCGATTTTTATCCCTTGGCAGGTAGTTGAAAGTGATCTCTTGGAACTGTTCAACCAATTCTTCAAGGTGCTGTCCATACTGTTGGAGGGTCGGGTCTTGGATTCGCCACTTACCCGATTGCTGATTGATAAGGAGCAAAGAGTCGCCGAATACTTCTAGTTCCGTGACGTTTCTTTCGAGAGGTGCTTCGAGCCCTGCTATGCATGCTTCGTACTCGGCAATGTTGTTGGTAGCTTCGAATTCCAGACAGACGGCAATGGGAGTGTAGATGTCTTTTGGATCGATAAGCAATACTCCTATACCGAAACCATGCTTATTGGTGGCGCCATCGAAAAAAAGTTGCCACTTATTTTCCTCGGTTGCAGTACAAATTAAATGCTCGTCGGGGAACTGTACGTCTTCCCCCTTCACTTCGTCACACGGGAATTCGGCAAGCTGGTCACTGAACACTTTCCCCCTGACGGATTTTAGTGTGACGTAAGTGATATCATAGCCGGCGAGCATGAAGTACCATTTGGCTATTCTTGTTGACATGAAAGGCTTCTCGAAGATGTAGCGGAGTGGGTCCACCTTTGCTACTAGCTTGATCGGAAAAGCTTCCATATAATGTTTGAGCTTTTGAGTAACCCAAACCAATGCTGCACATGACTTCTCTAAGACAGAGTAGTTCTTTTCGCCTCCTTGGAATCAGCAACTGACAAAATAAATGGCATTCTCTTTTGTGGACTCTCGTTGCTCTTGTGCTAACATAGCCCCTAGGGTTTCATCATTGACGGTGAGATAGAGCAAGAGAGGCTTCTCCTTGTGCGGCGGGACTAGAACAGGAGGGCACGTCAAGTAATGCTTCACTTGGTCGAAGGCTTCTTGGCACGCGTCGGTCCATTCTAAAGCCACATTCTTCTTGAGTAGCTTGAAGATTGGCTCGCACATGGAAGTGAGTTGGTGCACAAACCGACTGATGTATTACAGTCTGCCCATGAAACCTTTGATCTCTTTCTGCGTCTTTGGAGGAGGCATGTCAATGATTGCCTTGATTTTGGAGGGGTCTACTTCAATTCCCCTTTCAGTGACCATATAACCAAGGACTTTGCCTCGGATAACCCCGAACGTGCACTTTGCAGGGTTTAGCCTCATCTTGTGTTGACGAAGCCTTTCGAAGAATTTACGGAGATCGATCAAATGTTGACCATCGGTCCCTTTGGAGTGAATGATCATGTCGTCCACATAGACCTCGATTTCTTTGTGAATCATATCGTGGAACAAGTCTGTCACGGATCTTTGGTAGGAAGCCCCAGCGTTTCTTAACCCAAATGGCATGACTGTGTAGCAAAAGGTACCCCACGGTGTTGTGAAGGCTGTCTTATGTTGATCTTCTTCGGCCATGAGAATCTGATTGTACCCAGCGAACCCATCCACGAATGAGCGAACCTTATAGGCAGCAGTGGAGTCGACCAGCATGTCGATGTTAGGGAGTGGAAAATCATCCTTTGGGGAAGCTTTGTTCAAATCCCGGAAGTCCACACAAACTCGAACCTTGCCGTTTGCCTTTCTGACTGTCACGATGTTGGCCAACCATGTCGGATACTCGATAACCTTGATGAAACCCACACTGAGGAGCTTCTCGATCTCTTCTTTGACTTGCAGAGACCATTCTGGCTTGATCTTTCTCTGATCGGAATTCTGTGCTCCGCTACCTTTCTGTCCAAACCCGGCATGTCTTTGTATGACCATGCGAACACATCCACGAACTCCCGTAGTAGTGCAGTCAATCTATCTCTGTCGTCCCCCTTGAAGAAGCTTCCGATCTTAGTTTCCTTTGGCTCTTCTTCGGTACCCAGATTAACAACATGCAATTCTTCGTCAGCCCCTGGACCATTCTCACCACGACTACGGACTTGTTGAGCAAGTTCATTTAAGTATGTTGTGTTTTCGTGGTCTATTTCATCATAATTTGAATCGTTATTAACTTGTTCATTAAGTTCATTATTAGTTAATTCATCATTTATGATGTTTGCAATCTCAGGGTACTCAGAAATATCAAATTTTTCATTAGCAAAGAAAGGAAACACACGCTCGGCTATGGCCTCCATATCCTCTTGGGTGAGGGTATTAGAGACAGTCTCGGACTCGAAAGTAAGTGTGAGCTGCTCGTCCTTTGTTATTGTGCGGGGTATGCAACCCATTTCTTGACTAAGAATTCTTCGGATACCACGGGCCCTTTCGTAGAATACCAATTGTTGATTAGCTCGGAGCTTGGCGGGATCTCACTGATAGTCTCATTTATGATGACGGTGTCATGGATGGCGTTGACTTGGCATTCATTCATTATGGCAAGCTCTTCGAACATAGAGGCTAAATCTGTCAGTTCTTCCCCCACGATGATTTCTGTCTCGGACTCTACAGTCACCTTCCTTCCCCACCATTCACGGGGCAACATGGGAGTTGGTTCCCTTTCGAATTTCTGGATCTCACAATCGGAGAAGATTTCGAGACCGGGCTTTTTGACACCCTTATTGTTAACCCACGGTTCGGGAAAGATCATGTATGGGACGTCTTCCCCTTGGCGTACAAAATATCCATTCAACGTCTTGCGGTAAGGCCTTAGATTAGAGACCTCATAACGACGGCCTTCTTTACGAGCCCGGCCCTTTTCATTCTTGATTACTTGCTCTTGTTTTAAGTCTTCTCTGGAAGGTTCGTACCCCAAACCGAATGTGTTCTTGACAAATGGGACTTGCACAGGATGTAGGATTCCTTGTTGATATTTCCCTAGGCCTAAACCAGGGAAGCAGTCCATATTCCTCATCATGCGGAGGACTTTGTGATTGCTGGGGGTCGATGATCCGTTTCCCCCTTCTTTGTCAATGGTGTTGATTGAGACGCCGGAGAGAGTGGAGTCTGGTAGACCATGCTGAATTTGGTGGACGGGCTCACCTTTTCTGTGGATAGTGACGTTTTCGGCCATGACGGTCACTATTTCATCACCATTTCGATCTTGACACATTGATGGAGAGTTGACGGGACGGCGTTAGAACTGTGAATCCATGGTCAACCCCAAAGCAAGTTGAACGAGTCCGGGATGTCAAGCACTTGGAATGGAACGGACATGACCATGCTCCCAAACTCAATGTCTATTTCAATCATGCCCATGACTGTATGAGCGGTGCTGTCATAACCTCAGATTACTTGAGTAGAAGGCTTCAAATCGGAATCCTTAAGCCCCAGTATACCCATGATTCTGCTAGGCATGAGGTTGAGTGCGGAACCACCGTCCACTAAGACTCTTGAGATGGGCCTCCCCCTTGCTCGTACCTTGAGGTAAATAGCCTCGTTGTGGTTGGAACCAAATGGTGGAAGGTCCTATAGACACCCCGCCTTGGACCGCTCACCCCGATTGCACATTTGATCTTGTGTTTCTCCCCATTTTAAGTGTTTCTTGTTAGTTTCTGTCACTTCCATTAAGTTCCTGACTGACTTCGTTAAGTCCAGGGACTAAACTGAATGACAGGGCTGACTTTCTAGTCCATTCTGTCAAAATTGCCTTATCTGAGTCGCGCGCCTCCGACACTAGGAGCCAGGCGCGCGCGCCTCCCGCCCCCAAAGCAGGAAGCGCGCGCCTCTGGGCGTCAGTTACAGATTTCTGGCCAGGATTCCCTCCCTTGCTCAATTTACAGGATTTTGCCCGGGAAGGATTTCTTGGTGACTGAGTTTTGGCACCAAAAACACCCTTCTTTCACCTATAAAAACCTCTCTTTACCTCCATTTTCAAGGTCGAAAGATCAACAAAAGATTGAACTTACAAAAACTATACCAAAATCACTTTCTAAGGGTTCTCCAAGGATTTCTTCAAGCAACATTTGAAGGTCTTCGAATTGTAGGTAAAAGTCCATCTTTTCCTTTCTTTTCTACTTCATCTCCTCTCTCTCTTTTACTTTAATCAAATGTGCAATCACCCAAATCATTTTGGGACATGACTCTAATGATCACCTCATCTCATTGAGGTTGGTTAAGGAGTTATCTCCTACATTCCAAATCCTATTTTAAACCCCCTTTTTATGACTTAAAGAAGAAGAAGAAGAACATTTCCATTCATGTAGATTTTGATCAAGCAAGACCAACTTAAGTTGGGCGAGATGGGTGTTTCGGTACTTCCCATCTCGTAATCTAACCCCCGAACCTCAAAACAAAGAATCTCTGTTTTCGTAATCAAACTTAGGCTATAATCAATAGGTTTTTCTTATGTTCCTCAAAACATAGGTGGCGACTCTAAAAACGAGTTAGACATCCTAGGACAATTCACCGCTCTAGCCAATCCGTGGTCCCCCTGGGGTATCTACAGTGGCGACTCCGTTGGGGAGTTTTATTTGAGGGTTAAACTTGCGTTCTGATCGAAATCTACATCTTTTCTG
This sequence comes from Campanula takesimana, assembly GCA_026119855.1. NCBI lineage: Eukaryota > Viridiplantae > Streptophyta > Magnoliopsida > Asterales > Campanulaceae > Campanula > Campanula takesimana. The sequence continues at coordinate 15,806 of JAOWBW010002972.1, read as the reverse complement.
GGCATTCTGTTTCCTGATGGGGGAGGCGCGCGCGTCTGGCCTTTGAAGCCTAAGGCGCGCGCATCCCGCATCAAGAACCAGAATCGCCCACTTCTTCATGTTCTTCATCTTCTTCTTCTGTTATTCTGCACTAATCACTTCTGCAGGGGTTACAATATGAACATGGGACCAGGGCAATCCCCTGAGTCCAAAGTCTGACATTCTGACAGGTGTGCCCCAGAAGCGCGCGCCTCCCATAAGCATTGCGCCATGCGCGCGCGTCCCACATCAGCACTCAGAGGCGCACGCTTCTGGGTTGGTTTCCAGAACAGAAACAGGTTTCAGTGACTGAGCAGAACAGTGGGGTGTGGGCACAGTTGCCTGCATCAGAACAGGATTGAACCCTTGGACTGTTTTAATTTTGTGTTTTATTTACCGGTCACACGGGTGATTCGGGAGTTGTAATTTTATGTGCTTATGTGTTTTGTGTGTTTTTTCTTTCTTTTCAAAAAAAAAAAAATATAATTTTTTTTTTTTTGTCACTTGTTAGACCTCACACTACATGCACATATTCCTATGAACTGCTCACTATCGAGTCGCACAAGTCCAACCCCAAACCCGTCGAGGCCCGTCCTAGAAAGTTTCAAGCTCCACCAGACCTTGGCTCTTTCGAAGCGGTAAACCTCAGCCCGTGGCGTAGTTCAAGACTACATGCCGGGGGTGACCTTTGAGCCTCATATTCAAGCCGAGCACAAACCACACAATTCTAGTTAGGGTCTAACACTCCATGACTCAAGTCGGTTTCCATGTACCGAGATTTCCCTAAACTAATGTCTTCAAATCATACATGCCAACTTGTTGAAAGGGACGCAATAAAATCCGTCCCCAAAAGTGGTTATTTTGGACGAAAATAAAAATCCGTCCCCGCATGTATGCTTTACTACATTAATTTAGTTTAATCCCGATACATGTAGCAAGCGCGATGGAATCCGATGAGTATATGGGACCGCGAAATGGTCTATATACTAGTGTGACGATTCCATTATTTTCTTAGAAACCCCAAAAGGGACTCATTCCCTCCGACTTTAAAAAAAAAAAAAAAAAAAGAGTCTTTTCTTATGTGGTTCGAGTTGTGTGCCCAACTGTGTGTTCTAAGCCTCTTCATGGACCGCAAGTGTTACTCAAGACTGACAAGGGCCTCTTCTGCAATATAGGTTCAATTGGTACTTACAAAGTCTACCGGGATTCAGCAAATCGGTTAGTCCGTGAAGAGATCACTCCAACAGCTCCAACATCAACCATGACCGGCAGCAGCAACACCATGTCTCTCGAACAGCTCTCAACTATGGTCCAACTCCTCCAAGAGCAAGTCTCCACCCTTAACAAGGAGGCACAAAGCAAAGACGACATTTGGCAATCCCACCTCGACAGCCAAAGGGAGGCCCACGAGGCCGAAATGGAGCTAATGAAAGAAAAGCTCACCAACCTTGCCAAGGGAAAGAACAAGAATAATGATGATGAATCCGAATGGACCGAGGGTTTGTTCAAGAGTCCTTATGTCAACACCCGCACCAAGAAAATGGGGGAACCAAGTTCCGAGAACAATGAGCCCAAAATGGTGGATTCTATCATGGCCTACATCGACCAAAATTCAATGGGCTCAACATGGGGAAAGGCTCCGACACAAGCCTTTATCAATCATCCATCCTCATGAGTACTATGGCCGCTCTTCCCGATAAGTTCAAGATGCCCGACATAAGCAAATTCAAGGGCAACTCTTGTCCTATGGCTCACATTGAGACTTATATTTGGGCAATGGTTCCAAAGAAGGTCCCCCAAGGTGATGGCTCAATGCTTTCCTCTCACTCTCGAGGGGGCGGCAAAAGATTGGTATGCTACTCTCCCGCTCACTGTCCGTCTTGATTGGGACTCCGCCATGCTTGCCTTCAAGAACCAATACCAAGGCAACACCACTCACCGGCCCACAAGGAAAGAGCTAGAGAACACTACTCAACGAGACAATGAGTCCTTCATCGACTTCACAAGGAGATGGAATGACAAACTCTCTGAAATTGTTGAGAGGCCAAACACAAAAGAGCAAATGGACATATTTCTCAAGTGTCTCAAGATTGATCTCCGCACTCACCTAAGTGGGGCTTGCTACTCCGACTTCTCCCAAATGTATGAGGCGGGGTACGCATGGATGACTTGCTCAAGGAGATTAAGAAGACCACTCCTACTTACCGCTACAAGGCCGCTTCCAACTCCACAAAAGAGGCCTCGGTCAACGCCGTCACTATTGACAAGGGGAATTACAAAAAGGTTCCTCCACCTCAAGGGAAGAAGTCCCGAAGTGACCGTGTCTACACGCCTCTCCAAGGCATGACTCAAACCGAAGTGTTCGAGGTCCTCAAGGCAAAGGGTCAAGTCACACCCGTGCAAGGGTACCAACCCAAGACGATCAACTCCAATCATGCTCACCACAAATATTGTGGCTACCACCAATATAGTGGCCACACCACCGAGGATTGCTTCGTTCTCCGCAATGTCATTCAAGATCTCATAGATAAGAAAGAATTTGTAGTGACTAATGACGAGCATGTCAATGTAATAGAGATAGGAGAACTTGAGGGGACCACCCATTCAATCCCAATTGTGAATGGGGGCCCCAATGTTATGAATAAACTTGACAATTCTTGTTATGTAGTGACTTATGATGAAGTAATGAGGGAAGTACTAGAGAATAGGAAAAAGAAGCAAGATGGGAACGTCAACATGCTAACTCGATCCGGTCGAGTCATAGCAAGCAACCCTTCCACTTCCGCACCAAGCTCCTCTTCTCATAAGCCGCAAGCTCACAACGCTCCCGAAGATCCTCTACTTGTCCAACTCAAGAAAACTCAAGCCAACATCTCTATTTGGGACCTCATTGCATCCTCGAAGAAACACCGAGATCTTGTCATCCGCAATCTCGATGATACATCAGTTTCTCCCGATACTACTCCCGAGGACCTCACGGCAATGATTGGTCACATTCATTTTGGCAACGTCATCACCTTTGCCGATATGGACCTTCCACCGTTTGGTTCCGACCACAACGAAGCTATTTACCTCAAGGTACGAGCAAGGGGGAGGCCCGTCTCAAGAGTCTTAGTGGACGGTGGTTCCGCACTCAATCTCATGCCTGGTAGAATCATGGGCATACTGGGGCTTAAGGATTCTGATTTAAAGCCTTCTACTCAAGTAATCCGAGGTTATGACAGCACCGCCCGTACAGTCATGGGTATGATCGAAATAGACATTGAGTTTGGGAGCATGGTCATGTCCGTTCCATTCCAAGTGCTTGATATCCCGGCCTCGTTCAACTTACTGTTGGGTCGACCATGGATTCATAGTGCTAATGCCGTACCGTCAACTCTCCACCAATGTGTCAAGATCCGAAATGGTGATGAAATAGTGACCGTAATGGCTGAAAACATCACTATCCACAGAAAAGGTGAGCCCGTCCACCAAGTTCAGCATGGTCTACCAGACTCCACTCTCTCCGGCGTCTCAATCAACGCCATTGACAAGGAAGGGGGAAACGGATCATGGACCCCCAGCAATCACAAAGTCCTCCGCATGATGAGGAATATGGACTACTTCCCTGGTTTAGGCTTAGGGAAATATCAACAAGGAATCCTACATCCCGTGCAAGTCCCATTTGTCAAGAACACCTTCGGTTTGGGGTATGAGCCTTCCAAAGAAGACTTGAAACAAGAGCAAGCGATCAAGAACGAAAAGGCCCGAGCTCGTAAAGAAGGCCGTCGGTATGAAGTCCCTAATCTAAGGCCTTACCGCAAGACGTTGAATGGTTATTTTGTCCGCCAAGGGGAAGACGTTCCATACATGATCTTTCCCGAGCCGTGGGTTAACAATAAAGGGTGTCAAAAAGCCCGGCCTCGAAATCTTCTCCGATTGTGAGATCCAGAAATCCGAAAGGGAACCAACTCCCATGTCGCCCCGTGAATGGTGGGGAAGGAAGATGACTATAGAATCCGAGACAGAAATCACCGTGGGGGAAGAACTGACAGATTTAGCCTCCATGTTCGAAGAGCTTGCCATGATGAATGAATGCCAAGTCAACGCCATCCATGACACCGTCATCATGAACGAGACTATCAGTGAGATCCCGCCAAGCTCCGAGCCGATCAACAATTGGTATTCAACAAAAGGGCCCGTGGTATCCGAGGAATTCTTAGTCCAAGAAATGGGTTGCATACCCCGCACAAAGGAAGAGCAGCTCACACTTACTTTCGAGTCCGAGAGTGTCTCTAATACCCTCACCCAAGAGGATTTGGAGGCCATAGCCGAGCGTGTGTTTCCTTTCTTTGCTAATGAAAAATTTGATATTTCTGAGTACCCTGAGATTGCAAACATCATAAATGATGAATTAACTAATAATGAACTTAACGAACAAGTTAATAACGATTCAAATTATGATGAAATAGACCACGAAAACACAACATACTTAAATGAACTTGCTCAACAAGTCCGTAGTCGTGGCGAGAATGGTCCAAAGGCTGACGAAGAATTGCATGTTGTTAATCTGGGTACCGAAGAAGAGCCAAAGAAACCAAGATTGGAAGCTTCTTCAAGGGAGACGACAGAGACAGATTGACTGCATTACTACGGGAGTTCGTGGATGTGTTCGCATGGTCGTACAAAGACATGCCGGGTTTAGACAGAAAGGTAGCGGAGCACAGGATTCCGATCAGAGAAGATGCCAGGCCAGTAAAGCAGAAGCTCAGAAAGATCAAGCCAGAATGGTCTCTGCAGGTCAAAGAAGAGATTGAGAAGCTCCTCAGTGTGGGTTTCATCAAGGTTATCGAGTATCCGACATGGTTAGCCAACATTGTGACAGTCAGGAAGGCGAACGGCAAGGTTCGAGTTTGTGTAGACTTCCGGGATTTAAACAAAGCTTCCCCAAAGGATGATTTTCCACTCCCTAATATCGACATGCTAGTCGACTCCACTGCTGCCTACGAGGTTCGCTCATTCGTGGATGGGTTCGCTGGGTACAATCAGATTCTCATGGCCGAGGAAGATCAACATAAGACAGCCTTCACAACACCGTGGGGTACCTTTTGCTACACAGTCATGCCGTTTGGGTTAAGAAACGCTGGGGCTTCCTACCAAAGAGCCGTGACAGACTTGTTCCACGATATGATTCACAAAGAAATCGAGGTCTATGTGGACGACATGATCATTCACTCCAAAGGGACCGATGGTCAACATTTAATCGATCTCCGCAAGTTCTTCGAAAGGCTTCGTCAACACAAGATGAGGCTCAACCCTGCAAAGTGCACATTCGGGGTTATCCGAGGCAAAGTTCTTGGTTATATGGTCACTGAAAGGGGAATCGAAGTAGACCCCTCCAAAATCAAGGCAATCATTGACATGCCTCCTCCAAAGACGCAGAAAGAGATTAAAGGTTTCATGGGCAGACTACAATACATCAGTCGGTTTGTGCACCAACTCACTTCCATGTGCGAGCCAATCTTCAAGTTACTCAAGAAGAATGTGGCTCTAGAATGGACCGACGCGTGCCAAGAAGCCTTCGATCAAGTGAAGCATTACTTGACGTGCCCTCCTGTTCTAGTTCCGCCGCACAAGGAGAAACCTCTGTTGCTCTATCTCACTGTCAATGATGAAGCCCTAGGGGCTATGTTAGCACAAGAGCAACGAGAGTCCACAAAGGAGAACGCCATTTATTTTGTCAGTCGCCGATTCCAAGGAGGCGAAAAGAACTACTCTGTCTTAGAGAAGTCATGTGCAGCATTGGTTTGGGTCACTCAAAAGCTCAAACACTATATGGAAGCTTTTCCGATCAAGCTAGTAGCAAAGGTGGACCCGCTCCGCTACATCTTCGAGAAGCCTTTCATGTCAACAAGAATAGCCAAATGGTACTTCATGCTCGCCGGCTATGATATCACTTACGTCACACTAAAATCCGTCAGGGGGAAAGTGTTCAGTGACCAGCTTGCCGAATTCCCGTGTGACGAAGTGAAGGGGGAAGATGTACAGTTCCCCGACGAGCATTTAATTTGTACTGCAACCGAGGAAGACAAGTGGCAACTTTTTTTCGATGGCGCCGCCAATAAACACGGTTTTGGTATAGGGGTATTGCTTGTCGATCCAAAAGACATCTACACTCCCATTGCCATACGCCTGGAATTCGAAGCTACCAACAACATTGCCGAGTACGAAGCATGCATAGCAGGGCTCGAAGCAGCTCTCGAAAGAAACGTCACGGAACTAGAAGTGTTCGGCGACTCTTTGCTCCTTATCAATCAGCAATCGGGTAAATGGCGAACCCAAGACCCGACTCTCCAACAGTATGGTCAGCACCTTGAAGAACTGGTTGAACAATTCCAAGAGATCACTTTCAACTACCTGCCAAGGGATAAGAATCGCTTCGCCGATGCACTGGCCACTATAGCTTCATTAGTTGAAATGCCCAAAGGGAAAATGGTGAAGCCTTTCAAAATTGCTCGAAGGAACAGTCCGGCATATTGCATGAGTATCGAGATCAACGAGGTTCAAACAAACTCTCCGTGGTATTCGGATATCATGAACTTCCTCAAAGACGGCACTTATCCCGAGAACATCAATAAGAAGTCTCAAGCAGCTCTGCAAAGGTTAGCCTCTCGGTACGTACTGATTGGGGACCGAGTCTATAAAAGGCACCACGACGGGATCAATCTCTATGCGCCAATGAGACCGAAGCTCAAGAGATAATGTGTGAAGTGCACGAAGGAGAATGTGGACCCCACATGAATGGGTTTATGCTAGTCAAGAAGATACTTCGCATTGGTTACTATTGGAGCACTATGGAACGAGACTGTATCGAGAAAGTCAAAAGGTGTGCCAAGTGCCAATTCCACGCTAATCTGCAACATGCTCCACCCTCACAACTTTACAACATGGTCACACCTTGGCCTTTCTCTTGTTGGGGGATAGACATCATCGGTAAAGTTCATCCTGCCGGGAGCAATGGGCAGTCATTCGTCCTAGTGGCAGTCGACTACTTCACAAAGTGGGTCGAAGCACAAGCCTATCGAACCCTCAACGCCAAGAAAGTGGCCGAATTTGTAAAGATTAATATCATGTGCCGATACGGCGTGCCTCATGAAATCATTTCCGACAACGGCTCTCACTTTGAGAAGGAAATGGATGCACTTTTGGTAGAATACAAGATCACCAAGCACAAGTCATCTCCTTACCGGCCCCAAGCAAATGGCGCAGTCGAAGCAGCAAATAAGACCATCGAGACCATCGTCAAGAAAATGGCCTCAACAGGAAGGGATTGGCCCGAGAAGCTACCATTAGCATTGTGGGGCTACCGCACATCAATACGATCCGCAACAGGAGAAACTCCTTATGCATTGGTCTATGGTTCTGAAGCCGTACTCCCTATCGAACTTGAAGTCCCATCTCTACGGGTCCTCCTCGAGAATCAAGTCAACGAGGTCAACTGGATGCAAAGTCGATACGAACAGCTAGCCTTACTCGACGAGAAAAGGTTAAGAGCACTCGAACGCACGAGGGCATATCAGCAAAGGATGGCAAGAGCTTTCAACAAAAAAGTGAAGCCTCGAAACATCAATGTGGGAGATTTGGTCTTAAGACAACATCCTCCTAATGCCATGAATCCCCTGGGGAAATGGGGACCCCGATGGATCGGTCCGTACGTGGTCAAAAAGATACTAAGCGGTGGTGCAGTCCGGCTCGTGGATTTAGATGGTGACCAGCTGCCAAAGGAGGTCAACCTCGACAAGCTCAAGAGGTTCTACGCTTAATAAACAAAGACCATAAAAAAAAAAAAAAAAAAAAAAATCGCTCGCTAGGTTGAAAACCCGCAAGGGCGGCCTAGGCAAAAATTAGAGCACGTGCAAAAAAGAAGCCCGCTAGATTGAAAACCCGCAAGGGCGGTCTAGGCAAAAAACAGGGTGCACACAAAAAAAAAAAAAAAAAAAAAAAAATGGTCTTTGTTTGTTTGAACTACGAAGACCTGAGCCTCCCAACTGGAGGAACGTAGGCAACCTTCGGGTGCGGTCTAAAACATATCAAAAATACCCAATTCACTTCAAATAACAAAATGCAATTTTTATTCATTCAATGAATTATTCAAACCATTACAACGGATTTATTGAGCAACAAAAGACATCAAAACATTAAATCCTAAAACAAAGTGGTCTAATTGCAATCTCTTGGGGTACAAAGAAAAATCTAATCTTTCTTAGGTTTGGGAACCCATTGCTTCTTGTTATGTCCTTTAGTCTTCTTGGATGGGGACGGAACATTCTTGGGACCGCCAAGACGGGAGAAAACGCTAGGACGGGACGGAGCTTCATCAACGGCTTTCCCTTTACCCTTATCAAGCGGAGCCTTAGCGGGGACAACCATGGGACGCTTCCACACATAGGAGGAATTTCCTTTACCTTTCTTCTTCTTGGGAAAATGACGGGGTCTATAGTCCCGCACATGAACCACCGGTCTCACGGGGTCAACAACATCGTCATTGGGCCTTCCCAAACGATCAAAAACGCTCGGACGCTTCTCCACCATCGAGACGGACCCCACAGCTGGAACGGCGTTCACCATTGGAACGGACTTCTCACCCTCGGGGACGGAAACCTTAACTTCAAAGGAGAAAGTCATTGGGGCCATTATGACAAGAATTTTGTGGTTTAGGGGGAGAAAGTGTTTGCAAAAGAATGCTGTGTGGCCATTCTGGTCGAAAAATGGTTCAAATTTATAGCTGTTGGAACATTCTGATCAGAAAAGAAAGGGGCTGTAATTCAGCAGGCCAGAAGCGCGCGCCTCCGACCAGGGCTGCACAACGCGCGCGCCTCCCACAAGCAAGGCCCGACGCGCGCGCCTTTGACAGCAGTTCAGACAGAAACAGCCCTTGTCAGTTCAGAACAGAACCCAAGCACTTCAACATATCCAACCTGCAGCAAAATCAAATCCCAGCAACAAAAAGGAGTTCAAGCATCGACAACAAGCATCCTTTGGGCACACATTTGTTTGTAAAGAGTCGACATCTAAGATCGAGTCGCTAATAGAACATAAAATGAGTAGTAAAATAATAGGATTGTAAATACATGTTAAATGTTATTACAGGCAAAAGTAAAAGTGTTTCAATCCCTCATCCTCTCAGCCACAACAGCTCGGGCACGTCATCACCAACACTGTGCTCACCCCCTGCTACCGCTCTCGGTCTCCTCATCGTCATCATCATCATCATCATCATCATCATCATCATCAGACTCAGATGTCTCAATCACAACATCAGGACGGGTCCTCTTGGCAGCTCTCCCTGATGAACTGGCGCCGCCCCGGCTCTGGCTACCCTCTCGGCTCAGACTCCTACTATGGCTCAGACTCCTGCTCAGCGACTGCCTCGCCGAAGAGACAGCCTCATCAATGTCCAGTGCAGCATCCCTGCAGCCTCGTCCCATGCCCCGAGCACCTCGGGCAGCTCCTCTCGCAGCACCAGAGACAGCACCAGCAGCATCTCTAGTCATGGCAGCAATATCCCTGCACAGCTCCAGCACCCTCTCCTCCAGCTGACGGAGCCTCCGCCTCATCCCTTTGTTCTGCCTACCCAAGTGCCTATAAGCAGCTACGGGCACCTGTTGCAACAAAGAACGGGGAAAGGAAATTACATCAATACAAAGGACAGAAAAACAAGACTGGAACTGAGAAAATGCAAAGATGGTCAGAAAAACATACCACAGCAGCCTGAGCGGGAGGCTCTCTCTCCGGTGACATATCCTCGGGAACAATCTCCCTCTGCTCCTCAAAGACCCCGAAGTTTGAATAAGTGTAATAAGGAGGAGGCAAAGGAGGATCAAAACAATACCCGGCACCGGTAGTATAAAACCGAGCGGAGGTCGAAGGAGCAGCCTGTGATCTCCTCGGATCAGCGAACATAAAGCCCTGCATCAAGTTGTTCTCCCTGAAGAGGCCATAATCCTGATCCAAGTGAATATAAGGGACGGCATCAACCCCTACCATATATGCCGCACGATCAGCCTCTGAAAGTGACCTCCAGTTACGAGGGCAGAAAGGAGGAACGTCTGGAACTGCAGGACGAGGAGGGGTGTAAAAGTCTGTCACCTGGGTACCATGCTGCCAAAATACTCTATCTCCCAAGTACAGAGCCATGCACTCACCCGAACTCATCAAAAGCCGAGAACGGGTAGGAATAAGAGTGTGCTCAAACCAGTGCTGAACTGATCTCCACGGATACAAAGAAAGGCAACAGACTCAGGCCTCAGGGTATCCAAGTGCCGTCGGGCCGAAGTAAGACTAATGGGATTCGTGCCAGTCTTCACATTCCTCTCCTTATACGCCCACCGTGCGCAGTCCGGATACTGGGGCTGGCCTTCCTTGGCAATCTTGAAATCCCTCAGATTCAGGATAGCAAAACCCAAAGCTGTAGACAAGAGGCAGAAACAAAGTTAATGACAGTCAACGAAAAAGGCAGTTATGACTAAGGCAAGGAGAATATAAAAGGGACAGTAAGTGGTATACCTCCCACAGCAAGCTGAAGCCCGTAACAGAGCTGGTAGTCGAGCGGCTGGTCAAATCCATGCCGTGGTAACAAGCAGCCAAGCCCGCTGCGCCCCAGTTATACTGGCCGATCTGGTCCAAGTCCACTAACAAGTCAAGCAGAGCCAAAGAGGCCGAAGATCCCCCATTGGCAAACAGAGTGTGGGATAACAAGTACCAAATGAAGCAACGGGCCACAGCATCAACCCGATCAGCAGTAACACCTCGAGCCTCAGCCATCAAGATGCTGAAATAAGCCCGGATTCTCCCCCATGTCACTCGAGAATTCTTAACCTCGAACCGGCAGTCAACCAAGGCCAGTAACTCGTCCGGAGTCCGAACAGCCCCTCTCAAACCAAAAGGGACAGGCACCCCCATGAACGGCAAGCCCGTCAAAGCTGTGAAATCAGTAGGCGTCATAGTCACCTCGCCCATGGGTAAATGAAAGGTATGGGTGGTATCCCACCATCTCTCCCTCAATGCCTGAACCACATCAGGGTCATTCTTCAAAGCTGGGAGGCTAGTGACAAAAAGACCAAAATGAGTCCCTGTGACTCGGGCCCGAACATTCTCGGGCAACCTCTTCCATATAGAGATGGGCCCATGAGCCCCACCGCGAATCTCTGTCAAACGGGTCCACTCCTGAAAGGAAAAAGAGGAACAGCAAAAATTTCATCAGCATGACTGCTAGAAAACGGATGAACTCAACACAGAGATTTCAACGGCAGAACAATGTACAAGCAAGTGTGTGAACGTGAAAATGGACATCCCAACATGTTCTTACAACAAATCAGCAACAACAAACAACATGCAAAGAATGATCAATAAAGCTGCTGCAGCAATATTTCGGGTAAAGAAAACAGAACTTCATGAAACCCGAAATCGACAAGAAAGGTGAGGCATTCTTACCAAACCCGAAGTCACGAAGTGAGAAATATGGGTATGAGGCCGGAAAGTAAGCAAGCTCGGGTCCATAGCTTCAACCCCAATTTCGGGCTCCTCGCCCTGTGGCATCTCAAACGGAGGTGATTGCTGACGATCCGACATCGTTTCTTTGACGGAATTGATCCTAGAGCAGCAAGAAAGTGTTTTGGGGTGATTTCTCTACGAAAATTGGGCTTGGAATTTGGAGGGTTCTTCAAATTTTTGAAAAATGGCCGAAAACAGCAAACAGCCTGTTTAAATATGCTGAACTTATGCGCCAGGCGCGCGCCTCCCGACATATTCATCTGAGGCGCGCGCGTCCCACGACGAGGCCCGGACGCGCGCTCTTCCCATCATCAGGCAGGATCAGTCTCCCATGCAAAAATCCATGCATCGTATCAAGGTTTCCCCACGGATTCCAAACTCCCTAAGTTCTGTCACGGGTGCCACACCCCCCTCAAGAGTTAATCTCAACATTTCATCCCCAGCAGGAACATTTTTCTGGTCGCGGTCAACTGTGCCCGTACCCCACAATTCAAAAAAGTCAAGCATGACTCCAAATGGCACGAGACTTCAAAGCAATAATTCATCAAACGGATTCACAACGGATTCGTCAACAAGGGTTCACCAACGGACTCATCCAAGGGATCACTAACGGAATCAAACGGATTCACCAACGGAGGGTTCACCAACGGACTCATCCAAGGGATTCACTAACGGATTCATCAAACGGATTTCACCAACGGATTCGTCAACAAGGGTTTCACCAACGGACTCATCCAAGGGATTCACTAACAGATTCATCAAACGGATTCACTAACGGATTCGTCAACAAGGGTTCACCAACGGACTCATCCAACGGATTCACTAACGGATTCGTCAACAAGGGTTCACTAACGACCTCATTCAAAACATTCAACCGTGCCCACACCCCACAAAATCAACAACGTAAGCAGATGCGGCTCCAAGTCGGCAACTCGGTCCATATCGAGACAAACTCCTATGAGCTCCAAGTCGGCAACTCGGTCCATATCGAGACAAGCTCCCATGAGCTCCAAGTCGACAACTCGGTCCATATCGAGACAAGCTCCCATGAGCTCCAGTCGGCAACTCGGTCCATATCGAGACAAGCTCCCATGAGCTCCAGGTCGGCAACTCGGTCCATATCGAGACAAGCTCCCATGAGCTCCAGGTCGGCAACTCGGTCCATATCGAGACAAGCTCCCATGAGCTCCAAGTCGGCAACTCGGTCCATATAGAGACAAGCTCCCATGAGCTCCAAGTCGACAACTCGGTCCATATCGAGACAAGCTCCCATGAGCTCCAAGTCGGCAACTCGGTCCATATCGAGACAAGCTCCCATGAGCTCCAAGTCGGCAACTCGGTCCATATCGAGACAAGCTCCCATGAGCTCCAGGTCGGCAACTCGGTCCATATCGAGACAAGCTCCTATGAGCTTCAAGTCGGCAACTCGGTCCATATCGAGACAAGCTCCCATGAGCCCCAACTCAATAAAAATCGGTCCATATCGAGACAAGCTCCCATGAGCCCCAATACAACAATCCAGCAAAAGCCGCTCACAACAGGGAGCGCACCACTATCTCTCGCAATTTCAAATTCCTGCTTTCATCGAGTCTTTGCTTTTTCTTGGTGATGTCCTCGGCGGGTGTTTTTAACTTTCGTCGACGCGTTTTTCTTTCTTTGCAGTCCACGTCGCCGAGGGGCTCTGTAGACACCCCGCCTTGGACCGCTCACCCCCGATTGCACATTTGATCTTGTGTTTCTCCCCATTTTAAGTGTTTCTCGTTAGTTTCTGTCACTTCCGTTAAGTTCCTGACTGACTTCGTTAAGTCCAGGGACTAAAAATGAATGACAGGGCTGACTTTCTAGTCCATTTCTGTCAAAATTGCCTTATCTGAGTCGCGCGCCTCCGACACTAAAAGCCAGGCGTGCGCGCCTCCCGCCCCCAAAGCAGGAAGCGCGCGCCTCTGGGCGTCAGTTACAGATTTCTGGCCAGGATTCCCTCCCTTGACTCAATTTACAGGATTTGCCCGGGAAGGATTTCTTGGTGACTGAGTTTTGGGCACCAAAAACACCCTTCTTTCACCTATAAAAACCTCTCTTTACCTCCATTTTCAAGGGTCGAAAGATCAACAAAAGATTGAACTTACAAAAAACTATACCAAAATCACTTTCTAAGGGTTCTCCAAGGATTCTTCAAGCAACTTTGAAGGTCTTTCGAATTGTAGGTAAAAGTCCATCTTTTCCTTTCTTTTCTACTTCATCTCCTCTCTCTCTTTTACTTTAATCAAATGTGCAATCACCCAAATCATTTTGGGACATGACTCTAATGATCACCTCACCTCATTGAGGTTTTGTTAAGGAGTTATCTCCTAACATTCCAAATCCTATTTTAAACCCCCTTTTTATGACTTAAAGAAGAAGAAGAAGAACATTTCCATTCATGTAGATTTTGATCAAGCAAGACCAACTTAAGTTTGGCGAGATGGGTGTTTCGGTACTTTCCCATCTCGTAATCTAACCCCTAACCTCAAAACAAAGAATCTCTGTTTTCGTAATCAAACTTAGGCTATATCAATAGGTTTTTCGTATGTTCCTCAAAATAGGTGGCGACTCTAAAAACAAGTAAGACATCCTAGGACAATTCACCACTCTAGCCAAGCCGTGGTCCCCCCGGGTATCTACAGGTCCATATCGGCAAAGGTGATGACGTTGCCAAAATGGATGTGATCGATCATTGCCGTGAGGTCCTCGGGAGTAGTATCGGGAGAAACTGATGTATCATCGAGATTGCGAATGACAAGATCTCGGTGTTTCTTGAGGATGCAATGAGGTTCCAAATAGAGATGTTGGCTTGAGTTTCTTGAGTTGGACAAGTAGAGGATCTTCGGGAGTGTCGCGAGCTTGCAGCCTTTGAGAAGAGGAGCTTGGTGCGGAAGGGAAGGTTGCTTGCTATGACTCGACAGGATCGAGTTAGCATGTTGACGTTCCCATCTTGCTTCTTTTTCCTATTCTCTAGTTACTTCCCTCATTACCTCATCGTAAGTTACAACATAACAAGAATTGTCAAGTTATTCATAACATTGGGGCCCCATTCACAATTGGGATTGAATGGGTGGTCCCCTCGAGTTCTCCTATCTCTATTACATTGACATGTTCGCCATTAGTCACTAAATCAAATTCTTTCTTGTCTATGAGATCTTGAATGACATTGCGGAGAAACGAAGCATTCCTCGGTGGTGTGGCCACTATATGGTGGTAGCCACAATATTTGTGGTGAGCATGATTGGGTTGACCGTCTTGGGTTGGTACCCCTTGTACGGGTGTGACTTGGCCCTTTGCTTTGAGGACTTCGAACACTTCAGTTTGAGTCATGCCTTGGAGAGGCGTGTAGACACGGTCATTTCGAGACTTCTTCTCTTGGGGTGGAGGAACCTTTTTGTAATTCCCCCTTGTCGATCGTGACGGCGTTGACCGAGGCCTCTTTTGTGGAGTTGGAAGCGGCCTTGTAGCGGTAGCTAGGAACACTTTTCTTGACTTCCTTGAGTAACTCGTCCATTCGGACCCCGCCTCCTACATTTGGGAGAAATCCGCATAGCATGCCCCACTTAGGTGTGTGCGGAGATCAATTTTGAGACATTTGAGAAAGATGTCCTTTGCTCCTTGGTATTTGGCCTTTTCCACAATCCCGGAGAGTTTATCATTCCACCTCCTGTGAAGTCGATGAAGCACTCTGGTCTCGTTGAGTAGTGTTCTCTAGCTCTTTCCTTGTGAGCGAGTGGTGTTGCCTTGGTATTGGTTCTTGAAGGCAAGCAGGCGAGTCCCAGTCAAGACGGACAGTGAGCGGGAGAGTAGCATACCAATCTTTTGCCGCCCCCTCGAGAGTGAGAGGAAAGCATGAGCCATCACCTTGGGGGAGACCTTCTTCGGAACATTGCCCAAATGTAAGTCTCAATGTGAGCCATAGACAAGAGTTGCCCTTGATTTGCTTATGTCGGGCATCTTGATCTTATCAGGAAGAGCGGCCAATAGTACTCATGAGGATGGATGATTGATAAAGGCTTGTGTCGGAGCCTTTCCCCATGTTGAGCCCATTGAATTTTTTGTCGGATGTAGGCCATGATAGAATCCACCATTTTGGGCTCATTTTTCTCGGAACTCGGCTCTCCATTTTCTTGGTGCGGGTGTTGACATAAGGACTTTTGAACAAACCCTCGGTCCATTCGGATTCATCATCATTATTCTTGTTCTTCCCTTGGCAAGATTGGTGAGCTTTTCTT
>JAOWBW010002971.1:0-45829 GCA_026119855.1 Campanula takesimana | reverse complement strand
TTTGGGATGTTGGAACGACTTTATTATGTGTGGTTGGTTTTAATTCATCTTTTGGTGATTATTTGGCATGGTTCCCTACTTTGGAATCATTAAGTGTTTATCAAGCTAGTATTTTGTTGCTTAGCGTTTATTTGAAAGTCCAGCTGGTATTTGTGGTTGTGTCGGGCGATGAGAATATTATAATGGCACCGAGCCGAGTCCATTATATGTGACCATTGTTTTGCCCTTATTTTCTTCTTCCAGATTGGCCTTGGTTGAGATGAGTTAGCTCCCTTTGTGAGTATTCTAGCTAGTTGGTTTTGGTTATGACTTTGTGTCATTTTCCCTTGTTACAATTGGTTCTGGTTCCGGTACCGGGGTTGTTATCTTCAGCTGTTTATGCTACTACGAAGATGGGTTGATGGGTTGATGGTTGATTGGTTGAAGCTGCGCAGCGATTGTTCTATCAGTTTGGGAAACCCTTGGCTTATATCCTTTGTTACTTGTTTTTTCCGCTGCTATCTGTTAACTGCTAATTGTCGTGCTATGTGAGTTTTATTATTGTTTATTGCATCATAGCATGTCATGTAGTTGCATAAGTGGCTTATTGAGATTTATCTCACCCCCCTTTCTTTTATCTTTGTTTTTCCATAAACCCCCCCCAGGAGGAAAGTAATAGGACTCGCTGATCACGAGGAGGACGTCGAGAGGGTTCGCTTTGGGGCAGGTTATTGTTCGGTTTTCATTACTTAAATGTGTAAACTTGGGATAGTATTACCAAACTGTGACGCCATTAAGAATAACTTTCATGTTTAGTGTTTCCAATGATTCCACCGTCTTCATGATGCAAAAAGTGGATATTTTATGGATGTATGCATATCTGTCAGACTAGGCTGTTGAAAGTTCTATCTTGCATGCTTTGTTTGGACACCATAACATGCTCCTAAAATCAAGGTAAAAATCATGGTTGATACTTGATGTGTTAGCGACTTTTATTAACATTCACTTTCCAGATTGGCCAAGCATAAAAACAGGTAGACAGAGAAGAAATGGACAGCAGTCCCTAAAATGTTTGGGGATGGAGTTGGACAATCATTTTCATATGGGATTTGTTTCCCTTTTGCTCACCATTGTAAATATTAATCCCCCACCCCTTTGTGTTTCCTTTACTGGATGTGAATGCTAAGCAATTTTCAAAACCAAGTGAGAGTCCACCCAAACCGACTCTCATTTGTGAATTAAAGCAAACATTCCTAGAATAGGAAGACTTCCTCTTATATTATTCACCATTTGTTAGGGCATAAAAGCAAGGCATAAAAGGCATAAAATTGAATCTACGTGGCATGCATGCTAGAGACCATCACGGGCGAGGAGAGTGCCTAACCCCTTCTCTTCTCGTAACTTAGCCCCCGAACCAACTTTCTCAATAAAAGGTTTTGTCTTCATTTTTCCTAAAATAAAGTGAGGTGGCGACTCTTGCAATTCAATTAAAACTTCGAGAGGAAACCATTTGTGTGAAACCGAGCACGGATTGTAAAAAAGGTTCGAGCGTGGGCTCTCACACACGGTGAGTTAGAATAAACCGGGTGCCACGAAGACAGAGACGACAGGATCGCCTAAGCTGTGCTTTCAGCGGATTATCCGGAGTAAGGTGTGCAGTGTGAAACAGACTAGTGGTAGTGTGCGGATAACAACAAGTTTTTTTTTAGGGGGAAAACAGAGAGTTTTTGTTTTTACATGTATGCAATGCAAGATAGTTAAGAAAGTACAATAGAAAACAGTTAAGATGTTACGCACTAAAGTACAAGGGAAGCAGATATGTACAAGAGATAAAGTGCAAGGGGGAAAAAGAGAAAATATACAATCATGATATTGACGAAAGTTTGACCCTCTAATGTTTGAAAAAGTTCAAAGCTAGTCCCCAGCAGAGTCGCCACTGTGAATACCTCTTTCCGAATGCGGGCGACGCACGGGAAGTCTTTTATTATTTATCTTATTTTATCTTTTCTATGGGATTAGGATATTCAAATTGGCATTTAACTTATTACGAGTCGCCACGTTGTTTTATCGAGCTAAAACATTGAGCAAAACTAACAGAGAGGGTTCGGGGGTCAAGTTACGATAAGAGAAAAATATTAAGTGATCACTCCTATCGCCCAATAGATCGGACTTTCTATCATGATAATTGTGTCAGTAGTGTGTTAGTGATTTTGACCGATCCGAAGATTCCCTACGTTCCTCTCGTTAAGAGAAGCTTAGGTCGACGTAGTTTGCACATAATCGGAATAGAGAGAAGAAGTGGGATCATGCATATGATGGGGGAGGAGAAAGAATCATACAAGATGATCACATCCTAGAATAATGATTATACTATTGATAAGATCAATGTGTAGTCACCACATTCATCATAGGAGAGTTAATGATCATGAGAATATTTACCTACAGTTTAGGGTTTAGAAGTAGTTCCTAGATCATGGAGATCATCATCGGCTATGCATATATATAGGGATTACAATTATAGATCTAGCAGGTTAAATCTAACATAGTAATAAGAACATCATGAACATGTATGAAATAACACATAAGCATGAAGATCGCTACCCAAAATATAGCATATAATATGATTTCTAGCAAGAACATGAACAACACATTATGAATCATATGAATATGAATGTATAAACATAATGAAAACATGCATAAATCAGATCTATACTAGTATAACATAGAAAACCTCACCAATCTTGAAAAGAACGAAGCCGAATCTTGAACGTGGATTCGCCGGACCTTCGGGATTGCTAGAAAGGCTTGGAGAGAGAGTTCTCTTCTTCAGTTTAGACTCTAGAACTCGGGGGAGAGAATTGTGTATCTAAGTTATGAACTGAGGTCACTTATTTATAAGGATTCTGACTCGGAGAGACTGGCCGCCCGGCCGGAGACAATGTGGCCGCCCGGCCAATCAAGGTGATTGGCGTGGTTCCCAAGGTTCTGATCAAATTGGACTCTGGAGAAACCCTAGATAACGTTTATCTTTGTGGCTCATCTGATTAGTTCGTCAATATCTTCTTATCTGGGATTTTCGGGAAATTCTGGATAAGTCCTGCACAGCTCGTAAATACCTGTGAGGTCCTTCTAAGTCTGGAATGCCTAACAACTCATTTTCAGACCGGTACTAACACACGTGCAGTCCAGAATTTCCATGCAGTTCGCGTGCAATGCACGAATTCGTGCAGATTTTTCGTGCAGTTCGCGTGCAGTGCAGATTTTTGAATTCGTGTTTTTCGGACTTGGAGATGCATTGTAGAATACGTATTGTTCATGGAATTATATTCTATGAAGTAAAGTATTTTTAATAGAGTTGGACTCTATGAAAGAATTCATTATTCAATATGTATTATACCTAGAGTAGGACTCTATGAAAATCTCAAATTCATAATTATATTCACATAGTATCCATTTATTAATTAATTAGGTTAATTATACCTTTGTTATGCGCGTTGCTATATGAAAGAACGTTTTTAAAAAAAAAATATTTCATGGGCCAATACATTATTAAAACACTTGTGAGTACACCGGGTAGTTTTATGCAGACACTAACCATCGCGAGGTGCGTTAATTCTATCAGTGTATGAGCAAGATGAGTGAATAAGAGTTTCCTAAACGTTTAACGTGGTTTGACTTAATTAGGCTATCAAAAGAGTTTTGGGCCTAAGGCACAAGATGAGATAAAAACATATTTGACATAAGATGTCTAACAATCTCATAAAAGGATCTAAGAGTCACATATGATGTGATTGATAAGGAGTTATCTACCTAAATAGTTTGAATTTTGAGCAGCTTGCCATCGCGGTGTTTCAAAATTCAAATGAAATATGGATCTTAGCCCACCATAAATGATATTATACAATTGTTGTATATGAAGGTTATATAATTTAGTAGAAGTATTTATGAAATACAATAATTATCTCTGAATGATAGATATGAAATATAAGTGTCTATTTATTTGCATATTTGTGTAAAAATGTCATATTAAACTTTAATTATGTTTATTACTGCGATCTGTTCTTAAAAGAAAGTTTAAAAGAGAATGAAATTAATTTCTTTGATTGGATAATGAGCTTAAGAATTGTTCTAAAGCATGAACAGAAATTATACATTCTTAATAATCCTAAGTAACCTAAATTACAAATATTAATTTGATTAATATGTTCCGTTCTAGGTAGGATCATCAAATTTAATTTGATTAACTGTTGATAATCTTAGGTTCATGAATAAATTGTTTATTCTTGGTTTTGATGATTTGATCACTATGAACACCAATCCTAATGAATCAAGGAAAGCAATTTTAAGGTAAAATTTGGAAGTTAAAAATCTGTTTTTCGTGGTGCACCAGCCGAGCGGCTCTTAAGACTCGGCCGAGCAGATGTTGTTCAAAATTTGAATATGAAGTTGAATCTAGTTTCAGATGGTTGGTTTTTTCGAAACCGTGTTTCCTGAAAAAGTATGTCAATTCAGAATTCAGATAAACTGAAATCAGAATCCTGAATTGTTCTTGATTGCTAAAATAAGTTAAATTGATGTGACAAATATTTAGAAACGGACTACAGATTCATACAGAAATGTGGATGTCTTTTGACTTAGTTTCGGCCGTATGGACTGTTCTATAAGTTTCTAAATTTTGTGCGAAAATGTGGATGGCTTTTGACTTAGTTTCGGCCGTACATTTTTGTGCTCTCGATTTCTGAACATTAGTACGAAAGATGATGATCTAAGTCGAAAATTTGATTTTTGACTATATGAATTTTTAAATCAAAGCGGATTAAAAGATAAAGGTAAGACAGATGTCAAACCTAAAGGAAATAATTGTGGCTAAAATTATAACTCTAAATAATGCAATTTGGTAACATGGCAATTAGATTGACCATTTAAAATTGTAATAAAATTCTGGATGATAAAAAAAAGTGAATAGTAGTGAGAATGCCACTTTGGATATTTTTGTTATAAAGTTAATCTTTTTACTTTTAATTATTAGGTATTGGATACCGGATATTGATCTCACATTTGTATAAATGTGCAACAATTAATAAATAGAAAGACTACTTATGAAAAGTAATGTTAATCTACGAATGGTAATGATTGCAAGAGTTGCAACTTTGTTCGTAGAACACTTATGAAGTGACTTACTCATTAAATAGAAAATATTATTATTATTATAAGATAATGAAATATATTTATTTATTATTTACAATAAGAAAATTGCTTCATTTATTATGATTTGCTTTATCGTACTGTTAAATCATATAAATAAATCTTATATCCTAAATTGAACAACAAAATAATAAATAAGGTCATAACATAATAAATAATTAAATTCTTAAGGAATTATTGTTTTGATCAAATAAATGAGAAACGCATATCTAAAATTCTATGAGACACGGAGTTTTAAAGTCATACGATTTTGAATCATATGATATATGCAAATCTTATTTACTTGGAACAAGACATCTTTTACTAGAGTAGTAAAAGACTAATATCTTATTCGACCCAATACTTGTCGATGTATATGGTTCATTAAGTAGCAATGCTAAACAAGGATTTTGGTACTACTTGGCAAAACTATTTAAAGATTCCGATTCGATCGAGATGCTGAATACTTGAACCAAGAATTTGACAATCATCTTTAGTATTTTGAAATTGTTTCACAATTAACTCCACCAAGAACACTATTTTGGAATGATGTGTCTACATGAAGGTATAGAACCTTATTAGATATGGTTCATTAGATGATAAAGTTAAATTGATCTTTCATATTTTACTTTGGAGTTATACATTGGAAACCGCTATAATTACACTAATTTGAGTTCCATCAAAATAGGTTCAAAGGTACCATATGTGATATGGAATGAAAGAAAAACTTGGTTGTCTTTCATAGAGATTTAAGAAAGTGAGACTTTTGCGAAAATACTTGTCTAGGAAAAACTCACACTTAATTCTAATAAATGTATTTTCGTGGGATATCCTGAGGAAACTTAAGGATATTTACTTTCAAGAAACAATGTTGTTTGTTGCTTATGATGGTACTTTTCTAGATAAATTGTTTCTAAAAGAACAAGTGGGAGTAAAAATATATCTCGAATGGTTCGAGACTAGAAAATAACATTGAACCTAAAATGGAAGTTGAACAAACTTTCACAAGGAGTTGTGATAATCCGTTCAAGTTACACAAGTTACTTGCATATTTGATAGGATACAATCTATAACAAGAAATATTGGATTTCTCGTAATAGAAAGTATTGAGGTAGAATTCATTGAGAATGACAATCCACCACCTATCAAAATACGAAGTCCGCTCCATATTAGATTATGGATTGGAGTCATAAAATCTAAAATGCAATCCATGTACAATAATAAAGTTTAGAACTTGATCATTCTAACCCAAGGTGTAAAATCCAAAGGATGGAATTGAGTTTTCTTTGAGAAAAATAACATGGAAGGAAAGGTACATTACTCATTAAGCAAAACTAAATGTGATAGGTTGACTCATATTTCGACTATGATAAAACTTTCTCACTTGTAGTCATGCTTTAAGCTACTAGAATTCTCATTGCAATACCTTCATATTTAGAATAAGAAATATGGCAAATGGATATAAAAAACATCGTTCCTCAATGGAACTAAACTTATGGATTGTACTGGATACAACCTAAAGGTTTTGTTAATGCAGAAAATTCTAATAAAGTATGTAAGTTGCGAAAATCCATGTGATGATGATTGAATGAAGCTTCTTGGAGTTGAAATATTATTTTGATGATACATTCATAGCGTTTGAAATTCATCAAAGATGAGACTTGTGGTTTGCTATAAAATTAGTGGGAGCATAGATTTTTTCCTAGTCTTTTATATGTGGTTAACATATAGTTCTTTGAAAGAGTTTCTTAATGAAAAGAATTAGGAAGAAGCCGCTTACATCCCTGGAATTAATATTTATTGATATAGATCTAGGAAGTTGATTGGTTTGTGTCAAAGTACTTATAAAGACAAAGTAATGAATTGTTAAGTATGCAAGACTCTTGTAGAAGAACTTTCAAAGTTGTCTAATGACAATGTTCTTGGCAAGACTTAGTCTTATTGGAAGACTAATGAGCAAGATTAGGATTCCATATGATTCGGAAATTGGATCCATCATGTATGTCATATATATGTACTTAGACAGGATAACTCGTATAATTGGAGTATGATGAGAACATATAATCATATCCTAGTGAAAGTCACTAGATAGTAGTTAAGAATGTCCTTATGTACTTGAGAAGAACTAAGGATGCATGCTTGATGCTTTTGGAATGGAAGATTATCTAGTAAACGGTTACATAGATGCATGCTTCCACAACGACAAGGATAATTAAAGATTGCAGTAGTATAGACATATATTTTAAAGTAAATGCTATTAGTTGGAATAGTTCCAAACAAATACACCGAATCAATTCTACGAATAAATTGAGTATTTAGTTACATGAGTTGTAACTAAGGGGTTGTTTGGATATAGATGTTATTAGTAAAACTAGAAATAGTTTCTAGTACCACTAATCCTATAGACCTTTGTTGTGAAATAATGGCTATTGCACAAGCTAAGGTGCCAAGGACTCATATGTGATCCAAAAACAACACTCAGACATTTCCATCTCTACGAGAAATCGTTGATATGAGAGATGTCAAAATATGTAAAATACCGTATGATGATAACAAGGATAATCTTCTTACATAAGATTCTCGACATGCTGTTATGATGGTCATAAGCTAAGCTCAATGGTATTGAATACGTGTTGATTGGGCCTAGTGCAAGTGGGAGATTGCTATAGATTATGCCCTAGGCCTTGAGAAAGGCCTTACGTTACATCATGTTCTCATTTGTTATAGAGATAACAACTTGGATTATTATATATTTTTTGCATGTTTCTTATAATAATCGCCGTCCCTAGTACTTATGAAAGACTAGTATAAGTTTAATCGATGAACATGTGATGATCATGTGTATATGATACAAATTAAACTTATGGGCACTTATTGGTAAACAAGTACTGGACATGACCCACTATGAGATTTATGACATGGTCAAATGTCATAATTAAATCTCATATAGTTATATCATTGGAATCCTTAGACCTAAGATTATCATCGTCTTCCACATGATGAACGTTGTGTTTGACGTACTCAAACGCTACCCTTAATCAGCAGGTTCGGCAAACCACCTATAAGACTCGGCCAAATCTTAGGGTGGGTTCGGCCGAACCCATCCTTTGACGCCCCCGAACTTTGCTGTTTCAGGCCTATTTTCTAATTACGAGTTATGACGGGTTTTGACCTATTTCTCCTAAAGTGTTTGGGGTTAATAAGTATAAATACCCCTCTCTTAACCCTAATTAGTATGATTTGATAATGTATCATTATTGGTAACCTCCATGTGTTTGAGAAACACATTCTTGAGTTTAGATGAGAATCAAAAGCTCAAGAACACCAATAAATTCATATAGCCTTTTGATAGAAATAGTTTCTATGGGATCTAGCAGTCCAGATCTAGAATTGTTCTAGATATTCGTTTGTGTGTGGATACACATAGAGAGTGCTTGTTTTATCATCTCAAGTTCATGATCTGCGATCGTGATTCAAAGAATGTGAAGAACGAGAAGATCAAATCATAAAGCTTGAAAACTTGAAGATTTGAAGATCCGAAAATTTTAAACGCAGAACAATGGTTAGTAATCTAAATTCATTTTCCTATTAATTTAATCATCATGAATGGATCCATGGGCTCTAGGGTTTTGTTGATTTTTCTGTTGCCGTTTCTGCTGCGCATGGTGCCTCAAAACCCAACAGGTCATTCTAGTGTCCAAATCCTTTGGTTAAATTAGAACGTTGCAAAATTAAATTTGAATTCGGTCGTTATGTCTGGTACACGATAGTACACCTTTACCACTAACTTCTGCAACTAAAAGACAACAAATAAATGAGCATCAATCAGAATTCACCAGCTCATTATCTTCCAAACTTTTCCTCTAAGAATTCAAATAACTACCTCTCTCATTCAAGGCTACAAATAGGCCTTGTGTTCTTCATTGAACATTGCTGAGATTCAAAGAGAGGAATAGCTGTCAAAATTCTTGGTGATTGAAGATCATACTCAAGATTTCCAGAATCCTTTGAATCTTCAAGCGTTCACCTTCAATGATCTCCCAGCAACCTTCATGCCCAGCAAATCTCAAGACTCACATAAGATTCATTAGGATCTTGATCATATAGATTAAAAAGAGATCTTGATTCTTACACACACACACACACACCCCCGATTGATCAATCACATAGATTGCATCATTAGGGATACACTGGTTTAAGTCTAGGATTTATCATAGAAAATAGGTGTGATTCAACACTTCATCTCTGTAATATGTACTCAAAAGAATCAATATAAACCTCCATCCAAAATCCAAGACTGACCATCTTGGTAAAGGACTTAGATCTTTTAGCAGATCGAACCTTTCTAAATCATTGTGCCATTTACTTACTGCACTTTACTTTCTGCAATTTACTTTCATCACTTGTTCTTATTGTTTATATTAATCTTGTTTTTCGTTTAGTGTTGATCTTTATAGCTATTTAAACTATTGTGAATTGTGTTTCTTGATTGTCTATTGCCTAAGTTACTACCTCTGACTACTTATCTATATTGTCAAACTTCTCAGACACAAACTTTTATTTTTCAACCTAACTAGCTAGTTCTTCTGCCTACCGCAAGTATCCTACCTCATAGGCTACCGCAACTTGCTACCGTAGTTTTTCTACCTCATCCGTCTACCGTAAAATCAGTCTACCTTATCTTTTGATCATAAAATCAACTCTAACTTGTTTTTATCGAAAGCCTCCGCTATGCATATTACTCTTGATCTAGTGGTTTTCAAGTGACCACAAAATTTATAGAGTAATCATAAGGTTAAATTTGAAAAAGGGTTGAAATTTTAAGTAGGCTATTCACCCCCCCCCCCCCCTCTAGCCTCCTTTTCATACCCTTGTTGTGTCTTTGGGACCAACGTGCACCATAGTATCTACCTACCGAATCGTATCTTTGACGAAGATTCTATTACATCCTCCCTAATATTGTTGCTTTTGCAAGTATGTTGCTGCGGCCATAGGTGCAACTAATCGGGATTTTTGAGACATGGTGGCAGCTGGGCGGTGGAAATTGGTTGGTGGAGTTTGGTCTAGAAGAGTTAAGGGACCTTTGTTTTTAGAATTGGTACTTGTATGGAAAAAAACCTTAAACAAAATGAAATTTTCTCAGTACACCTTAGGTCCAAACACCGAGGGGGATACACATCAAACATAGTGGGTGGCAGTCCACCCACTATTTTCCCTATTCTACCTTTAAAAAAAAAATCCCTCAAATGCTAAGTGTACCACTATTTTTTTGAACTCACACCCACTGAATTGGCGGGTACAGCAAATAAAATATGCATACTCGGCGCTGCTCAGTTAAAAAAATCGCTCGGTTAAAAAAAAGAAGAAGGCAAAAGTGAAAATACTCACTCGATGACGACCAGAGACCACAGCATGCCTCCACGGCTCCACTCCCACGACAACGCATCAAGTGGACCGGCGCCTAGGGCTAGCAGCGCTGACGATCGATTGTCGAAACCTCTCTCCAGTCTTCACTTCGCAAATCGCAATCCTCTATTAGTCTCCACTCCAACGGTGTTTCTTGTCATCTTGCGGGTAAGTATACTAATTCAATAACTCTCTCTTCCTCTAATGTTAATATATTCATAAATTAATAGATATTTTATGATATTTAAGACTAGAAATTTATATATTGAGATTTTGGGCTTTTTAGAATTATGGTTGTTTTTTCTTCCAAAATTAGTTCAAAATTGGGGGAGTGAATTTGAATTTTAGATTTATGATTATTTTTTTTTTGTTGCTTTTATCACGTTGGTTAAATAGTGTTTTTATTTAAATTTGTGTAGGATTGTTTGTTTGAATATGGAGAGACACTATAAAAGAAAATTATCAGGGGAAGGTGGAACTAGTGTTAGTGTTGGAGCATGTAATTCTAGCGGTGCTTGTCAACAGTATATTCCTGTGAAATCTTTAGCTGTTATAGAATTTTGATTTTAATAGTCTTCTTTAAATCCCGCATTTTAAAAAAAGATTTCTGAATACCACCCAAATCAAGTTGATGATATTAGAGGGCATTACATAACTTTGTCAACCTCACAATCATGAGTTTCCTCAAAAAATGGTTGGGGTAAAATGCGCCGTTTTAATCCAAAGTGGTTTGATAAATATCGTTGGTTAGAGTATAGCATCACAGAAGATAAAGTATATTGTTTGTGTTTGTTAGAGAATAATGACTTTGAATACGTCAAATTTGAGAAGAAAAAGGAATGTAATTAAATCCTTTTGAGATTTAATTAAGGACTTCTTCTGTCTTCAGGTTTACGTCTCTAGCCTATAAATACTAGTTGTAAATTAGTAGTCTCTGCGATATCAAAGACACAGAGAGAGAGAGAGAGAGGGATCAATAATTCTAGATCTAGGGTTTTGCATAGCTAGGAAGTTTGTGAACAAAGTTCATGCAAACATATATTAGTTGTGATCTTCTTCTTGTAATTGTTTCTCTGCCATAATAATATATGTTTTCCTTTGCCGTGGATGTAGACAATAGGTTGTTGGTAAACCACGTGAAATCTGTGTTCTTACTTTTTGATTTGCGTTCATTATTATCTGCTATCTCTTGGGTCTGATTTACTAACAAGTGGCACCAGAGCCTGGTTAGTTGAGAAAGATAAGGGCATTCCACTGCAACAGAAGTGATAGATTCCAGGATGGACTAGAAAATTGACAAGTCTGACGGGAAGAACAGATTTATTATATGGTAGATATTGTGCATTGGGCGTACATATCGTGTGTAGAAAAACATGAAGATCGCGTACGTGCAGTCTGCGTGCAGTTTTTCGTGCATCGCGCGTGCAGTCTGCGTGCAGGGTCCATGCAGAAATCAGGGTGCCTAGGTTGTACACATCTGGTACTGTATTATGTTACCTCTGACATATTGAGTTTGGAATTTTCATGGTTATTCTGACACTCTTCACTGTAGAGGATCGAAAATCAATAAATCTGAGAGTAGTCAGTGATTGCTCATCTGTGCTAGCAATAGAAAATCTGGTAGATCTGAATCTGGGAGTTCATCTGGTGTTCGTTGGTGTTCCAAGAACACATCTGGAATGTTCTAGTGTCCGGTATCTGCAACTAAAGACAGAGATCTGAAGCTAGGGTTTTGTGATCAAAATTTAGGTATCTGGTATAATCTGAAGATCTAATTGTTGGATATTATGCCCTAGGCCCTTGAGAAAGGCCTATACGTACATCATAACTTCATTGTTATAGAGATAACAAACCCAATTATTATATATTTTTCATACTTATTATAAGGATGACCAAACCGGCCCAGAACCGGACCGGAGAAGCCTGAAACTGGAGCAAACCGACGAGTAAACGGAAACCGGAGTAACCAGAACCGCCAGTCATCCGGGCTGGTTAGGGTTCACATAAATGGCGAACAAGACCGGAACCGGACCGGAAATCCCTTGTTTTTCTTCCGGGCCGGTTAGGGTTCACAAAAATGGCGAACAAGACCGGAACCGGACCGGAAATCCCTTGTTTTTCAATAATTTTCAACTTGTTTATTCATTATTGACCGGAACCGGATTGTGGTAACCGGAACCGGATCCAAGGTAAGCAAGGGCCAGTTAAGGTTCACCTATATGCCGAACCAGAAACAGAGTTGTCCATCCATGGTTTATTATAATAATCATTGTCCCTAGAACTTATGAAGAGCTAGCAGAGTTTAATGGATAATCATATGATGATTATGGTGGCGCATAGGATGCAGATTAAAGTTGTGGGTACTTGTTGGAGAACAAGGTACTGGATAGACCCGTTATGAGAATTATGTCATGGTCAAATGTCATAATTAAATCTCATAATAGTTATATCATTTGATATCCTTAGACCTGAGATTACCATGGTCTTCCACATGATGAACATTATGTTTGACATAATCAAACGTAACCTTTAACCGGGTAATTATAAAGGCTATGATTGGTATAATCGGATTCATGTAGGGAAGAATGATAAGTCAAGATGGGATTTGTCCCTCTCTCAAGAGAGATATCTGCTTGGCCACCCGATGAGTGAGATTGATGATAGTGTATGGCCATACCAAAATGAATTGATGTGTTCAATGTCATTTGCTCAAATCAATATACTCGGGATCGAGAAACCATTGGACAATATAAGTTGACGTGGACCATGACTTATGTCCAATATGATATCGCGTGACAAAGGGATTGTGATATGTTCTATAAGGTAACTTTGGACTTTCAAAGTTATACTAATTGGGTAGTCATAATAGCTTGCTAGAGTCCGCTTATGACTTACGGGTTATGAATGGTTCGGACTCGTTACCAACTTAGTATAATCCTCGTGGGTCACACACAATAGAACGGATTGAAAAGGCTAAAAATCTGGGATTTTGCACTAGGGCACCATACGGCTAGGAAGGCACTGTACGGCTAGGTAAGAGCCGTACGGCTCCTTCCCCGTATCTTGTCAGATTGTGCAGATTTCTTGTGTGACAAGGAATCCCAATCCCATAGGTTAAACCCTCATATAAATATATGCAACCGGGTTTGACAACCTCTAACGTTGATTTTGGAACCCACAACACATTGTTTTAGAAATATTAAAATATAGAGAGGTATGGTTATTCATTTTGAGATTTGGAATCATCAAAACACAATAATCAATGAAGAAAAATAATTCCTATGAAGAAATCGTTTCTTCACCAAGCCTTGGATCTAGCAATCAATCAAGAAGGTGTTCTTGAGTCCGTTCGACGTGTGGATACCGATAGAGGGTGTTTGCTTTAGCACCTTAAAGTCCGTGTTCATAGATTCGATCTTCAAGGGTTAGTTTCTTTCATCTTGTATTTAATTTAATCAACATGAACAGATATGGGCTCATGGGTGTTTGATTTCATATGTTTATTCCGCTGCGCATGATGCATCAAAACCCAACAGTGGTATCAGAGCCCCATTCATTATTGATTATTTTAATACATTATGTTTAAATTATTTTATTTTATTATATGATTTTGCATGATGATAAAGATGAATATGTGACTAGGGTTTATGAGCATGAATATGGGGATTATGTAATTATTATGTTGATGTGATCTATATGAATAATTGCATGTTGGGGTTATCAATGAATAATTGGATTATGTGTATTGATAATTTAGATCTAATTTGTATATATAATAAATTGTTTATTCATAATATTGATTAGATCTATTTAAATTCGTAATCTGTAAATTCGTGTTAGTTTAATCTGATTAATGCATGAACACGATATTGAGATTGATCGAATTTAAGAAATTCTAGAAATCTGGACTAAGGCACCGTACGGCGCCCTAGGTGGCGTATGCCTCCTAGTTAGCCATACGGCGGCCCTAGGGTTTTCTGGCAGATTTGTTTTGTTTTCTGGTTTTCTGATTGTTCTGTAAATCGTTTACAGAATTCGAATCAGAACTGAATCCGGTTTCAGATGGCAGGTTTTCGAAACCGTGTTTCCTGAAAATATGATTTAATCCAGAAAATTGCAGAAATCAGAGTTCTTAAGAGTTCAGAATTGCTGCAGTCTGTGAAATTGAAGAGACAATGAATGATCTTGAAACAAGTTACTTTTCTATACGGAAATGTGGATGCCTCTTGGCTTAGTTTCAGCCGTATGGAATAATTACTTGGTTTCTTGATCTTAGTACGGAAATGTGGATGCCTCTTGGCTTAGTTTTGGCCGTACGTTTTGTGCTCTCAATCTATAGATGTTCTGCATAAACAAAAGGTTTCAGAATTTATCCTTATCGTCAAAGTGAAAAATTGTTGCAGAGAAGGAAACTAAATTTGGATTGATTCATCGTAAGGGCCAATGGAAGGCTTACACCTTGTTTTTGGACACACGGATGAAATATCCAATCTGTAAATTGTTTACAGAAAATTTAGATTTCGTCCCCATAATGTTGCTTCATAATTAAATCACAAGATTTTGCTCCAGTTAATTAATTTGATTAGTTAACATACATTATGAAAAGAATATATTATATTATGTTTGACATAATTAAATATATGATGCATGCCTCTATGTAAATGACCT
Source organism: Campanula takesimana (assembly GCA_026119855.1). NCBI lineage: Eukaryota > Viridiplantae > Streptophyta > Magnoliopsida > Asterales > Campanulaceae > Campanula > Campanula takesimana. The sequence goes on along the minus strand of JAOWBW010002971.1, from coordinate 30,592 downwards.
TCACAAAATTTTAAGTTTTATACCCTCCATGATTTAAACACTTGTGAAGTAATTTGATAGTTTCGATGTGGTTTATCTGCCAAAGTAGGGCACATCATTCTATCAATGAAAAGCAAGATGAGGCAAAGGTTGTCTATACGTTTAAAGTGGTCAAACTTAATTAGTGATTGATAAGGAGTTATCTACCTAAATAGCTTGGTTTTGAGGTTCATACCAAAGCAGACTCACAAATCAAGTGAAATATGGATCTTAGCCCATTTAAATTATATATTACAAAAGTTGTATTTGAAGGTGTATAATTTAGTGTGAGTATTTATGAAATACATTATATATCGCTAAATGATAATGGTATGAAATATAGGTGTATATTTATTTGAATATTTTTGTAGAATGTTAATCATGTTCAATCACTACGATAGACCCCACTTAAAGACAATAAAATTAACTTCATTGACCTAGTCATGAGCTTAAGAATTGTTCTAAAGCAAGAACGGAAGTTATGAATTCTTAATAAATCATATGCTTAAGAAACCTAATGCCTTAAGGATGGACAAATACATTAATTAGAAACATGTGGATGATTCTATAGATGTCAATTGTCCTACGACTTGCTACCATATATTTAGAACTTAACAAGTATCTGAAATATATGAATGTTTATGTGATAAGAAATCATGTAGGAAGCGTTCCTACAAGCAACAAAGGCAAGATAAAAGTTTGAGATTGAAAAGCGCCTCACATTCATATGATGACTGAAAGTATATTACTAAGTTCGCATGTTTTGAACATGGAGAGACATATTAATTACCTTAGATGGCTTGGTTATCAAGTTAGTTTGGAACTAACGAACGGATTTGATATTAATTCATAAGCGACATTTAATGTTTAAAATGTTAAGTCTTAATATTAAATGAAAACCTTCTCAAACTCTAAAGGTTAATAAAGAAAAAGATTTAAGATAAAGACAAGACACGAGTTGTCAAGTCTAAATGAAATAATTGTGGCTAAACCTAAAATCCTGAGGATGTAATTGCTCCTATGGTAATGTGATTGACCATAGGAGAAATTACAATTTGAATTAAAAGATCAAAAGGAAGGGTAGTAGGACTACCACTTCAAGTATTTATGTTTATCTTTCTACATCTAAGTTCTTTGGTATTGGATACCGGATATGGATCCCACATTTGTATAAATGTGTAAGACTTGAGAAAATAGAAAGACTACTTAAGGAAGGTAAGGATTAACCTATGTGGTAATAATGATGCAAAGGTTACAACATTAATTATAGGAACTTGCGAAGTGTCTTTACCTAGTAGGTTCATATTTGTTTTGAACAAATGATGTTATGTTCCTATTTTAAGTAGAAATATTATTTTGGTTTCTTCATTCAAAGATAATGGATATTTCTTATTTTGAATAAGTACTCCATTAAATATGATTTGCTTTATTTTATTGCTAATCATATAATGGTACTTTATATCCTTATCTTGGAAGAACAAAATAATAAGTATAACATAAATAATGGAAATCTGAATCTACGGATGTAAGCGTTACATTCTTAAAGCATTGATGTCTATATCAATGATAAGAAACACATATATAAAATTCCATGGGACATACTTTTAAATCACATGATTTCGAATCATGTGATATATGTAAATCTTGGAAATTGATTAAGACACCTCTTACTAATAGTAGTAAAAAGTAAATACTCTTTTGAACTAATACATATTGATGTATATAGTTCATTAAAGTAACAATGCTAGAGAGTATTTCGATAACTCATGGCAAAAGTATTAGTGTACTCTGATCTGATCAAAGTAATAAATATTTGAACCATGGACTTTTCGAGAATTCCGCAGAAAGTCTGAAAAATAAGAAAAACAGAAACTGGAAACAAAAACCGTACGGCTGCGAACTAGGTGTATGCCTAGTGATGAGCCGTACATCTCCTGTTACAGAAATCTGCAGATTGTCTGCAACTGCTGTTTTTCGCCTCATGATAAGTCAAATTGATTTTCAATTTATCTTCTGGATTTTATGCTGAAAACAGCTGCGCTTACACTAATTCGAGTTTCATCTATGGAGGTTCGTCATACCATATGAGACATGGAATGAAAGAAAACTAGGTTTGTATTTCATAAATATTTATGATGTGACACTTTTGTGAAAAGTATTGTCTTGGACAAAATCTGTCGCGAGCCCGGACCCCGCGGGCCCGAGACCGCGATCTGGACGTCGACTCTAAAACCAAAACTAAGAGATACCAGAGTTAAAAATTTCATTTGATACCAAATGGTAGAGATCCAAAGTTTTACAAAACCAAGTTTGATAAAAACCAAATACAACTATCATAAACTTCCACAAGTTTATGCCCAACAAAATACAAACATACAATTCTTAGTGACGTCATTGTTTGGTACAACTACCCCAAAATGGTTACACATTTACATAATGTAAACCAACCTATATCAACCTTCCCCAAAAGAATGCATCCACACTCGACGTCCTCTTTCTCGTGATCAGCGAGACTAATCCTTAGCACCTGGGGGGGTTAAGGAAAAACAAAGATAAAAGGAAAAGGGGGTGAGATAAATCTCAATAAGTTACTAATACAACTACATGACATGCTATGATGCGATATACAATAAGCAATAGTAAATATCACATAGCACATAGCATTTATCACTTAACAGATAGCAGCGGAAATAAACACATAACAAAGGATATAGCCAAGGTTTTCCAAACCGGTACATCCAAATAAAGGATCGCTGTGCAGCTTCAATAGTCAACAATCATCATCTCCATAATAGCATGAAAGCCGAAGAGAGAACCCCGGTACCGGAACCAATAACCATAAAAGTGTCACAAAGGACAAGGACCATGACACAAAGTCACGCCCGGTAGCTAGATACATTCACAGAGGAACGCTAACTTATCCTTTCCAAGGCCAATCTGGAAAAGGGGTAAAAGAAGGGGGCAAAACAATGGTCAACATTATAATGGACTTGGCTTTGCCATTATAATCTTTCCCATCGCCCGATGCAACAAATATGCCAGCTGGGCTTCCAAATAAATGCTAAGTAATAATAATTTAGCATGGATGAACAACTTAAGGTTCCAAAGTAGGGAACCAATCCAATTAAATCACCACAAAGGTAAACCAATATAAACAGCACATCAAAGATGAACCACATTCCCAAAATGATACTAAATCAAATTCCATATCATATTTATTCACAAAAGAATCAAATCCAATCAATAAAGTGTTCCACGGTGTTATCTTAAGTTAATTAGAAGAAATAAACCTAAACTAGTTAAGCCTTATGTCTTAAACCAAGCAAAAGGACAAAATCCCCAACAGGCGGGCGGGCGGGCGCCTGGGCATAGGCAGGCGCGCGCTTGAATGGACAGAAGGTCAGGCGCTAGAAAAAGTGGGAGTAGGCGGGCGCCTGGGCAGGGGAAGGCGGGCGCCTGGTCTACGGGCTGGGAAGAATTCCCAGCTGGGTTCTTCAAATTTCCTTACCAATTCCACACCATTTTCATAATACCCAAAATCAACACTCCCAACACGATTCCTAAGGTATCCAAACTTCATTTAACCAAAAAGGGGACCTAAATAACACCCTTTAATCACCCAAACCAACACCAAATCCCCACATTCAAGATTTCACCATTTTTAACCAAAAACTCAAATAAATTCAAAACAAATTCAAAACCCAACCAAACTTCAAATATAACACATCAAACATCATATAAACATGATATGAACATTTTAGCATAAAAATGGGGAAAAGTAACTTACTTGATAAATCTCAAAGTTGACGGAATTCAATTCTTTTTGGTTCTACGCGATCCTATCGACGATCTAAACAAGGTTCATGTTTTGAGAAATGAGAGATTACAAGAGGAAGATGGAGAAAATGAAGAGAGAAGGAAGGAGAAGAAAATGCTTACCACAATGGAGGAGAGAGAGAGAGTGATTGCTGGGAGAGGGTGGAGAGAGGAGTGAGGGAGAGGTGAGGGGAGAAGAGGGAAGTAGGGGAAAATTATTTCGAAATGTTACAACTAGACCCCCTCCCCATCAACTAACACAATTACTCCCCACTAACAATTAAGACCCAACAATTCTACACTAGCACAAATGACCCAAATAAAATGCTAGGCATAATTATTATGAAACATAAATTGCACAATTAATTATTTAAATAAATAATAATTTAAATAAATAACTAAGCAAATAATTAAATAAAAATCATTTAATTACTAATAAAATAGAGCCTAGCTTTCGGGTCGTGACATTCACTCCCCCTTAAAGAAAATTCGACCCGAATTTTAACGAGACTTACCTTAAACAAAAAGCCACGGAAATTTCCTCTCGATCTCACCACGAAGCTCCCACGTCGACTCCTCGATGTTATGATTCCTCCAAAGGACTCGAACCAAAGAAATACTTTTGTTCCTCAACTCTTGGACTTTAGAATCTAAGATCCGAACCGGTCGTTCCTCATAAGTCATATCGGGCTCAATATCCTCCGGTACCCTTGGTAACACGTGAGATGGATCATGAACATACTTCCGAAGCATAGAAACGTGGAACACGTGGTGCAACCGGTCCAAAGATGGCGGTAACGCAAGACGATACGCTAGAAGTCCAACCTTTCCCAAGATCTCGAACGGACCAATAAACCTTGGAGCCAATTTTCCTTTCTTTCCAAACCTACGAATACCCACCTTTGGAGACACTTTCAAGAACACCAAATCACCAGTCTGAAAGCTAAGATCTCGCCTTCGGTTATCTGCGTAGCTCTTATGTCGACTCTGGGCTGTTTTCAATCTATCCGGATAACTTTAACCTTTTCAACCGAATCCCGAAGCAAATCAATACCCAAAACTTTCGCTTCACCGACCTCATCCCAACAAATAGGCGATCTACATTTCCTTCCATACAAAGCCTCATACGGTGCCATCTCGATACTAGCCTGATAACTGTTGTTGTAAGAGAATTCCACTAACGGTAGGTGCGAATCCCAAGAATCAGAAAAGTCTATCGCACAAGCTCGCAACATATCCTCCAAAATCTTAATAGTCCTCTCGGATTGACCGTCGGTCTGAGGATGAAAAGCTGTACTGAATCGCAAATCTGTACCCAAAGCTTCCTGAAACGCCTTCCAAAATCTAGAAGTAAACCTCGGGTCTCGATCTGACACAATGCAAACCGGAACCCCATGCAATCTCACAATCTCGTCGATATAAAGGGTCGCAAGCTTCTCCATTGAATATCTGATGTCAATGGGCAAGAAATGGGCACTCTTGGTCAATCTATCCACTATTACCCAAACACTGTCATACTTCCTACGGGTACGAGGTAGTCCCGTAACGAAATCCATAGTCACATGCTCCCATTTCCACTCGGGAATCTCTAACGGCTAAAGTAGTCCCGCGGGTCTCTGATGCTCGGCTTTGACCTGTTGACAAGTTAAACACTTCGAAACATACTCGGCTATTTCCCTTTTCATATTAATCCACCAAAATTGTTGCTTCAAGTCTTGATACATCTTCGTACTACCCGGATGAATAGTATACCTCGATTTGTGACCCTCATCAAGAACTCTCTGTTTAATTCCATCAACATCCGGAACACACAAACGACCACGGAATGTCAAAACTCCACTCGAACTCAATGAAAAATCCTCGAAGTTATTTTCCTTCAATTTACCCATTACCTTCACTAACTCGGGATCTTCTTTCTGAGCTTCCTTTATCCTCTGAATTAGGGTCGGAGATACCCTAATATTCGCAAAACTAGCCCCATGTCTCGATTCACGAGGAGACCAATCTCGAACATCCTCAAGCATTTTCCCTTTACGGACCATCATCAAAGCCACATAAGATTTTCTACTAATCGCATCGGCTACCACATTCGCCTTTCCCGGGTGATAAGAAATCGTACAATCATAATCCATCAACAATTCCATCCATCGGCGCTGTCTATTATTCAACTCTTTCTGGGAGAAAAGGTACTTCAAACTCTTGTGATCGGTAAAAATCTCAAACTTCGCTCCATAAAGATAGTGCTTCCATTTGCGCAACGCAAATACAATAGCCGCTAACTCCATATCATGAGTCGGGTAATTCTGTTCACTAGAGGTCAACTTCCTCGAAGCATACGCAATTACGTTCCCATTCTGCATCAACACACAACCCAAACCCTCTTTCGAAGCATCACTGTAAATCACTAGGCCATCGCTCCCATTAGGCAAAGTCAAGATCGGTGCGGTAGTCAACCTCTTCTTCAGTTCCTCGAAACTCTTGTCACATTTCTCGGTCCACATAAACGGAACATTCTTCCGGGTCAACTGAGTCATCGGAGTAGCGATCCTCGAAAACCCCTCAATAAATCTTCGGTAATACCCGGCTAAACCAAGAAAGCTTCTAATCTCTGTCACTGATTCGGGTCTTTTCCAATCCACTATAGCTTCAATCTTTGAAGGATCCACCGAAATCCCATCTTTAGAAATCATATGACCCAGAAATGATACCTTCTCGAGCCAAAATTCGCATTTGCTAAACTTCGCAAATAATTTCTCCCTCGCAAGAACGGATAAAACTGTCCTCAAGTGCTGCTCGTGCTCCTCTCGAGACTTCGAATAAACAAGAATGTCGTCGATGAAGACTACCACGAACGAGTCAAGATAAGGATGGAAAACTCGGTTCATCAAATCCATAAACACGGCCGGCGCGTTAGTCAACCCAAACGGCATAACCAAGAACTCATAATGACCGTAACGAGTGCGAAAGGCAGTCTTCGAAATATCCTCCGATCGAACCTTCAACTGATGGTACCCACTCCTCAAATCAAGTTTGGAAAACACAACGGACCCTTGAAGCTGATCAAACAAATCATCAATATGGGGTAGAGGGTATTTATTCTTCACCGTAACCTGATTCAACTTTCTGTAATCGATGCACAATCTCAAGGAACCGTCTTTCTTCCGCACAAATAAAACCGGTGCTCCCCACGGGGAAACACTAGGGCGGATAAACCCTCGATCAAGCAACTCTTGCAATTGAACCTTTAATTCCTTCAACTCTGCGGGAGCTAACCTATAAGGCGCTTTCAAAATTGGAGCCGTACCCGGCAAAAGATCTATACAAAACTCAATCTCACGATCGGGAGGCATATCATACTCGGTAGAGAAAACATCAGGAAATTCCTGAACTACCCGAACTCTATCAAAACTAGGGGATTCCTTCCTAGTATCAAGAACACTAGCCAAATACCCCTCACAACCACTATGCAATAATTTTCTCGCTTTCATAAAAGAAATTAGGCGAACCTTTCTACTCAGAGGACTAGCCTCAAACACAAATTTAGGCACATCGGGAATAGAAAAAGTAACTGTTTTCTTACGGCAATCAACGGAAGCATGAAACTTGCTCAACCAATCCATACCCAAAATGACATCAAAGTCTTGGATAGGAAGAACTACCAAATCCGCACAAAGGACTCGACCACAAATAACCACATCACAAGCACGAAAGACTCGATCAGAAATCAAGCATTCTCCTATAGGGGTCGACACCTCTAGCACGTACGGTAAAGACTCGAATGCAGCAATTAACATGGAAGCAAATTGCACAGAAATGTATGAATGAGATGTTCCTGGATCTACTAACGCTCGTGCGCTCACATTAGACACAGAAAAAATACCTCCAACAACGGATGGATCATCGGTAGCTTGTTGTTGATTCATGGCATAAACCTTCCCTTGAACTTTGGGCTTCCCTGCGGCATCCCTTTTCTGACCCTGATTAATACAACCTCCTGACCCGGATGCTTGACCTCGGTACCTCGTGCACTCTCTCGCAAAGTGCCCCATTTCACCACAATTGGTGCACTTGCCTTGCTTTTTCCAACACCTATCCTCCGCATGGCCTACCTTCTGACAAAAGGTACAAGGCTTTCTATTCTGAATCCCCGGAGTAGTACCCGAATTCCTCAGTGTGGTTTACCCCTTAAACTGAGATGATGCTCCCGGGTTACCTCGGTTGTCGAAACGGTGTTGTGGCTTGCCTTGAGCTCCTTGCTTACTCGGGTTAGCTACCTCGGTCTTCCTTTTATGCTCCCCAATATCTTTCTCTATTAAATAGGCTCGGTCCACCGCATCTTGGAAAGTCACAATCCGTTGAGCAATAAGTTGAGTAGGGATGGAGGTCTTCAATCCCTGAATGAATCTCATAGCCTTTTGTTCCTCGGTCCTCACCAAATAGTCGCAATACCGGGCTAATTTTATGAACTTAGCCGAGTATTGTGCTATAGACAACACACCTTGTTCTAGGTTGAGTAGCTCGATCTCCTTTCGGTTTTGGTCAACAACCGGAATGAAATGCTCCTTGAATTTGCGCACAAACAACTCCCACGCATACACCGTGCGAGTATCATCCCAAGTAGCTTTAATACCTTTCCACCAATGCTCGGCGGCTCCCACAAGCTTGTAAGCCGTGAACCGGACCTTGTCCTCATCCGTGCACCCAAACACATCATAAATCTTCTCCATCGACTCAATCCACAACTCAGCTTTCTGAACATCGGGTTCCCCATTGAATTCAACCGGTTTCAACTTCAGAAATTGCTCCAACCCATAGCGGGGTGGTGCTTGTTCTACCCTCGGACCTTGATCATGTATGGCCTTCATGGCCGCCTCGAACATGCCTTGAAACATGGCACGGGCTTCTTCCCTTGTATCATTCTGATTTTGTGCCCCACTAGTACCTCCTCTGTTTCTTCTTCCAGACATTGTGAGTAATTACCTGCATAAGACATCAACCGTTAATCACTCCGCACACTACTACCCACCTAGGTCATACTAATCCACCTATACTTATACTTCGAGCTAATGCCATGGCTCTGATACCAACTGTCGTGACCCCGGACCCCTCGGGCCCGAGACCGCGATCTGGACGTCGACTCTAAAACCAAAACTAAGAGATACCAGAGTTAAAAATTTCATTTGATACCAAAAGGTAGAGATCCAAAGTTTTACAAAACCAAGTTTGATAAAAACCAAATACAACTATCATAAACTTCCACAAGTTTATGCCCAACAAAATACAAACATACAATTCTTAGTTACGTCATTGTTTGGTACAACTACCCCTAAATGGTTACACATTTACATAATGTAAACCAACCTATATCAACCTTCCCCAAAAGAATGGATCCACACTCGACGTCCTCTTTCTCGTGATCAGCGAGACTAATCCTTAGCACCTGGGGGGGGTTAAGGAAAAACAAAGATAAAAGGAAAAGGGGGTGAGATAAATCTCAATAAGTTACTAATGCAACTACATGACATGCTATGATGCGATATACAATAAGCAATAGTAAATATCACATAGCACATAGCATTTATCACTTAACAGATAGCAGCGAAAATAAACACATTCCAAATAAAGGATCGATGTGCAGCTTCAATAGTCAACAATCATCATCTCCATAATAGCATGAAAGCCGAAGAGAGAACCCCGGTACCGGAACCAATAACCATAAAAGTGTCACAAAGGACAAGGACCATGACACAAAGTCACGCCCGGTAGCTAGATACATTCACAGAGGAACGCTAACTTATCCTTTCCAAGGCCAATCTGGAAAAGGGGTAAAAGAAAGGGGCAAAACAATGGTCAACATTATAATGGACTTGGCTTTGCCATTATAATCTTTCCCATCGCCTGATGCAACAAATATGCCACTTGGGCTTCCAAATAAATGCTAAGTAATAATAATTTAGCATGGATGAACAACTTAAGGTTCCAAAGTAGGGAACCAATCCAATTAAATCACCACAAAGGTAAACCAATATAAACAGCACATCAAAGATGAACCATATTCCCAAAATGATACTAAATCAAATTCCATATCATATTTATTCACAAAAAAATTCAAATCCAATCAATAAAGTGTTCCACGGTGTTATCTTAAGTTAATTAGAAGAAATAAACCTAAACTAGTTAAGCCTTAAGTCTTAAACCAAGCAAAAGGACAAAATCCCCAACAGGCGGGCGGGCGGGCGCCTGGGCATAGGCAGGCGCGCGCTTGAATGGACAGAAGGTCAGGCGCTAGAAAAAGTGGGAGTAGGCGGGCGCCTGGGCAGGGGCAGGCGGGCGCCTGGTCTACGGGCTGGGAAGAATTCCCAGCTGGGTTCTTCAAATTTCCTTACCAATTCCACACCATTTTCATAATACCCAAAATCAACACTCCCAACACGATTCCTAAGGTATCCAAACATCATTTAACCAAAAAGGGGACCTAAATAACACCCTTTAATCACCCAAACCAACACCAAATCCCCACATTCAAGATTTCACCATTTTTAACCAAAAACTCAAATAAATTCAAAACAAATTCAAAACGCAACCAAACTTCAAATATAACACATCAAACATCATATAAACATGATATGAACATTTTAGCATAAAAATGGGGAAAAGTAACTTACTTGATAAATCTCAAAGTTGACGGAATTCAATTCTTTTTGGTTCTACGCGATCCTATCGACGATCTAAACAAGGTTCATGTTTTGAGAAATGAGAGATTACAAGAGGAAGATGGAGAAAATGAAGAGAGAAGGAAGGAGAAGAAAATGCTTACCACAATGGAGGAGAGAGAGAGAGAGATTGCTGGGAGAGGGTGGAGAGGAGTGAGGGAGAGGTGAGGGAGAAGGGGGAAGTAGGGGAAAATTATTTCGAAATGTTACAACTAGACCCCCTCCCCATCAACTAACACAATTACTCCCCACTAACAATTAAGACCCAACAATTCTACACTAGCACAAATGACCCAAATAAAATGCTAGGCATAATTATTATGAAACATAAATTGCACAATTAATTATTTAAATAAATAATAATTTAAATAAATAACTAAGCAAATAATTAAATAAAAATCATTTAATTACTAATAAAATAGAGCCTAGCTTTCGGGTCGTGACAGAATCACATCTAAATCTAGTAAATGTATTTTCATAGGATATCTTAAAGATATTAATTTTACACCCTTTAAAGTACAAATCGTTTGTTATTCTAAGTAGCACTTTCTAGATAAATTGTTTCTCTCTAAAGAACTAGTGGGAGTAAAATGTATCTCGAAGAGTTCGAGACCCAGAAAATGACATAGAACCTAAGATGAAAGTTGAACAAAGTTTCACAAGAAGTTGTGGAAATTCGTTCAAATATTCACAAGTACTTTGCATATATGATAGGATACTATCTATAACAAGAAATATTGATTTCTCATAATAGAAAGTAATAAGGAAGATATCATTAAGAATGATTGACCTATTATCTATCGAGATGCAATGTCCGCTCCGGATTTTAGATCAATGACTTGGAGTCATGAAATCTAGAATACAATCCATGTATGATAATCAAGTTTGAAACTTTAATGTTCTACCCGAAGGCTTAAAAACCATAAGGTAGAAAAGAACATGTTCTTGGAGAAAACTGACATGAATTGTAAAGTGCATATTATTGAAGCACGACTAATTGAGTAAACTTAATTCATAATATCGATTATGATGAAACTTTTTCACCCGTAGTCATGCTTAATGTTATTATAATTGTAATTGTCATGACCTCATATTTCGAATATGAAATGTGACAAATGGATGTTAAAACAGCATTCCTTAATAGGACCATACTTTAGGATGTGTTTGATACAACCTAAAAGTTTTATTAATCCATAAGATTCTAATAAAATATGCAAGTTGCAGAAATCCATGAGATGGATTGAAGCAAACTACTTGGAGTGAAATTTTTATTTTGATATAGTATTCATAGAGTTTGAATGCATCAAAGCTGAAACCAATCGGATCCTAGTGAAAGTCACTAGTTAAGAAACATCCTTATGTACTTGAAAAGAACTAATGGATGCATTCTTGATCTTTGATGGAATGAAAGATGATCTTATAATAGTTACATAGATGCATTCTTACAAACCAACAAAGATAAATATTGAAGCATAAATACATGTTTACGTTTAATAATTGTGTTAGAAGAGTTCTAAATACACCATTACTATTCTACAAAAGGTTGAGTATCTAGTGGCATGGGATGCAACTAGAAAATTGTTTGGATTAAGATACTAATTAGTAAACTAGAAATCGTTTCTAGTATCACTAATTTAATGGACCTTCATTGTGACAATAATCGTTATTGCACAAGTCAAGGGATTAATATCTTATCTAAACACATACTCGGACATTTCTATCTTATTCGAGAAATCGTCAAAAGATGGAAGATGTTAAAATATGCAAAATACCATATGATGATAACAAGGATAATCATCTTACATAATCTTGCTTGCAATAATGATGGAGATTGTAACTAACTCAATGGGTATTGATACACGTTAATTGGCCCTATTGCAAGTGGGAGATTGTTGATATTATGCCCTAGACCGTTGAGAAAGGCCTATACGTTACATCATAACTTCATTGTTATAGAGATAACAAACCGATTATTATATATTTTGCATGTTTATTATAATAATTATTATCCCTAGCACTTATGAAGAGCTAGCATAAGTTTAATGGATAAATTATATGATGATTATGGTGCATAGGATGCAGATTAAACTTGCGGGTACTTGTTGGAGAACAAGGTACTGGATAGACCCGTTATGAGATTTATTTCATGGTCAATGTCATAATTAAATCTCATAATAGTTATATCATTTGATATCCTTAGACCTGAGATTATCATGGTTTTCCACATGATGAAAATTATGTTTGACATAGTTAAACGCTACCTTTAACCGGGTAGTTATAAAGGCTATGATTGGCATAAGAGGATTCTTGTAGGGAAGAATGATAAGTCAAGATGGGATTTGTCCCTCTCTTAAGATAGATATGCTTGGCCACTCGATGAGTGAGATTGATGATAGTGTATGGCCATACCTAAATGAATTGATATGTTCAATGTTATTTGCTCATATCAATCTAATCGGGATCGAGAAATCATTAGACAACATAGTTGACGTGGACCATGACTTATGTCCAATATGATATCGCGTGACAAAGGGATTGTGATATGTTCTATAAGGTAAGACTTTCAAAGTTATACTAATTGGGTAGTCATAATGGCTTGCTAGAGTCCGCTTATGACTTACGGATTATGAATGGTTCGGACTCGTTGCCAACTTAGTATAATCCTATTGGGTTACACACAATAGAATGGATTGAAAAAGCTAAAAATCTGGGATTTTTCACTAGGGCACCGTACGGCTAGGAAGGCACCATACGGCTAGGTAAGAGCCGTATGGCTCCTTCCCCATATCTAGTCAGATTCTGCAGATTTCTTGTGTGATAAAGAATCCCGATCCCAAACGGAATTAGGTCATACCCTCATAAATATATGCAGCCGGGTTGACAGGCTCCAATATTGATTTTAGAAATCACAACACATTGTTTAGATACAAAAAATATAGAGAGGTATGATTATTCATTTTGAGATTTGGAATCATCAAAACACAATAATCAATGAAGAAAAATAATTCCTATGAAGAAAAGCGTTTCTTCACCAAGCCTTGGATCTAGTAATCAATCAAGAAGGTGTTTTTGAGTCCGTTCGATGTGTGGATACCGATAGAGGGAGTTTGCTTAGCACCTTAAAGTTTGTTTCATGGATTCGATCTTTAAGGGTTAGTTTCTTTCATCTTGTATTTAATTTAATCAACATGCATGGATCCGGGTTTATGGGTGTTTGATTTCATATGTTTATTCCGTTGTGCATGATGCATCAAAACCAAACACTATCTGGTGTAGTCTATTCTAGTGATGTAGAAGTAGATACCAAAATCTGTATTGCCCGAGGCAATAATCTGGTTAGATTTCAGAGTAGTACATCTGACTCCGCATTTGAAGAATTATGAGTCGGCTGCAGCGATTGTAAGCAGTGACAATCTGGATGAGGATTGTGATTATGCCCTAGTGACTGAAGAAGAAGCGTGAAATGAAGTTGCATGGGTTCTAGATTTGGGTGCTTCTTATCACATGTGTTCACGTAAAGAGCAGTTTACAACGTACGAGCAGAAGGATGGAGACCGTATTTCTATGGCTAATGGATCTGTATGTGAGGTAGTAGGCATGGGCTCCATAAATGTAAGAACTTCTGGTGATAAATTTCTTATATTGAACAAGGTGAGACATGTTCTACAAGTACAAAGAATCTGATATCGCTTAGTCGGTTGGACAAGAAGGGATACAGTTTCAAAGGTGAAGGTGGAGTTTTGGATGTCTACAATGGTTCAGATGTGATTCTGAAGGGTGATAGAAAAGGTTCCTTGTATGTCCTTTAAGGTTTTGAGATGGGTGAGGGTGTTAACAAGAAGGTGGAGCAGCGTTTTATTCTAGGTGGGAGTTAACTGGGCAAGCCACGACAAGAATATCAACTACACCAGTTTCATCGGTCATGGTTGGCAAGATCCAATGTCGACTGGATGGGCCACATCTGAATGACTGTTAATTGCCTGTTGGGGCGATTCTGAGTGCCCGTAGGTGCAAGTCTTGGTGTTCGTAGGATACATGCATGCAGAATATCTTATTGTCCAGAGAACAAAGTTGTTTGTCTGGTGAGGCAAATTCTGAGTGTCTTGAAGATACATGGCGCACGAAAAATATGGTTGTCCGAAGGACAAATATAGTGTCTTTGACGAAAGACAGACTGAGGCAAAGGTGGAAAAATATGTTTCTGGTATGAGGGATGTGGCTCAAGGTGGAGTCTGTGTCAGCAGTTCGTGCATCTGAATTATTAGGGGAGATTCAAAGTCAAAGTGGAGATTGTTAGAGAAGAATGACTTTGAATAAGTAAAATTTGAGAAGGAAAAGCAATGTAATTAAATCATTTTGAGATTTAATTAAGGACTCCTTCTGTCTTCAGGTTTAGGTCTCTAGCCTATAAATACTAGTTGTAAATTAGTAGTCTCTGCGATATCAAAGACAAAGAGAGAAAGATCAATAATTCTAGATCTAGGGTTTTGCATAGCTAGGAACTTTGTGAACAAAGTTCATGCAAATATAGATTAGTGTGATCATCTTCTTGTAATTGTTTCTCCGCCATAATAATGTATGTTTCCCTTTGCCCGTGGGCATAGCAATAGGTTGTTGGTGAACCACGTAAAATCTGTGTCTTACTTGTTGATTTGCGCTCATTATTATCTGCTATCTCTTGGGTCTGATTTACTAAAGTGTTGTTATTTGTTTAGAGATAACACCAATAATCAATAGTTGGGTTCATTTGTTATTGTAGGTTTTTCTAGTTGGCATGAACCAGACATGTTGGATATCCATTTTGGTGAAGTGAATAGTGATCATTTTATTCCATAAAAAAGGGTGTGATGATTTAACTAAACAATACCAATATGTCATTGTTGATCTTAATAGACAATCAGACATTCAGAGGGAAGAAAACCGGATTCAACTATGTGCTTCAATCGATTCTTGTAGATTTTTTGGTGAGCCAAGGATTGCCTTTGCGTGGCCATGATGAGTCTAAAGATTATTTGAATAGAGGAAATTTTGTTCAAGCACTAAAGATGATTGCTAAATAAAATGATTCCAATCAAAATGTGGTTTTGGAAACTCAAGATCAAAAAAATGTAAAATGATTTCTACACACATATAAAAGGATATTTTTCATTGTTTTGCATAAGAGATTGGTAAAACAATCATTGAGGAGCTAATGATGTTTTTTTTTCCATTGATGGTAGATGAATCTAGCGATATATCTGGGAAAAGAACAAATGGCTATAGTTTTGACCTTTGTTGATTCTTGTGGGAATGTGAAAGAAAGGTTTTTTGCTATTGTTCATGTGATGGAACATCTGCTTTGTCTTTAAAATCTGCTATTGAAGGTGTATTCGCTTATGGGAGTTTGATTTTAAAAAAGGCTGGGCCAAGGTGTTGGGTTTTGAGGGTTCTTGCGTAGCGGAAGACGGCAATATGAAATCAACAAAACCCTAAGCTCCAAGATCCATTCATGATGATTAAATTAATAGCAAGATGAATTTAGAATACTAACCGTGGTTGTGCGTTTAAATTTTCTGGATCTTCAAATCTTCAAGTCTTCAAGCTTTAGATTTGATCTCCTCGTTCTTAGCGTTCATCGGATCACGATCACATGAACATGAACTTGAGATGCTAAAACAAGCATCCTCTATGTGTATCCACACGTGAATGAATATCTAGAACCATTCTAGATCTGGATTGCTAGACCCATTAGAAAACACACTTTTCTAATCTTCAAAGGCTATATGAATTTATTGGTGTTCTTGAGCTTTTGATTCGCAATCTAAACTCAAGAATATGTTTCTCAAATACATGGACGCTACCAATAATGATACAATATCAATACTTACTGATTAGGGTTAAGAGAGGGGTGTTTATACACGTTAATCCTAAACCCTTTATGAGAAATAGGTCAAAACCCGTCAAAATACGAAATCAGTAAACTAGGCCTGAACAGGGCCTGCTCGGCCAAGTACTTTAAGGTGCTCGGCCGAGCACCCTTGTGCCAGAACTTTCTGTTACTCATGCTCGGCCGAGTCATATGATTTGCTCGGCCGAGCACCCCCAGAAACTTGATTTTAGCCTTTTAAACAATTCGTTCTTTTGTGTGTGACCCCATAGGATTATATGAAATTGGCAATGAGTTTAACCAAGGTCAAACCCATAAGTCATAAGCGGACTCTAGCAATCCATCATGACTACCCAATTAATATAACTTAACGAAGTTCGTTCATCCTCATAGAACATATCACAATCCTTTTGTCACGCAATATCATATTGGATATAAGTTATGGTCCATGTCAACTTATGTTATCTAATGCTTTCTCGATCCCGAGTAGATTGATATGAGCAAATGACATTGAACACTTCAATTCACTTGGGTACGGCCATACACTATCATCAATCTCACTCATCGAGAGGCCAAGCAGATATCTCTCTTGAGAGAGGGACAAATCCCATCTTGACTTATCATTCTTCCCTACATGAATCCGATTAGGCCAATCGTAGCCTTTATAACCACCCGGTTAGGGGTAGCGTTTGAGCACGCCAAACATAATGTTTATCATGTGGAAGACCATGATAAACTCAGGTCTAAGGATTCAAATGATAAAACTATATGAGATTTAATTATGACATCTGACCATGACATAAATCTCATAGGTGGGTCATGTCCAGCACTTGTTCTCCCACAAGTTCCATAAGTTTAATTGTATCACATACACATGTGTTGGTAGTGGTGCCCTAGGCACGTTTAATAAACATTGTAATTGCTATCATTTATTTCATATCAATAAATATTTTGATTATTATTGTTGTTCATGTTTACTTATAATAATCTCCGTCCCTAGTACTTGTTAAGCACTAGTATAAAGGCTAAATGATCATGGGATGATCATGTTAGATTTATGGGTACTTGTTTGGAACAAGGTACTGGACATGACCCGCTGTATGAGATTTATGTCATGGTCTATGTCGTACCTATATCTCATATTAGTTATGTCAATTGAATCCTTAGACATGAAGTTATTATAGTCTTCCACTTGATGAACATTATGTTTGACATATTCAAACGCTACTTTTAACCGAGTAGTTATAAATTGTATGATTGGCATAATCGGATTCCAGTTGGGAAGAATAATAAGCTAAATGGATTTGTCCCTCCAGGAGAGATGTCAAGCTTGGGCCCTCGAAGGAATGATGTTGATGAAATGTTCGGCCGGACTCAAATGGATTGATTGGATCAATAGCATTTGAATTATCAACATATTCGGAATCGAGAAAGTATTGAACATGACAAGTTGACTGTTTGACCATGACTTGTGTTCAAAGACATCGTGGACAAAGGGATTATGACATATTCTAAAGGAATGCGAACTTGTATCTAGTTATACTATTGGGTAGTATGACGGTTTGCTAGAACCTAATCATATCTTATGGGATCATGTTTGAGCCCATTGCCAACTTAGTATAATCCTAGAGGGTCACACACAATAGAACGAATCTTAAATAAGAGGACTATATTGGAATTTAGGGTCGAAGGATCTCAAAGGAATTTTTGGAAAAGTTCTGGGCCTCCTGGTCAACCAAGCGGGTGCTTGGGTTTGCACCAGGCGGGCGCTTGAACAAGCTGAAAAGGAACTTGACCTTCTGGTCAAATGAGCGGGGCGCCTGGGTAGGACCAGGCGGGCGCCCGGTATGCCGACAGGAAAATTCCTAATTTGATTAGGAAAGGTTTTTGGCACAAGTTACCTATTTGGAATAGGTCTTAATTGTGTATAAAAACACCAATTCGGCCAGACCATATTGGACTAGTGCTTTTGTGAGTCTCAAAGAGTTTGAGAGAGATTTTATTTTGTTCTAAGATATCATTGATTGAGGAACAAAATAAGTCACAATAAATTCCTTATAGTTCTTTATTGAATTGTGAAAGTGTGTTTCATAATTATTGGTCTAGCAACCAAGATCGAAGAATTTCGTTTGATATTCGTTCAAAGTGTGGATACCGCTAGAGGGGTGAATTTTATCATCTTACAAAGTTCGTGATTTGTTCGTGATAAAGCTTCAAGATCTCCACCAAGACCAAAGAGAAAAATTCATAGTGTAGATACCCCGGGGAACCACGGCTTTGGCTAG
Organism: Campanula takesimana; assembly: GCA_026119855.1. Lineage (NCBI taxonomy): Eukaryota > Viridiplantae > Streptophyta > Magnoliopsida > Asterales > Campanulaceae > Campanula > Campanula takesimana. Next base: position 11,894 of record JAOWBW010002971.1, on the reverse strand, counting down.
AGCGATGAATTATCCTAGGATGTCTAACTTGTTTTTAGATTGTTTAGAGTCGCCACCTATGTTTTTAAAGGAAATAAGAAAAAACCTAGAAATAGCCTAATTTATGTACAAAACCAAAGATTCGGGAGAGAAGGGTTCGGGGGTTAGGTGACGGACGTGTGGAAGTAGTTAAACACCCACTTCGACCGGCTTAAGCCGGTCTTGCTACTTTTGGTGTTCTAATATTTACATGTCCTTCAATTATTTAAATAGAAATGTGCTAACAATTATAATGAAAAGAAAAAGGGGAAAAGAATGATTTTATTGATTTAATGCTAAATATTACATGTAATAATTATGCTAGACAATACATGAAGAGATAAAAATGGTGAATTAAAATGTAGTTTGGAATGTTGGGATGTAACCTTGGTCAAACTTCAATAGTGAAGTGGCCTTTTGATTGTATCCCTTTTATGGAGATTGCATACTCACTTAGAAGAGATGAGAATATGAAGAAAGGAAATAAGACTTAGAATTTAGAAGAAGAGAATAAACCTTGTACCTTATGCTTGAACGGAGAAGAACCAAATCTTTGTGTTGACCACTTCTTGAAAAATAGACTTTTGTGTGTTTGAAGTATTTTTGTGTTAAGAAATCATCCTCCTCTTCATGATGGAATGAAGAGGTTTATATAGGTGTTGGATAAGTGTTTGTGGTCACAAAGATGGCCATTCCCCGGATCAAGCCAAGGCATAATGGTCTTGGGGGTTACAAATCAGAAAAGGAGGGAAATTTGGCAAAATCTGAGATTCTGGAAGCGGGAAGCGCGCGCTTCCCACCCCCCCCCCTATGGGAGGAGCACGCCTCCCAAAAAGGAGGGCAAAGGCGTGCGCATCCCAGCTTCAGGAAATTCATATTTCAGCCCAAAAGTTAACCCGTTATGCAGTTAAGCCCCAAAACTAACGGAATTAGTCCAAAAACTTAACGAACATCACGAAAGTCAACGAAAATAAATGAAACAAAGACTCAAGTTGACTTTGTCACTTAGTCAAATCCAAGACTAACGGAGTAAGTCAAGAACTCAACGGAAAGTAACAAAACATAACAGAAGAGAGGAAGATAGAGAATGTGTATGCAATCGGGACATGAGAGGTCCAAGGCGGGGTGTCTACAGAGCCCCTCAGCGACGTGGATTGCGAAGCAAAACGCGTCGACGAAAGAAAGACAACCGCCGAGGACATCGACAAGAGAAAACAAAGACTCGATAGAGCAGGAATTTGAAATTACAAAGGATAGAAATGCTCTCCCTGTGTGAGCGACTTTTGCTGATGGAAGAGGTATGGTGATTTGAGCGGTCCACCATGGACCAAAATTGGTGCGCGGAGCCGCATTTGCTGTATGCTGTTTGAAGCCGCATTTGCTTGCTGTTTGAAGCCGCACTTGCTGTATGCTGTTTGAAGCCGCATTTGCTTCCTGTTTGAAGCCGCACTTGCTGTATGCTGTTGAAGCCGCATTTGCTTGCTGTTTGAAGCCGCACTTGCTGTATGCTGTTTGAAGCCGCATTTGCTTGCTGTTTGAAGCCGCACTTGTTGTATGCTGTTTGAAGCCGCACTTGCTTGCTGTTTGAAGCCGCACGTGCTTGTGTGAAGTGTGAAATTGTGCTTGTGGTGCGTTGTGATTTGAAAAGTAGAGATTGCTTGAGAGAGAGATTTTGCAAGAATGGAGAAATTGCTTTTGTGTGCGGTGTGATTTTGGAAAGCATTGGATGTATTCATACCTTCACTTACCATTGCCGCTTGAGTGGAGATGGATTTCTGATGTCCGCGGAGGATGCTTTGATGGAGAATGTCCATTCTTTGGATATTGATGAGAGAATGCCCTTGATGTTGGGTTGGCGAGATGGTACTCTGGATGATGGGTTGGTCGTGCCAAAAGGCTGCGTACGTATCCCTTGAAGAGAATCAGACCAGCATAGTTCAAGGATGATGGAGAACTCTGGGGAAGAAGCTATGGAGCAAAGCAAAGTAAAGCACATATTTTTGCACATAGAAGGAGAAAAAGAAAAAAAGTTTTTTTTTTTTTTTTTTAGATTAGAAAGGAAAGAATATGCACACATGTGAGGAAAAGTTTTTTATTTTTTTTTTAGTCCGTGGGTGAACCATTTTAACCATTGTGTGCTTGTGAAGCCAACCCAAGATCAAGTCATGTTCAGTCGAAGTCCGGATTGCCTCGCTTGAATTCTGTTGTCGCCGGTGTGCCCAACGAAGATTGATGTCTAGCCCCAAGAGATTTTTCGGTTATGGGGCTTCAAAAGGCTTTTGATGCCGAGATACCAAGGGGTGCTGATTGTGAAATCCCTAGAACGCCTTTGATGCCAAACTTTGAGTGGCTTGCATAGCCCCAAGATAAATCAGTTCTTGGCCCATTCGAGTAAATCGCCCTTTGTTGTTGGCGTGAGCAAGCCCCAAGAGAAGATTATGGATGCCAAGCTTCGAGAAATTGTTAAGCCCCAAATGTCATGGACTTTTTGTTTGTGAGCTTCAAGACGGTGGAATGTAAAGCCCCAAATTATCTCGTGATTGGCTCGGCATTAAGAGCAGATGTACCGTTTGGTAGAATTCTTGATAGAGATCTCCTTCTTGCTCTTACTGGGGAGATGAATGGCCTCATTGTGGTCGATACCCAAATAGCTGAGGGCTTATGTCAAAGGATGCAGTAATGTCTTGCGGTGTCGTCGAGGTTGCGGAGGATAAGGTCTTGGCGTGATAAAGTCTCAAATGAGTATGCTTGCTTGACTCTTCTTGAGTGGAACTAATGACGGATCTTCGGAGCAACTAGTGCTGTGGCCCAACTTTATCTGAGCTGCACCTTGTGCTTTTGATCTTGGAGAAGGGGTGCTGAATTGCAGAAACATTGGGATTGGCCGTGGAATTTCCCGCTATAACCCTGTTTTGATTAGAGTTTAGCATATTGAATCTTTTTCCTTTTCTCTAAGACTTCCTTCAAAATCTCGCTGTGAGTTCTAACAAAAATCATCAACTTCATTCATAACATCGGAGTCTTCATTTAAAACCAAGAGGCCTTTGACTTGAAGTGTTGAGAGACCCTTGAATCTTGATTGTTCTCATGGAGCCATAAGACTACTCCACATTGCACTTGCTCGAGTATTGTTGCCCAAAAGACTGTCGGTCGCGAAGCCCCAATATTGCCCTTTACTCGGATTACTGTAATGCCGTAGCCAAAAGATTGTAGATTGCGAAGCCCTTGGAGACCTTCGGTGCCGAATTGAGGAAGCTTCTAATGTTGCACATGACTCGGCTGAGGATACTGCGGGGAGTTAATTGCTCTTTGCCGAGGGAGCCTTTAAGACTTGACCGTAGCCCTTAGAGTGCCATCATTGATTGCGAGAAAGGTCCATCCTTTATTGGGGGAACGAGCACGGGCACACGCGATAAGAGGGCTTTTTGACATCCCTTTTGGGAGACTTTGAGGATAGTCTCACACATATTTTTCGAGCATAGCCCCTAGGCTTGTTGATTGCCAAATGAAGTAAAAGAATCCCTTGTTCTTGAGTCACATAACCCCTAGGGCGTCACCATTTGTTGAGCAAAGCAAGAGTGACTCGTCCTCGTGTGAGGGAATAAACATGAGAGGATATGGCGAGAGCTACTCCATTTCTCGGGAGCCTTTCGGCGTACTTTAGAAGCACATACTTGAAGAAGCCTTGAAAACTGAGACACATGTTGTTGCTATTTGCTGCCCAAGCCAATTGACTAGCTAGGGATTATTTGTGCAACCTCGTGCTCTTTTATGATAGGCTTGTTCTCGGATGGATCTTGGTTACCACGGGCCTTCTTTTCATGAACCCAAAAATGCACACTGCTGGAGAATGATGCCGATAACCCAAGACAACCTTTGATGGTGCTATATCTTGTCGAGCCTTTTGCAATCCCAAAGTTGACTCGGTGGGGAATTGACTTGCTGAGGAGATTCAATGTAGAACTTGTCTTCTTTAGAGGCCGGGGATCTCCATTTCTCTTTCCCTTCTCTCTCTCACTCTCTCATTTTTTATGACGCACCCTGTTTTTGCCTAGACCGCCTTTCGGGTTTTCAATCTAGCGGGCATCTCTTTTGCGTCTTCATCATTTTTTTTTGACTCAATTGATGAGGAAGTGTGCATTGACTCTAGTTGAGGAGATAAGACATGTGATTTTGCGGTGGAGACCTTTTGTCACTAATGATGAGTAACATTGACTTGATTAGGGAAGTGTCCCTAGTATTGACATGTATTTATTTATTGAATTGAATGACTCGCGAAGGCAAGTAAGTCATTAAGAGAGAAGAGAAGGGAAGCCCCAATTTGATTGCAAGAAATGTGGAGTATGCAGAAAGAATAGAAGTCCTTAGACTCGACAAGGAACGCGAAATGATTCCAAATCTAAGAAAGTTATTCAATCTTTTTGGTGATTAATTCATTGGCAAATGAATCGTACAAAGAGGTCTTGACAAGTTCGAGATGAAAGCCAATCACCATAACGCGCTAGGGCTAAACATATCTTCTCTTCTTGCATGAGACCGGACCTGCAGGTTGCCTACGTTCCTCCAGTGTAGAGGCTCAGGTCACCGCAGTTCTTGTGGATTCTCCATTCTTCGTGATGAATTGTTGCTTCGTCCTTCGTTGGTGGATGATGATGATGATCTTGATGTGAACTTCTTTGATTGAGGGGGATTTTTATTTTTTTTTTATTTTTTTTTTTTGTGTGCTCTAACTTTTGCCTAGGTTGATTTGATGGTTTCAACCTAGCGAGCTCTTTTTTTTTTTTTTTTTTTTTTTAATCCCCCTTTGAAAATTTGCTTGACTTCTTCATGATTGTTGCTCCACCTTGTTTGTCTTGGCTTCGTCGTTGATGTTGGCGTCGATGTTTAGCCCCTAGGCGTTCAAGTGATGGCCTTGCTCTAAAACTTGTTTAGACATTTTTTCATCATTTTGCCAAGAATTAGATCGAACAACTTGGAAGAGTGTATGAGGACAAGAACGACTTTTTATTTGATGACTCAATGGACTCGAACATAGGACGAGAGAAAACATTAATGCACACATTAGAGGACTTTTGACTCTTTTTTTTTTTATCCTATTTCTAGGTAGAGAAAGAGAAACGGAGATTGTTGTCGTCATCCCCCATGTCGTTGTAGTCCTCATTGTCATTGTAGTCTTCCATGTCACTACATTCTTCCATGTCATTGCTTGGGAACCCTTTGTCGTTGAAGCTTGTGTCATAGGAGGACTCGGCCACTTCTCGGAGCAAATTGTCAATTCTAACCCCCGCATCATACATGCTTGAAAAATCGGAGTAAAAAGCCCCACTTAGATGAGTGCGGTAGTCCATTTTCAAACATTTCAAGAAGATGTCCATTTGTTCCTTCTTGGAAGGCCTATCAACCATCTCAGCTAGCTTTTCATTCCAACGGAGATAGAAGTCCCAAATGATTCATCACCCATTTGCACGGTGCTCTCCAATTCCTTCTTGGTGGGGCGGAATATGGAGTTGCCTTGATATTGTGACTGAAGGCAAGCATAGCGACATCCCAATTGAGGCGGGTGGAAAATGGAAGACCCATATACCAATCTTTTGCGACCCCCTCGAGAGTAAGCGGGAAGCATTGCGCCATTATTTGAGGAGACACTTTCTTTGGTAGCATGGCCCAAATGTAGGAGTCGACATGAGCGTCGGGACAAGAGGTGCCTTTGAACTTGCCAATATCGGGCATCTTGAAATTTTCGGGAAGAGCCTCCATTGTGTTAGGAGGAGAGAAGCTTGATGAAGATCGGTGCTTGGGCTCTTGTGCAAATTTAGCCCACTAAGCTTTTGGTCAATGTAGGACATGAGAGTGTTGACCAAACCGGTATGATGCCTTGGATCTTTCTTTCATTCGTGAGCCTTTCAATTGGTCCTCGAGTTTGGATACTTCTCTTTATGGGCCATTTCTATATGCTCGCAACGGGCTCGCCATAAATCATCCTTGCGGCGAACATCCTCGTCTAGTGTATCAATTTGCCCTTTCAATACTTTCACCATGCAGAATAACCCTTCGTCGTTGGACACGAATCATTTCCACCGTTGTTTGTTGTCGCCGTTGGAAGCCATTGGACCTATTGGGAAGAGCACGGTTGATCTTAGATCGGCCCCACAAACACCTTTTGAGTAAAATAAATTTAACCCACAAACACAAAAAAGACTCAACCATATAAAGAAAATGACTCTTTTTTTGTTTTTTTTTTTTTATTTACAAAAGTCGGAAGGACGGAGTCCTTTTTGGGTTTCTAGAAAAAATAGTGGAATCGTCACACTAGTATATAGACCTTCTCGCGGTCCCATATACTCATCGGATTCCACCACGCTTGTGAGCCCTACATGTGTCGGGATTAAACTAAATTAATGTAGTAAATCATACATGCGGGGACGGATTTTTATTTTCGTCCAAATAGCCACTTTTGGGGACGGAGTTTTATTTCGTCAATTGCAACAAATTGGCATGTATGATTTGAAGACATTAGTTTAGGGAAATCTCGGCACATGGAAACCGACTTGAGTCACGGAGTGTTAGACCCTAGACTAGAATTGTGTGGCTTGTGCTCGGCTTGAATATGAGGCTCAAAGGTCACCCCGGCATGTAGTCATGAACTACGCCACGGGCTGAGGTTTACCGCTTCGAAAGAGCCAAGGTCGAGTGGAGCTTGAAACTTTCTAGGACGGGCCTCGACGGGTTTGGGTTGGACTTGTGCGACTCGATAGTGAGCAGTTGATAAGAATATGTGCATGTAGTATGAGGTCTAACATGTGACAACATTTTTTTTTTTTCAAAAGAAATAAATAAAAAAAACAAATAAGCACATAATTACAACTTTCGAATCACCCGTGTGACGATAAAAATAAACAGAAAGTAAAAGAAATTGTATGCAGGCCCGGTGCCCACACTGTCATTTTGTTCTGTTTCTGTGCACTGTTCTGTTCCGGGAATGCGCCCAGAAGCGCGCGCGCATTGGGTTGCCTATGTGGAAGGCGCCGTGAGGGGAAGCAGGCAGAGAGGCGCCACTTCTGGGTGAGAACCTGCAAATCAGTGGGTTCAAGGGATTGCCTTGACCTTAATTAAGAAAACTTTCCCCTGCAGAATTTGTTAGCACAAAAACATGGAATTGAAGGACAAGAAGGAAGACTGGCGATTCTGGTAATAAGGGTCGGACGCGCGCGCTTTAGGCCAAGAAGGCCGGAGGCGCGCGCGCTTCCTACCCCTTTTACCAGAATGCCCAGAAAACAGAATAAATGAACACCAAAAAATGAAAACGCAAGTTTAACCCTCTATAATATTCCCCAGCGGAGTCGCCACTGTAGATACCCCGGGGGAACCATGGCTTTAGGCTCGAGCGCGTGAGTGATCCTAGGATGTCTAACTTGTTTTTAGAGTCGCCACCTATGTTTGAGAAACATAAGAAAAACCTATAGATTGTAGCTAAGTTTGATTACGAAAACAGAGATTCTTTGTTTTGAGGTTCGGGGGTTAGATTACGAGATGGGAAGTACCGAAACACCCATCTCGCCCAACTAAAGTTGGTCTTGCTTGATCAAAATCTACATGAATGAAAATGTTCTTCTTCTTCTTCTTTAAGTCATGAAAAGGGGGTTTAAAATAGAATTTGGAATGTAGGAGATAACTCCTTAACCAACCTCAATGAGATGAGGTGATCATTAGAATGATTTGGGTGATTGCACATTTGATTAAAGTAAAAAGAGAGGAGATGAAGTAGAAAAGAAGGAAAAGATGGACTTTTACCTACAATTTGGAGACCTTCAAATATTTCTTGATGAAATCCTTGGAGAACCTTTAGAAAGTGATTTTGGTATAGTTTTGTAAGTTCAATTTCGGTCCTTGAAAATGGAGGTAAAGAGAGGTTTTTATAGGTGAAAGAGGGGTGTTTTTGGTGCCAAAACTCGGTCACCAAGAAATCCTTCCCGGGCAAAATCCTGTAAATTGAGCAAGGGAGGGAATCCTGGCCAGAAATCTGTAACTGACGCCCAAAGGCGCGCGCTTCCTGCTTTGGGGGCGGGAGGCGCGCGCGCCTGGCTCCTAGTGTCGGAGGCGCGCGACTCAGAGAAGGCAATTTTGACAGAATGGACTAGAAAGTCAGCCCTGTCATTCAGTTTAGTCCCTGGACTTAACGAAGTCAGTCAGGAACTTAACGGAAGTGACAGAAACTAACGAGAAACACTTAGAATGGGGAGAAACACAAAACCAAATGTGCAATCGGGGTGAGCGGTCCAAGGCGGGTGTCTACACATAGCCATCAAGGGTTAGTTATTCCTCTATTCATCTTGTCGTATTTGATTTAATCATATGAACGGATCTATGGCTTTGGGTTTCTTAAATTTTATTGCTATATTCCGCTGCGCATGTTACTTGGAAACCCAACAGTGGTATCAGAGCCCCGTTCAGGTTGATTAATTCAATACTTGGATCATGTTATGAGTATATAATTGTTTATGTGCCTTGCGTGATATGAATATTGGAATATATGATGCTTATGGTTTTGTGATTTTATGTGGTTTATTGTTTTGCAACTTTAATCGCACGATTCAATCGCAATAAAAATTATGGTGGATTTTGAATTATTTCGATTATTGATTTTTGATCAGATCAAAGTTTTAATAATCGGGAAAAAATAATTTTGAGACAAAATTTTCGAACTTTAAAATTCTATACCATTCTGACCATTCAGGCGTGCGCTTGGTCCTAACCAGGCGGGCGCTCGCTCGGCAGAATATGTTCTGATTTTTGTTAAAATCTGAATATGGAATTTTCGATAAATTCAACAAAACCAGTAACAGAAACCAATCCAGACTTGCTGATCTGGAATGGGTTTGGGTAGTTGGTTTGTGTGTGTATTTTGGGGTTTGATTTTCCTATTTGTTTTAGTCTTGTGATTCCTAGATTGGTTCAAGTTTTGGATGGCTAATCTGCGTTCATCGAGATTGTGTTTTCCAAAATTGATCGCAATCAAAGTTTCAAAGATAAAACGAAGTTAGAATTATGAAGAGTTCATAATTGCTAAAATTGAGAAACAAAGTTCTTGATTCAATGATTGGAGATCCATGTGGATTGTGAATGCAATTGGCCTACGTTCATCGAGACCATCTATTGCTTAGTTTCGGCCACATGGACTACTTTCTTGGTTTCTTGAATTAGTGCGGGATTGTGGTTGCCTAATGGCTTAGTTCGACCGCACTTCTTGTTGTCTTGATTTGGAGATAATAACCAAAGTTGAAATAGTCTCATCCTCATATTATAGAGAAACTAAAGACACATAAATATCATGCTTAAATTAATGGGATTAATTAGTGGCTAAACTTGATGTGTAACATGTTTATATTATGTGCTTATAAATGTGTATATGCTATATGTGATGAACCTTCAAAGAAAGTTTTAAGTCCTTCTTTGCCATGCCATGATTAAAACACTTGTTTATATATGGGTGATTTGATGTGGGTTCGCCTCCGCGAAGTGCATTGATTTATTCATGTATGAGCAAGATGAGGTTCATTAATTTAATGTGGGCTTGCCTCCGCAAGGTGCGTTAAATGAATGGTTCCTATGCGTTTAAAATGGTTGGACATAATTAGGCGTCAAAACAGTTTTGGGCCTAGGCAAAAGATGAGATTAAACATGCTTTTTGAAATTTGATTTCTCAAAGAATCTCATAAAAGGATCTAAGAATCATATGGGATATGATTGACATGATTGTCTACCTAATTAATTTAGTTTTGAGCGGTCCACCTCCGTGGACTCAAAAGTTAAATTAAAGTTGGATCTTAGCCCAATTAAATTATATTATACATTGGATGTATATGAAGGTTATATAATTTAGTGGGAGTATTTGTTTGAAAAATACATTATTTATCTCTTTAATGAAAACCGGTACTTATTAAATTTTGGAAATTTTGCATATTTGTAGATAATGACTATAACACTCAATCAATGTCGTTGCGATCGATCCTTGAGAAGGATAAGCTCGAAGAGAATGGTACTAACTTTATGGATTGGATCCGTAGCATAAGAATCGTTCTTAGGCAAGAAGATAAGTTGTACATTCTCGATGGGCCTCCCTGCTGAACCACGCCTACTGCCCCTAGGGTAGAAAGAGACAATTACAAGAAATATCGTAATGATTCTAGAGATGTAATTTGTCTCATGCTTGCTGCTATGTGCTCAAAACTCCAACAAAGTTTGGAACATTGGAAGCCTATGAGATAGGCGTGGAGTTGAGAACCATGTTTCAAGAACAAGCTAGGCAAGAGAGGTACAAGACCATTGTTGCATTCACTACTAGTAAAATGAATGAAGGGCAACAAGTGAGTCCTCACTTTCTTAAAATGAAAGGTTATGTAGAGCACCTTGAGAAACTTGGCTATCCAATCCCGTTGGAGCTAGCCACGGATCTCATTCTTAATTCATTGCCTAAAAGTTATAATCAGTTTGTGATGAATTATAACATGCATGGAATGGATAAGAATCTCTCTGAGTTGCATGGGATGCTCAAAACTACAGAGATGAAAATTGTGGAGAAAGGTTCTCCCGTGCTTTTGGTTCATGATGGGAGAAGGCTAGTGCCAAAGGAAAGGTAAGAAAGTTGTCAAACCCAAAATAAGCAAGGCAAAGGTTGCCAAGGCTTCTGAGGCAAAACCCGATTCACAAAAGGATGCAATCTGTTTCCATTGTCAAGAAATTGGTCATTGGAAACGTAATTGCAAGGTTTCTTGGAAGAGCAAAAGAAGAAGAAGGCAGCAAGGCTGCGTCGACTTCAGGTATCTATATGATAGATATTCTCCTTTCTACCACTGATTCTTGGGTATTGGATACCGGATGTGGTTCTCACATTTGTCTAAATGTGCAGGGACTAAAGAATAGGAGACTGCTTAAAGAAAGTGAAGTAGATCTACGCGTGGGGAATGGAGCAAGAGTTGCTGCATTAGCCGTAGGGACTTATGAAGTCACTTTACCTTCCGGATTAATTCTTGTTTTGAACAATTGTATTATGTTCCGGATTTAAGCAGAAATATTATTTCAATTTCTTGTTTGGATAATGAAGGTTTTAAGTTTCTTATTGAGAATAAGAAATTTTCTATTTATTTAAATGATGTGCTTTATGGTATTGCTAATTCATTTAATGGCCTTTATATCTTGGATGTCAAGAATGAAAATAATGACAATGTCTATCATGTAAATAAGAAATCTAAACCTAATGATGTAAATCATACTTATTTGTGGCATTGCCGTCTCGGTCATATTAATGAGAAGCGTATCTCAAAACTCCATGGGGACGGACTTTTAGGTTCATGTGACCTCGAGTCATATGAACTTGTGAGTCGTGTCTTCTTGGAAAAATGACTAAGACACCTTACCAAGTTGGGTGAAAGGGCAAGCGACTTATTGGGGTTGATACATTCCGATGTATGCGGACCATTAAGTAGCAATGCTAGGGGAGGTTTCAATACTTCATAACCTTCACTGATGATTATAGTAGATTTGGTATGTATTTACCTAATGAAACATAAAAGTGAAGCATTTGAGATATTAGAATATTTCAAAATGAAGTAGAAAAACAACTTGGCAAAAGTATTAAGGCACTTCGATCAGATCGAGGGGAGATACTTGAGTCAAGAATTGGATGATCATCTAAAGAATTGTGGAATAGTTTCACAATTGACTCCACCCGGAACACCACAATGGAATGGTGTGTCCGAGAGGAGGAATCGGACTTTGTTAGACATGGTTCGATCAATGATGAGTCAAGTTGATCTTCCAATATCCTTTTGGGTTACGCCCTAGAAACCGCTGCTTTTCACACTAAATCGTGTTTCCAA